>CM061921.1:351916008-352136031 GCA_031002005.1 Vandiemenella viatica
GAGTGGAGATTACTTTTGTTTGTCAATTAGTAACTTTATTTAGATTTTACACGCCTCTCAACTATAAAGTAAGATAGGGGCAGCTTTTGTGATTTCCAAAAAAGACATATCTAACAGTTTTACCAACCAGCTACCAATATAGGAATGATTGTTTTGAGCTTAGTGATATTGACAGGAATGCTTTCTTCCACATTTAAGATGACATAATACATTTGTGAGATATGCTGTTGTTGCAATACATAATTGATAGAAGATCGACAGAACACCTGAGAAGAATTTTTGTCATTTATATGCTGGGAAAGACTCAATTCTCAGAAGATAGGTTGTGATGACTCCTTGGCCAATAACTGGCAAGACTAATAAAAATGCTAGTTTTAATATTAAGAGGCTGATTGGCATAGGAGATCTTAGTGGTTGGGATACTTCCCATCACTGAACATTTTTATCAACCATGATCTACTCTATATATGAACACATCTGCCTCTGTTGTTCTAGTTTCCATATTAGCCTCACTATCAGCCAGCTGTCTTTCAGGATAAATGTTTACACACAAGCAATTTATGCCAGAAACACAGACCAGTGGCTGCCCATACTAGTTTCTACATCTCCATTCACCATACTAACTGCTTTGAGTGTCAGTTGTCAGAACCTTACCTGAAAACTCCACCCTATATAAATCCTCATTAAGAAATAAACACTTTGGCATAGACCACTTCTCATATCTTTCATGTTCCCAGCTCTATCACTGATATCCCATCACTCTTTTTGACAAATATTAATACACCCCCAGTATTAATTTTTGTGTGGTTGTTATTCATTTTTCCTATTTATTCAGGTTTTTTTCCCCCACTATCTTCAACTGCCCAGGTTTGTTCATGTGTGATATTGGCTGCAGCCTGTGGGCAGTGTCAGATGGGGAGGGGGAGGTGGGATTGAAAAGTCATGTGATGGTGTGCTACTGTCCCGAGTGGCAAAATCATGTTTGAAGGGGCAGAAATCTCGAAGTTTTTGCCCCAGCTCTGAAAATTCATAGATCCATCACTGCAAATATAATTCACTCTGACTGCTTTAAGGAATTACCTGAAATGATATTATATTTTTGACTGTATTATGTTTTGTGCTCTGCAGTCCTCCTGTCTTCAATTTTTGATTACAGGATTTGTTTTCCTTACCTTGCTTGAATTCATGTTACAAAAGTGAATTTAGTTTGTAGTTTTCTAAGTATGACTATAATTAATATTGTATTTTATTAAAGAAGTCATAGTATAGCACTTTTCCCTTTTTTTTTTTTATCCCCTAAGGAAATGCGCTGACAATTTGATTAATATAAACTGCATTTGATTCTGCAATTATCCTGATAATTATTATTAGCTGTTATTATTGTACACTATTTTTGGTACATTTTGACTATTGAATGCCAAAGGTGTTTGTATTACACTGAAAAGAGTGATTATTTCATAGTAATCTGCTGAGAAAGGTCAGTGTATATTTACATGATTGTGAAAAATTTCCAAAAATGGAAACCAACTGACACAATTCTGTGATTGAAATTACATTTAACCTATTTGCAGGGCACATTTTATAACTATCATAACATCCCTTTTTTTTCATTTTTCTGCTTCTCGTACATACTAATAGTTTTACAAAAGTTAAAAAAAAATTAAAAAGATTACTTCTGAATCACTTAGTAGCTGTAGACTTTCTGATCCTTATATATACCATGTTTTCAACTTCATTTGTATTTATATATTAGTAATATTGGAGCATGAACAAAAGCTGTGAGTTGATATTAACACATAAAGGAAAGATAAATAAACCCAACAATTGTCAATGTTGAAGATTGGAGGGCTGCAATGATAAGACACTATACAAAAACAAAAAACACAATGTTTACAGCAATGCTTTTATTCATGAAAATAGAAACATCTGATGGAGCTGATACTGGCACTCTCATTCAGCGCAGCCACAGGAATGGTGGTATGTGACCATTGCAGAATGGAGATCCATTTTCTCATGATTAATTACTTTTCTGGAAATATCATTTCCTTCTAACTTTTTTTGCCATCCCTACTGCTTCCACTTTGTTTGTAGCACTCAAATATTATCATTCTTGTGGCTGGTTTAAACCACAGGCATCCTTGCAAACTGTGTCAGATGTTTCTATTTTCATGATTAAGAGCTTTGCTCAAAATATGCAGTCTTTCGTTTGTGTAGTGCTTTTGTCACTGGAGTCCTCCTCCCCTAAACTTTGGTTAGTGCTGTATTTGTGTATTATGATTACTTACTGTTGAGTTCAACAACAAACAGGTACAATTATTAGAGCTCTTCAGTCTCAGCTTTTAGAGGCATAGAGGAAATATGGTGGAGTAGGTGGGGTGCTGCTTACTAGACGATTATAAAATTGCCATAGTATTACCAATCCATAAAGGAGGGGAGGTAAATAAAGTTGAAAATTACAGGCAATACATCACTGGCGGGAAAGTTGATTGAAAGATTGGTATGCAACCATGTTAGAAATGTCTGTGAGGGAAGGAACTCATTTGCTAAACAGCGACATGTATTTAAGAAAGGACACTCATGTAAATCTTAGTTAGTGGGCTATATTGCAGATAAAATGTACAAATTGATAGTGTAGCACTAGATCTCTCCAAAGTATTTGACAGACTGAGCTATAAAAATGGTGGTAGATAAGGTAAAAACCATTGGAGTGGATGGAAAAGTGACTTGGTGGATGGAGAAATTAATTAAATGTTGAAAGTAAAGAGTTGGGATGGGAAATGAAGTATGTAAGGTGACTAGGTCCCTTACAATTTTTTGTGAATAATTTTTGTTAAAAATATTAATTAGATATTAGTCTTGCTTGTGTTGTGTATACAAATGTGTTAAATTTGTATGAAAGAAAGTAAAGATAAGTGTATAGTAAAAGAGCCAGAATATCTATGGACAGTGGTCATCTATGATAAGATATATCTTTGAACAGAGGAGAAAAGGAATCTGGTGAGTGTTTGGACGAGATTATAAGATATAGCTGGCACGTGGTAGAATAAAATGGAATGTAAAGAAGTGTATTTTGTACTAAGTGATTATAAATAAAAAGTGCTTTCGAGTGTTTTTCAAAGAATCCATGTCGCGATATATATATTTTTATTATTTTTTTGTTGTTTCTGAACTGTGAATTAAAATAGTCTGCCAACTTCTGCAGCTAATAATACGGCTTGAAGACGGCAGATTATACATATCAAGAGGAGCTAAGGTAAATTACCTAAATCGAAGAAGGGGATCTTACATGTATCAAAAAAGGTGGAAGTAATACGGGAGTCGCACAGGGTAATGTATTGAGACCATTGCTGTTCATTCTTCTAATAAATGATTATGTTGATGCGTTGAAATTGGAAATCAAATTTTTTTGCAGATGACATAAGGTTATGAATAAAATCCTCTTGCGTGACTAGCCAAGTGAGTTCATCCATAAAACACGATGTTTCGGCAGTCATAATCTCTGCCGCCATTGTCAAGTGACTGCTGCTGGTGGGTTATAGAGCCTCTCATATACTGCACAAAGTCCATGCTATGTCATCCTTTTTCCGATCAGCCAGTGGCTACTGGCGAGAAACATTATGTTGTGTAATAGCATTAAACCTGGAGATGACTGTGAACAGCTACAGAAGGAGCTGAAAGGGATACCTTAATCCGTCTCTAAAGACCTCGCTGATAAGAGATGTTAAGCAGTTAAAAAAAAAAAAAAGATATCTAAAAACTGAATAAAAATAGCTTACTAGGCATATAGATAAAAAAAGTAAAGGTTTTCTATTGCTATAGCATAGGGAAGGGATTGCTTGTTGAAGATCTTAACTGTAAGTATCTTATCATAACATTTGATAGTAAACTCAAATGGGCAGGTGACTTGGTTCCTTCACTTCTTGGAGAGGGTAATGAGGGGATGTACCAGGGCAGTGAGGGAATTGTTTAACAAAACCTTAGTGAGACCACTGCTTGAATATGGTGGTGTGGGACCCACATTTTGGGTATCAAATTCAGAAGTTGGAGGAAGTACAAAGGGGAGCAGCTAATTTTATTTGAAATTACCACGGAATGACCTGACATAGCTCATATGATCAAGCTTAAAAATTCGTGCATCCATGGAAGTTTGAACCTGGGACTGGAGCAGTGAACTTTTGGAAGCAAGTGCATTAACCACTGAGCTACCGAAACGCAGTATGCAATCAGTAAATTCTTTTATGAAAGAACTTGGTTGGGAGTCACTGGAAGAAAGAAGGCAGGCAAAAACATATTTGGATTGTACAAGGTGTATAATCATGTGACATTGGTAGAAGAATTAATTAATAGTAGAGTATAAATCCAATTATCCAAATCAATTGGGACCGGACCCTATTCGGATAATTGGATTTTTTTCCGAAAAAGGGTCTGTCTTAATTAAGATGGCTGCATGTTGGAGGCCAGCAGCCAACTGAATGATCCCGCATGGAAAGTAGCTCATGGTGGGGGTGGAAAAAAACAACATGGCAGGGAGTGAGGGTGGGGGTAAAAGGCATAAGCTAGAAAATACTAATATATCGATAATAAACCTGTCCATAGGGACCCGTTGCAGAAGCTCGTTAGGTGACAGCTGATGGTCTTAAATTGCCTATAAAGTAATGGATGTACAGTATGTGCAAAAAACTTAAGAAAATGTGAAATCACAATCAAAGAGTTCGAAGTGCAAACTGCAAAATGATCGGCTCTGGTGAGTTATGGTTCTGTGGGAAAAGGTAATAGGTGAGGGGGATGTGTGGGAGGAAAATTGGTGCTATCTTAAATTTAGTCCTGGTGGTTGTCTGGTGCCCAGTTGGTACTGATAAGCCACTTCCCACCTTCTGAGTTCCGAAATACTGCCTTTTTCTGAGAGAACTCTGATGGCGCAGACCACAAAACGTGTGTTAAGATTGTTGGTGGCATGATAAGATACGGGGTGGTCCAAGTTATTATTTATTATTATTTACTCCGCGATTCACTAAATGTGTGTGGCAGAGGTTGCATTGCATCTATCGAAAAGGGTGATGGTTTGGAAGGAATATGTGGGATATGGCAGGAGACGCCCATGGGCTATTGTGAGGAACCATCCCAGCATTCGCCTGGAGTGATCTGGGAAAACCATGGAAAACCCAGATAAGGATGGTCAGAGTGCTTTATCAAAAGCTACTCCTGTCGAATTTTAAGTTTACTTGCCCGGTAAATACTTTCTATTCCATTCCCTAATCGCTCGTGGGAAAAATGAGCACAGAAATGAATCGGTCTGGCCCTGATTTCTCTTATCTTACCTTCGTGGTCATTCCGAGATATGAATGTTGCTGGTAGCAATATTTGCTGGATGTCATTCCGAAATACGTCAGTTGAGAATTTTTCAATTAGCTTCCGTCGAGAGCACCGCCTTCGGTGTTCCAGGTCTTCCTAACCTAACTCCTTCAACATCGCACTTATACTTTCCCTCCAGCTATTTATACACCTGTCACGAATCGGGCGGCTCTTCTTTGGACATTCTCTAATGCCTCCATTAACCCCTTCTGATGGGGACCCCATACAGAACAACAATATTCTAAGTGAGGACGTACTAGTGACTTGTTTACAATCGATTTAACTTCCGGAGTGCATTGTTTTAAATTACGACCCAGAAATCGAAGCATACGATTTTCTTTCCCAATTAAATTCTCAATATGCTAGGTATTTAGTGGAATCTACCGTTCTAAGGACAGTACCATTAATTGCATATTCATAGTTAATTGGTGTCACCTTTTTACTTACACACATGACTTGGCACGTTTTGGCGTTTAACTCCAACTGCCAATCTTTACACCATGCAATTATTTTCATAATATCGTCTTGTAACAAAGCGCAGTCGTCCTGGGTTTTGATTTCACGATAAATAATAGCATCATCGGCAAATAATCTTTTCACCCCCCCTATTATGTCGCATAAATCATTAATGTATTTGAGAAACAACAGAGGCCCTATCACGCTTCCCTGGGGGACCCTGGACCTCACTCCGGTACGTGATGAACGCTCACTGTCGAGAATTACACACTGTGTTCTGCCCTTCAGAAGGTCTGCTACCCAGTCGCATATTTGTCTAGATATGCAATAACCACGAAGTTTCCTAAGTAACCTAGCGTGAGGCACAGTGTCGAAAGCTTTTTTAAAATGTAATAGAACTAAATCAACCTGGGATTGCTCATCTACAATTTGGCACAAGTCGTGAATTAGAAGTGCAAGTTGTGTTTCGCAGCATCGGCCTTTTCTAAATCCATGTTGATTTGGGTTTAAAAGCTCACCTTCATCCAAGAACCGCATGACATTTGAATAGATGAAATGTTTTAAAATCCTGCAAAATATTGAAGTTAACGAGATCGGCCTATAATTTTGAGGATCATTAACATTCCCATTTTTAAACACTGGACTTACGATAGCGGTCTTCCATTCGCCTGGTATTTTTCCTTGATCCAAAGAGACTGTATATAATATCATCAAATACGGTGCAATTTCCTTGGCGTACCTTGAGTAGAATCTTGTAGGAATACCGTCTGGTCCGTGAGCCTTATTGGTTTTTACATCCATAATCAGTTTAGTTATTCCCTCGACATCAAGAACGAGATCATTCCTAATTTTGTCAGTACAATTGTTAAATATCGGAATCTCCTCAGAGTTTTCTATAGTGAAAGCTTTTTTAAATATATTATTCAAAACTTTTGCTTTCTCTACACTTGTTTCTGTTAATTCACCATTTTCCTTAATCAGCGACGGCATAACCTTACGAGAGCCTCTTATTACTTTGATATACGACCAGAACTTTTTTGGATCAGTAATTCGATCTTCGGATAAATTCCTGGCTTGGAGTTCTTTAAACGCATCGCGCATTGCCTTACGCACTTCCGCTCGCAACTGGACTAATTTAGCACTATTAGATGTGTCCCCCGATTTCTTCACCGTGGCTTGTAAACGCCTTTTCCTCCTGAGCAAACGTTTCACTTCCTTATTGAACCAAGGGAAGTTCTTACTGACCTTAATACACTTCTTAGGAACAAACTGATTTAAACCGGTCCATATTAGTTCTTTTAAATTAAACCAAAGTTCCTCAACATTTGTAATTAGCATGTTCATTTCAAAATTTTTCGCAAAGTGATCAACCAAACCCGCATCGTTTGCCTTATCAAATCAATATACTAGTTGCTCTTTGTCATGCTTCAAATTCAGACTAGTTTTTAACGTTACCACAACCGCCTTGTGATCACTTATACCATCTTCTATACAAACTTTATCCGCAATATCAGGATTGCTAATTAGGAAAAGATCCAGAATGGGCGAGGAATCTTTGTCGCACCGCGTTGGCTCTTCGACCATCTATTCAAGAGATCTTTCTGCAAATGATTCTAGGAACGTTTCGGTTATTAACCTATCTCTTCCACCCAACCTGAACGTGTATGTGTCCCACTTAACTGACAGTAGGTTCAAGTCACCACCCACGATCAATATATGTCCTTGAATTTTTTTGTAAATATTATTAAGCGACTCTCTGAAGTATTCCACGTTAGCCAAATCAGAATCCGGAGGTCGATAAAATGACCCGATTATGAACTTTAAATTTTTGCCAATTTTTACCTTGACCCATATTAACTCGCAAAAATTTTCCATTTCAGTTACGACAGAGCAATTAACGGATTTGTTTATGGCCACGAACACACCCCTGCCCATTGAGACAGTTCTGTCCTTTCGAAAAACATTGAAATCAGGGCCAAATACTTCGCTTGATTCAACCTCTGGCGTCAACCAGCTCTCGGTTCCTAGTATTATATCGACATCGTTGGTCGCAACTGAGGCATGAAAATCTGCTACTTTCCCTCTAATACTCCGACAATTTAGGACCATTATCCTTAGCTGCTTCGTATTGTTATTTGTGGAGTCTAAAATCGCATTTTTCATATTCGCACTCTGACGGGAAATGGGTGAAGTAATTGGAGCTGTAATACTAAAATTATTCGCGCCATCAATACCAGGACCAACTTCTAGGTTATCGGCACTTCCTCTTCGAATAACTGAAATATCCTTGGGCCTCACAGTGTTCCTAAAAAATAATTCATATCAAGACTGTTCCATATTTTACCAGCCACCTTGGTCGCCATACTCAGTGTGTAGTGGACGCCCGACCTGTCAAATGCATCCCAGCGGCAGCTATCATCGGTCGAAGGTCGATGAAGCCCCAGTTGTTTCTGCAACACAGTTCCTGTAAACTACAATTCAAATTAATGATCTTCCACCACACGGCCTCCTCACAATCGATGCGTGGCACGACATTACAAATTGAGAACTGCAATGAAACTGAATTTTCCCGGGCGGCTTCATACGCCTTTTGGCCCAACTTGTCCATGGCTTTAACTATATCTGGAACAGAAACACGACCTGAATCATTAGTACCGACATGCGCAGCTACTCTTAACTGATGGCAGTTTGATTCCCTAATCGCTTTTGGAATGGCCTCCATGACACGTGGTACGGTTGACCCTGAAAGAGAAACGGAATGAATGTTAGTTTGGGGTCTGCACCATTAGGGATTGCAATGCACAGCAAAGAGATTAGCTTTGGTGCTGAGCACCCTCTGCCACCCACAATTTTGTGAATTGCAGAGTATATATGTAGGTAGGTATTCTTCGTGGCTAGTTCCCGTAGCAGTTTCTCCAGACGTCACACGTTGGAGCTGCCAATGACCAGTAAACCTTTTCCTGGCAAAGCTCGGGGTCTGCGAGCAAATATTCCCTGCTGCGCTTCTGGGCCATTCAAACTTGAATCTTCAGCCTCCTGCAACATGGAAAACGCATTACTTAGTGGCAAGTAAGTAATGCATCTGCTAATTGGGAATTTCGACACCTTTCTCCAATCTACACGATGCCAGACGTTTTCTGCAACTGGTGCCTGAAAATCCAAACTTGCCAGTTCTGCTACAGTTAACTGCGGAATTTCTTCGACGCACTGCCGCTTCTCGTCTAGGATGCTCCATACCTGCGCTTGAAGAGATGCCATAGTTTTAAGAATCTCCTCGGGAGCCAGACACGTACCGGAACACTTTGTACAAGCCATGTCACCTGAAACAGACAAAAACGGAACTGCAAATGAAACACAAAAATCGGCGACTGCTACTAACGGCTGCTAAAACTCGACTGCTGATTTACTACTTACACAGGAAAATCGAAGATTAAAACAAAAGCTATCTGGCACACTTTAAAATTAAACACGAAAGTCGGCGTCTGCTGCTAACAGCTGCTGAGCCTGACTGCTGAGCTCGACTACTGGGAAGCTCAACTGACTGACCGGAAATATTCAAAGATAACGACAAAAACTAGCACAATTCAAATCACACAGAAAAGACAGCTACTGCTGCTACGGCTGCAGAAGGTTCTGGGTGAATACGGATTGTCTGTGTTCATTCATTCTGATGGTCAGTGGATTTGTTTTTAGACCAATGTAGGAGGCTGGGTGAGTTGATATATAAGGTGGGAGGATACACATGCGGCAAGTCCTGTGATGAGGAAGCCCCAGTTACAGGGTTGGTAAAGGTGTTGGAAGACGGGTGCATACTGCATAATTTGCAGTGGGATCTGTTGCAAGGAAACGAATCATGGGGCTGTCTTGGGGGGGGGGGGGCTGTGTTTATGGACCAAGAGTTGGTTGAGGTTTGGAGGTCTGCTGAAGTAGGTTCTGGTTGGGTGAGGGAGGATTTTTGGAAGGAGGTTTCTCATCTCAGGGCAGGCTCGAAGGAAATCGAAATCTTGCTGCAGGACTCGGTTGATGGATTCCAAACCTGGGAAATAACAGGTGATCAAAATGGGGCTATTTTTCGTTTTAGAGGGTTGTGGGCTGTTGATAGGTTGAGTGGGTTGTGATGTGGCCCGTGGAACTTGTTTGTGAACTAAGTCTGGTGGGTTATTGCAGTAAATCAGGGCTTCGGAGATGTTGCTGGCATAATGTTGGAGGGCCTGTTCATTAGAACATATGTGACTCCCCCGAATGTCAAGGCTATAGGGGATGGAGCGTTTGATGTGGTGAGGGTGGCAGCTATTGTAATGAAGGTACTGTTGTAGGTTGGTGGGTTTGATATGGACAGATGAGTTGATGTAGCCATTCGTGAGGGACAGGTCAACATCCAGGAAAATGGCATGTGTCTGTAATTCGACATGAATTTCAGAGTGCTGGTGGTATTGAGTTTATTGAGGAAACTGAGTAGGTTGTATATATATATAATTTAAACATCACCTTAGGTTAGTGGTGGTTCAATATAGGTAGTGGGGATGGAGGCAAAGAGAGGGTTATTAAAGAGTAAACATAAGTAAAAAGAATAATATTAATGATCTGGTAATATCTGAAGTTGAGACCAGGTGGTTGCCTTGTGCCCAGTTTGTATTGGTAGGCAAGTTCCAACCTTCCGATTTCAGAGGAGCTGCTGATATTAGGGAGGACTCGGATAGCACGGACCGTGAAACAAAATTTGAAATTATTCGAGTCATGGGTGATGGCATGGGCAACAACTGGGTGCTTTTGGTTCTGTGTGAACACCGTCTATCGGTGGCCATTTATTCTTATAGAAAGCGGATTTGTGGTCAAACCTATATATGAAGCCAGGCAGTGGTTGCATGTTAACTGGTAAATTACATGAGAAGTTTCATAGGTGGCATGTCCTATGATGGGGAAGCTTTCCGCTGTGACAGGGTTGGTGAAAGTGGTGGAGGCATGGTGTACCTGTATGTTGCACATATTGCAGCAGGGCCTATTGCATGGGAAAGAGCCTTGGGGCTGACTCCTGGGACGAGGAATTATGTTTGTGGATTAGAAGTTCACTGAGGTATGGAGGTCTGCTGAAACAAGTTCTAGGAGGTGCAGGGAAGATTTTAGGAAGAATGGATCTCATTTCAGGGCAGGTTTGTAGGAAATCATAGCCCTGCCGGAGGATTCTGTTAATGGATTCCAGGCCTGGGTAGTATTATGTGTCCAAGACTGGATTGTGGTTGGATTCTGCAGGTTTCTGGTGGCCGTTGGGCTGAGTAGGTTGTAATGCTGCCCGTGAAAGCTGTTTGTTCACCAAAGCCAGAGGGTAGTTGCAAGAAATCAATGCTTGTGAAATACTGTTTGAATAATCCATGAGGAACTGTTGGTTGGAGCATGTCTATCAAGTAGATATTTGTACAATTTATGTAATATTTACAGTGGAGTTTATGGTAAAAAAAAAGAGAAAACTTATTTGTGTTCTTCAGGTGTTGTTGCATACTGCTTACAGTTAGATGAAACTACCATTTGAAGGCTGTACTGATGATTCATTCATAACCACGAATCTCTTTGTAATAGATGCTTACCCTGGTATAACAGTAGGGGTAATGTTGAGTTATATAATGCCACTAGAATTACTTTCTTCTCTGCCAGTTGTCTAATAAATAAATGAATTTTTGTGGTCTTAATAACCTGATGAGAGAGTTTCAACTTTCAATGCATTCTGCCCCTGCCTTGGCTATCCCTTCAGTTCATTGTGGAACGTGAACTACAGAGCATTCGCAGTGTACTTCTCTTACACAAAACAAGCTTTGTTAGAAGTGAAAGTCATTTTAGATGCTATCCTTAAAATTCCAGGCTGAACATGGACTTAAACTGGGGATCTTGAGTTTTCAAAGCAAGCACCGTAGCAGTCAACTGTCATAGTGCTTAAGTCATCTGATATAAAGATTCCTTACTTTCTATGTTAATATCACCTTGTGGCAGTTTTTCCTACTCCATTGTTTCTAAAATAACCCTTTTTTTAAATTTAATTGGACAAAGTAATCTAAGATGACTAGTTCATCTTTCAAACCTGTTACATGCAGAAGAATGCATTTCTATATTATATTTACTGTATCCTTCATAATCACATATAATCATTTATTTAATTTTAAGTGGCTCACTGGGTACTTTTCTTTAAGGATAAACACTTGCAAAAATGACAGTTACAAAACCAATGTACTTTCAAATTCCTGTAACTCATAAACCAACTGACAAAGTCTAATGATTTACTTGTTGATTCATAGAGAAAAGATAACCACTTTACTGAATCTTGTGTGAAGTTCTTTCACTACTTCTGGTCATCACTGCTCACAGAATTACACATTAGTGCCTAAATATGGCAACATCAGTATATGCTGATCAACATCATAACTGAATATGTTGCAAAACTCGATTCTCACCTAAAATTTTTTAGGCAGTTGAATCATAAAATGTCTCAATGAGAGAACAGAAAAATTCCTAAATTACCCAAAAATTTGAGCTAAAAAAAAAATTAATGCTGGATGTGGAGCAGGACAGGATAGGAACTACAGACTGAGGGGGAGGGATGATGCTGTAAAATTTGGCAGAAAAAAAGATTAGGGAAATTGAACAAAATTCAAATGGTACAACTAATGACCAGCCTTCTCCATCAAGTTCAATTCATCAAAATTAAATGACATCTTTCTCAAATGCAGAGCATTAACTACTTAGTGCAGTATAAGTCGTCTGGTCTAGAATTCTGGAGCATGTCATATGCTCTAACGTTATGAAGTTTCTAGATGAAAACGAGTTACTTACAGCAAACCAACACGGATTTCGGAAAAACCGACCATGTGAAACGAAACTGGCTCTATTTTCGCATGATGTAATGAAAGTTATCGATGCAGGATCACAAGTTGATGCTATTTTCTTGGATTTTCAGAAAGCTTTTGACTCTGTACCACACAACCGACTTTTAGCGAAGATTTGAGCGTACGGTATATCTGATCATATTTGCGAATTGATACGTGATTTTCTAACTGGTCGGTCACAGCGAAGCCTCTTCTAAGCTAGATGTTACTTCGGGCGTTCCTCAAGGAAGTGTAATAGGACCACGTTTTTTCTTAATTTTTATAAACGATCTCGGTGACAATGTTAATTGCAGGATGCGATTTTTTGCTGATGATGCACTTATTTATAGGGAAGTGAGGTGCTCCGACGATTGCTTAGAAATTCAGCGCAATCTGGATGTTATTTCGGAATGTTGCCGTAAATGGCAGCTTACACTTAACAGTAAAAAGTGCAAGGCAATTCACATAAGTAATAAAAAAGACCCTGCTTGCCCAGGAGTACAAAGTTAACAATTCAGTTGTTGATACTGTGGATTCCCTGAATTATCTAGGCGTAACACTACAAAGCAACATGAAATGGGACTTGCACATAACTTCCATTGTATGCAAAGCTAATTCCAAACTACGATTCATAGGACGTATTTTGAGAAGTTTTAATGCTCATACAAAGGAAATAGCGTACAAAACACTAGTGCGTCCACATTTGGAATACTGTTGTGGAATTTGGGATCTGTATCACAAGGGATTGATTGACACATTAGAGAAAGTACAGAGGAGAGCCGCTTGATTCGTGACTGCTAGTTACAGTCTTACGTAAGTGTCACAGAGCTTATACGTGGGTTGGGTTGGGATTGTTTGGCGGACAGACAATGTCGTTTTCATTTGAATTTGTCGGAGAATATGCAAAAATCTTTAATTTACGAGTGCAATGAAATACTTCATCCGCCAACCTATTTAGGTCGCAATGACATGAGGGATAAGATTCGAGAAATAAGATGCCGTACTGATTCATTTATGTATTCCTTCTTTCCTTGTTCTGTTCGGGATTGGAATGCACAGAATTAGAATTGGTGCTTAGCACCCTCTGCCACCCACAGTATTTGTGATTTTCAGAGTATAGATGTAGATGTAGATTGTCCACTCTGTCCATTGGAAAAAAAAATCCAAAGTTGCTGTTCCAGTAAATGAACAAAAAAAGCTAACTGCAAGAGTGTATTATCCTCTAAATTGTAAACCATGTAAAGAAATATGTATACTTCTAAAATTATAACATATTTATTGAGTGAAAATCTTTGAAATAGTTTACGAATTGTGATTATATTATTCTCAAAATCCCCAATGATTGTAGCCTGTCTACAGCCTAGCCTAACACTGATTTCTTGTCCTTTTTTTGGTAATCTTTGTAGAGTAATGCTTTATTTAGAAAATGGGCTCATATAGATTGAATTGTCTAGTTCTTTTGTTTCCCGTAAACATTTGAATAGAAAGTGAGTAGTTTGCTGGTATATTGTGTCAGTGATGACTGTTAATAATCTTTCCATAATTCAGGTCTCCTCATAAATTTACAAAGATCTATCACTACCATCTTACAATAGTTAACAGTTTGACCTTCAGACATCCAATTAATTTGAATAATTCGTTGATAAATCATAAAAATACACGGAGTGTGGTGGGTGAGCAGTAGTGCTCAGGACTCGCATTCAGGGGGATGCAGATTTGTATCTTCATACAGCCAGCCAGATTTCAGTTTTCTCTGGTTTCCCCAAATCACTCCAGATGAATGTTGGGATTGTTCCTTTAAAGAAGGCCATCATCAAATTCATTACTGTTTTGTGCTCCCAGTCCTTCTCCACTTCTAATAACCTTGACATTGACGAGGTGTAAAGCAGTAAGGAAAAATATAATAGTAATGTATTCTGAAAATTTATCCTCCACCCCATTCTTTATCTTGATGATCATGAACTATTCCAATCAACTGGTTGGAAACTACTGTAGTCCAAGACACTGAATTAGTCCTGCCAACATCATGCAGTCTTGCCTCCGTCCGCTGCCCACACTGCCTTCTTTGCCCTCAGTTAAGCTGGCAGGGTTGTCAGATGTTCCTCCCCTGACCAGTCAGTTAATAGTTTTAGCTGCGGTCTGTTTGTTTTGTTAGTTAAAGATTATTTAATTTGTGTTAATGATGGGTGATGCTTTGAAATGTAATCTTACATATAGTGTGCTACCAGAAAGAAGTAATATCAGTGTTCATGCAGGCTGTCCAGATATTAGAAAGCAAGGTAAAGTTGTCATGGCAAATGTTTTCAAGTAATTTAGGAACCTTTCCCCACAATGAAGAAGTCAGGAAAAACATTAACTATGCTCTAGTACAAGCATTGGCAGCAGAAGCCTGTGGTATTTCTAAGAAGTCTGTACACATCACTGGCATTTTAAGTTTGGCAGAAACCAAAGGTGTGAACCCTGTTTTTGAATCACCAAGGAATATAGATTGGAACACAAATGCACTAAATTAGATGATTTTAATAAAGAATCGGTGCGCAGGACTGTTCTATAGTACTACAACAGAAGAGAATACCCTACAGCTATGAAAATACGGTCCAATATCTGCCGTAAAATCAGCTATTCAGACTAAGAAAGATCCATTCTTTGTCTTCTGAAAAGGCTTGGTTTTAAATTTAGGAAGTTTAATGACGGACAAAAATTTTAATGGAATGCAGTGATATTACGGCCACAAGCAAAGTTTTTGCAAACTATGAACTCATTATGTACAAAGTACACTAAGCCCATAGTTTACTTAGACGAGAACTACATTAATCAAAACCATACAAACAAAATATCTGGCATGATTCGAGAGGAAACGAAGGTCTTGAAGTTCTACTGGATGAGGAAGTCGACTTGTCATAGCAAGTGCTGGTTCTGCCCATGCAGGTTTTATATCAGGAGCCAAACTTATCTTTCATGGCAGAAAATGTTCGTCTGCCTCAGATTACCATTTAGAAATGAGTGATGAGGTTTTCAAGAGGTGGTTTTGTGATATTTTTCACTTGCTGGAAGAAGGGTGCATTATCACCATGGACAATACCAGCCATCAAACAGATGCACCACCATTTTCACACTGGCGTAATGGAGACGTTATTCAATGGCTACATTAGAATGGTGTTCAGTTTTTTCCACATAAAACTAGGGATCGGCTTTTATACAAAGAAGTAATTCGAAATGTCAAGAAGGTGTTCAAATTAGTTCAATTGGCAAATGAAGTGGGACATCAAATAGTTCATCTGCCACCATATCATTGCAAGTATAATCCCACTGAACTTGTTTTGGCACAAGTTAAATGGGATGTTCCTAAGAAAACCATCTTCAAACTTGTTGATATCGAGCGACTTACACACGAAGCTTTAGACACCATTACTCAAGGAGTGAGCAAATTGTGTAAGACATTCGGAAACATTACATGAAACTGATTACATCAAATAGTGCACAGGAGAGATAGAAATGGACCATTTTGTGACACACCTGGGTGAGCTGCAGTACAACAAATCCGAAGACAAAAATAGATTACAGAGATGATAATGGTACACAATCCTGAGAATAAGCCAGTTTGTAAGTTGTCAATCATTTCTTATAATAACTGTATTGAAAGCAGGTGGCGCATTGCTTTTATTTTTATTGAGGTGAAAAGATTTTACAGGAAACAATTTTTCTATATGTATTTTACTGTTAAGATGATAATTCTTAGATGAGCATCAAATGGAATGTTTTGAAAAGATACAGTAACTACGAGTTGTGGCATTACAGAGCAATAAGCTAACGAACTGTTAAAAGTTCATCTGTGTCAAAGATGTGAAGTGAAGTGGAACTACTTCACGGCGATGTAGCAAAACAGAGTGGAAGGATACAAAAAGGAACTATCGACTACAGAGCAGTAACACAGCGGAGGAAGGCATTGGAAGAATGGTGAGGCACCGGCGACATTTGGACAGCAGAACTTCAACACAGAAGACAACATACCGGCAATTTAAAATAAGTTCGACTGCGAGGAAGTTAAAAATTTTCTTTTAGTAAAGTGAATGAAATGCAATTTTTTTTAGCGCCAATTGATATTCACCCAAGCTTCATACACACCATAATAGTAATATACCTTTCGATTAAACCGGAACTTGCAGTTAAATGAATATTTAGCAGATAGAAAAAAAAAATTGTAAATGTCAGTTTTAATACTTGCTTACCAGTTTTCAGTTTAAAATCTTCAGTTTTGTTTTTGATAAAAAAAAAATATTAATAATAATAAAAAAAAAATTTATACTGTAACATCAGTAAGAGAGATTTTTTTTGATTTTTTTGCATTTGGAAGATCTTTCTACGCATGCCATCTTACTGTTTTCCAGCCTGTGGTGTAAAATAAAGATCAGTTTACACCAACTGCCACAGTTAACAGTAATTAATTATTGCATTTTTTTTATTATTTAAGTTGTATGTTATTTCCAGCCATACCTGGGAAGAGCAGTGTAGCAGCAAAGGCTTTCGTAAATCTACATTGTATATTTGCTTGTAAATTTGATAGAGTGTGAAATTTTTACATTCATCAGCATTGTGTTTGTTCCGCTAGTGATTTGTTGGTTTGTTTTGCTCTCGCTATTTTGGTTGAGAAGCTGAAGTTGTTTTCTTTTTGCTTTTAAGTGGAAAAAGTTGTGTGTCTTTAGTTTTTTTCTTTCTTTCTTGTTTACTTTTGAGTGTGGACGATTTAGTGGTCTTATTCCCCCTGTCCCCTTTTTTCATTCAGATTCTGAGTAATTCTTTTAAATTTGTGAAAGATGAATACTGAGGGAACTGTCGTGGAAGGAACAATTGAACAGACTGGGAAGGAGTCTAGAGAAGAAATGCTGATAAAGTTGTTGAACCAAATGGACCAGAAATTAAATGCTCTAAAAGCTGAAAACACTAAGGGAAGCAACTCCTTGGAAGAAAAATTAATGAACCAGATGGAACAGAACTTCAGTGCTTTACATGAGCTGAATCACGCCTTTGAAGAATATTTCAATACTTTACATGAGAAGAACCATTCCTTTGAAGAAAACTTCAATGCCATAAAGATTGAAATTGCTGAGAAGAATCACGCCATTCAAGAGAATTTCAGGGTCTTACAGGACAACATTAGGGCTGAAATAGATGAGAAAGGGAAAGCCCTTCATGATAATATCACCAGGGATTTGGATGGAACACTCCTACAAATAAGACAGGAAATGGAACAATTTTAGCAGAAATGTATTTTGAGAGGAGAAGAACCAAAGGTAAATTTTGAACAGTTCAAGTAGGAAATGGTGGTGGAAGTTGGACACACACAACAAGTTGAAATCATAGGAAACAAGTAGGATATCAGGATCTTAAAAGCAATGGAAGAGGACCTTAAGGTGTGCGAAGAGCATGTGGAAGGAGCACAGAGAGAAGTCAAATTTTGTACAGACAAAATCAATTGCCTTGCAGAAGGAATGGAAAAGGTTAGACTGGCCGCAAGTTGGGAAATAGAAGACAAGATCAGCAAAGGGTACCAGTCATAAAACAGTAAGTTGAGGGAAGTTTGAAGACCCAGGTGCTGGGGGCAATAAAAGAAGAAATCGGCAAGTAACAAGGGGTTCTTACTAGGTCCTGCTGTCAAGGGTATCCAGTAGGGAAAAAAAAAGAGAACTCTAAGTTTGATGATTTGGGGAAGCTGCACCCAGTGGATTTCTTAGACAATTTTGAAACTTTTCCACCTTTTCAAGTTGCTTTGGATGATCGAAAGATAAGGATGGTTCACGAACACATGAGAGGAAGAGCACGCTTATGGGGTGACCATTTTTCAAAAGAATACAATACATCCCAATGCTTCAAAGAAGAGTTTCTGAGACACTTTTGGTCGGTAGAAAGCCAGGTAGCTGTCAAGTCTGAGTTGATGCATGGTGAGACCTATTCACCTGGTAAAGAAATTCAACAAGATTTCTTCCTGCGGTGTTTGGCTAAGTGTCGTTACCTTGACCAGCCATATAGCGAGGCAGAATATGTTGAAATCATCATGGCCAGATTGCCGGAACCCACGCAGCTGATTTTCACCAGCCACTGGATAAATAATGTCACTGAAGCTATTGAAATGTTGGGGAGACTGGATGCTTAAGAGGAGAGGATGAATCGGAAGAGAACAAGAGAGAGAGAGAACCGAAATGAATCATGTGACGGGGGAAGGAGAGAAAACTATAATGATCAAAAGAGATGAAAGCGGTAATGATCAACATCATTTGAGGAGAGGACAAGACAACAGGGACCGCAGTAGAAGTAATTTTAACTTCAGACATGAGCAAGAACAGGATAGAGGTCGAAGTAGAGAGTGGAAGCAGCAAGATAGTGACCAAAGAACTCGACAAGAGGATAAACCAAAGACAAATAGCAATCCCTCTAAAGGAAAGCGTGATGTAAAAAATTGATAGCTGCCACTGTTTTGGTCCAACCAAGGGCAGAACAGGCTGTTTGACCACCAAAGGAAGTGCCAATAGAAAAAGAAAAAGTGCCATCCCTCGTACACAAAAAGGAAAATGGCTAATCACAAGAAGAGGGGCTGAGTTCGTCATTCATTTGGAATAATCCATAAATGATCAAGTATAGGTTGTGTCTGGCTTATCAGGGTCATTGTTTACCAAGCAAGAGAGAGTGGATTCCTGTAAATTTGCAGAGATTGGAGAATTTTGGCAATATTGTAAGGAAACGAATGATTCTGTCATTAGGTTGGAAGATGATTCAACGGAAGAAGGTGTAGACCTACAGTTTGATGAAAACTACGATGAGAGCCTATATACTTTCGGTGATAGGGGAATGGTGTTAATCTCTAAAGATAGCAACACCTTTAAAAGAGACAACATGGGTCCGAGAAAGGAGGAGTGGGGAGAAAAGAATTCTCGGGTTGCAAACATAATAAAATTCATGGAACGGGTAAACACAGGAGGTGAAGAGGGAGAAGGGAATGAAACAGAAGACTATAGTGAAGAAGAGGAAGAGTATAATACTTTTGCATAGTATGAACACATTTGTAGTGCGGCGGATGACCCTATCAGAAACATCCTCAGGTCAGAATGTTTAAATCTGGAGGATAAACAATTAATCAGTATTGCAGTGGAAGGGGTGATCTCCACCACAAATGGTCAATTGACAGTGGAAAAAACCAACATCGAAAGGAAGGGTGAACAAAATTTTAACTGGGAGAAAAATGAAGAGACAAAGGAAAGTGGGAATGAAGAACACAAAAGATAAGTGATGTCAAGTTAAAGAAAGAGAGAGTGGAGTGTTCGTTCATGGAAGTGCATGTAAGTTCAGTATACCTTAGTGATCCCAGGGAGGACCTTATAGAATAGGATAATCAGTTGAAGCAAATCATATTCAGGGTGCCATCTGTAGAGATCAACGTATTATGGAAGAAAGTTAGGGCAGTGATAGATACAGGGGCAGAAGTTTCTTGTACATCAGAAACTCTATACAAAGAGCTTGCAGAGAAACAGGAATTAGAGTATTGGCCTACAAACACAATTACGATAGTGCCAGCTACAGGGAAGAAGAGTAAAAAGGTAACGATACAGATTTTATTGATAGGAAAAGTGAATGGACAAGGAAGTGCAAATCCATATATATGTGGTATCGAATCTCAATGTTGACTCTATCATCAGTGTGGATTGGATCATACCAACAGACACCATATTGCACTTTGGAAAAGGGTACATGGAATTCTACACCGAGGTAAAGAAATGTGGAGCAGGAATTGTAAATGCTAGAAGTGAGCCTGAAGAGAGTTTTACTGGGATCAAGGTAGACTATACCAAAGTTGAAGATAACCCCGAAGAGGAGGAGGACACTTGATGGAGAGAGGAAGAAGGCAATGATAAGAAGGAAAAGAAAATTCATCTACCAGATGGTGAAGAGTTTGGGATATACCCGTGAAATATACAAGAACGTTTCAAGAATGTTTTCTCCGACAAGCCTGGCCTGGTGAATGGCTACCAATTTCATTTCAAAGTAAAGGAAGGAAAACCTTTCCCCATAAAGCCATACCCTATCCCTCTAGCGAAAAGGGACAAAGTGAGGGAAGAATTGGAACGCATGGAAAGTTGAGGAATCATCGAGAAGTCACAAGGCGAGTACGCAAGTCCGCTCGTAGTTGTGACAAAAGTCGATCAATCCATTAGTGCTTGACTGCCAGGGCACTAAACAAGATTTTAGTAAAGGAAAGAGATCATCCAGAAAGTGTGGATGATATACTACAAAAATTCCACGGTGTGAAATATCTATCATATCTTGATCTCACTTCATCCTATTGGCAGATTCCCATTCCTGAGGAATCTAGAAAGTGCACGGCATTTAGATTTCGAAGGAAGATGTTACCAATTCAAGGTACTTCCATTTGGACTGAATCATCTGTGACCCATTTCATCAGAGCTCTGGATCAAGTACTTGGCAAAGAGTTGTGAGAGAGAGTACAGCTATACGTTGACGACATAATTATTGCAACCAGCACAATTGAAGATCACTGGGAGTTGTTGAGGGAAGTCCTGACAGCTATACAAAATGCTGGAATGACATTGAAAAAGAATAAATGCATCTTTCTGCGGTCACGAGGACATGTGATCACACCAGAAGGAATTTTGGTATACTACTCGAGGTTGGAGGCTATTCAGAAGTTTCCTAGTCCTACCAACAAAACACAACTGAAAAGCTTTTTAGGTTTATGCAGTTTCTATCGAAAATTTGTACCAGACCAACAATTAAACAACCCAAATCAAAGAAAATTAGATCAAAAGAATTCGGTTTGGATATGGACGGATGAGTGTGAGAGACACTTCCTTGACATTAAACAAGCACTGTCACAAAGAAGAATCCTTTCATAGCCCAATTGGGATTTACACCTTTGTCTAGCCACTGACAGTTTGCACTATGGTTTAGGGGCAAAAATTTTCCAAGAGAAGGAAGTAAATAAGCTAAAGGAACACCACACAATTGCTTTTGCCAGTAGGATGCTCAACGCTCGTGAAATGAGATATTGTGTAACAATAAGGAAGCGTTAGCCATAGTCTGGAGTTTTCAAAAATTCAGGCATCTCTTTCTAGGGTGAAAGATAATTATCCATACTTGACCATAGGGCACTATCGTTCTTAATGAATTGTCGACTGACCCATGGTAGATAAACCCGTTGGGCTCTGTTACTTCAAGAGTTCCAGTTTGACATCAAATATGTCCCGGGAAAGGAAAACCTGGTGGCAGATTGTTTGTACAGACTCCCTATCTGAATGCCGGAGGATGGCGGGACTATCCAGACAACACAGGAAGCAGCCCTCAATTACCTGGATGGGGTTTCTCAAGAATGTAAGGTCATCAAATGGATGAAGAAATGAATGTTCAACAAAGAGAGGATGATGGATGGAGAGAGTTAATAGAAGCCCTTGAAGGAAAAAGGGACCATAGGACATTGGAGAAATACTATTGCCTGCATAAAGGGATACTGTTCTATAGGAAAGCAGAGGATAGTAAGGAGTATATACCAGAACACTGTCTAGACGAGTGGATTAGATATCATCATCTCAGAGCTATGGGCACTACGGAGCAAATAAATGCTTCCTTATAATGAGAGAACATTGCTATTTCGGGAACTTAGAAAGAAGAGTAGCCAATGTTTTATCAACGTGTGAAACTTGTCAGAAAGTTATGGTGGACAAAGTGTTGAGAATGGGAAGGATGAAGCGTATAATCCCATCAGAACCTCGAGAATTAATATCAGTTGACTTATATGGAGCATTGCCAGCATTTAGGGTAGGAGTCACTACTATTTTCGTTGTTATAGACGCCTTCATCAAGTATGTCAAACTCTACCCAATCAAGAAGGAATTTACAAAAGTACTTTTAGGTACTTACCCACTGTGGGAAAACTGAAGCAAATACTATCCGATAATGGACCCCAATTCGCCAATGAGAAATGGACTGAAGTACTGGAAGGAGAGGGAATAGAATTTGTGAAAACCTCATTCTTCCATCCACAAGGAAACATCGTAGAAAGGGTTATGGCAGAAATTGGGAAATGGTTCAGACTCTACTGTCAACTCAGCCATAAGAGTCGGGCACGGCAGTTAGAAAAGTTTGAAGATGTGATGAATAGTATTCCTCCTGGATCTACCAAAATAACCCCTTTGGAATTGGTGTTTCAAGAACCAGCTCCGAGGATGGTTACCAAATATGTAGACTTTCCTGACAATATGACAATAGATTTCCAACAGAAAATTGAGGAAGCAAAGAGAGTGTTAATGGAGAAAGCCAAGGCTCGACAGATGAGGCATAACAAGAAGGGAAAGGTGACTATCTACCAGGAGGGGTACTTAGAGCTCGTTCAGACACATTTCAAGTCTTCCTCTATCAACCACGAAATAAAAAAATTCAAGATACTATACGAAGGACCATATAGGGTGAGGGAAAGACCCAGAGAAAATGCTTATATCTTAGAATGCCCTAAAGATAGAAAGTTAAAAGGGACTTACAATATTATATCCTTAAACCATTCAAGACAGACACTCAGTGTGGGGGAAGATACTGGAATGCCTAGGGGTAAAATGTACCCTGAACACCCAGTAAAATCCTACCCATTCCTTTTGTAAATATCGCGATTGTAAATATATTTCCTTTTTTTAATGTTAGGTATTAGATTATTTTCAGTTACTTAATACAGTTTTATGTTTAAGATATATCAGGGGGTCAATGAGCCTTTCCCTCCACCGGTTTTTTTTTTTTTTTTTTTTTCTTATATACCATAATGTTGCTGTAAGAAGCTCATAGGGAATATCAACCGAGTAGCTAGTGACCTAATGTCACACTGTCTAGGTACTGACAGACAACCAATACAGTGATAAAATAAAGCGAATGGTCGGTGTGCCAAAGTGTAAACCTCATATCATACGATTTGTGTGTTAACCATTAAGTCTTAAGAATTTACAGCAGATGAGATCACGCCATAGTAGGACAGTTTATGATGTGAACTGAACTGAATTGATGTGTTTAAATTATTGTATGTATTTTACTTGATTTAGATATTCAGTTTCTTAATTATTATTATTATTATTATTATTTTTTTTTTTTTTTTTTTTTTTTTTTTTTTTTTTTTGTACTGTATTTCCTAGTTTTTAGGACCGACCACTGACAACCTTATGTAATAACTGATTAATGTAAAACTTTGTATAGGCAAAGATTTAAATAAACTACCTAAGAACAACCTCAAGTTCATCTCTAACGTACTAAATACTGTATTAAAAAATTCATTTACTGATGAAAATAAGGATAGTATTCCCGTTTTCCCATGCCGTGTCGAGTTGGTGATGGAATCATTACGAATAGATACTGCAGGTATCATAAAGCAATTAGAGCTCCTGAAGTGGGGGAAAGCACCGGGCCCGGATGGAATTCCAGTAGGAGTATTTTCAGAGCATGCGGCGGAAATCGGGATTTCTGTCTGATATATTCACTAAATCATTAGAAGAACAAAAAGTATCTTCAGACTGGAAAATCGCGCAAGTAACTCAGATTTTCAAGAAAGGTGATTGAAGTGATCCTGGAAACTATCGTCCCATATCTATAACATCTGTTTGTAGTAGAGTTATGGAGCATATTATATGCTCAAACATTATGAATTTTTTAGATGAAAATAATTTGCTTACAACAAATCAACATGGATTACGGAAGAAAAAATCATGTGAAACACAGCTGGCCCTATTTACACATGACGTAATGAAAGTTATTGATGCAGTTTCACAAGTAGATGCAATTTTTTTTAGATTTTCAGAAAGCATTTGACTCTGTGCCACACAACCGCCTTTTAGCGAAGCTTCGAGCGTATGGTATATCAGATCAGCTTTGTGAATGGACAAAGTATTTTCTAACTGGTCGGTCACAGTATGTCGTTGTTGAAAGAGAAAGTTCTTCTAATCTAGATGTTACATCGGGTGTACCTCAAGGAACGGTAAGAGGACCAATTCTTTTCTTAATTTTTATAAGCGATCTCAGAAACAAAGTGAAAAGCCTTTTTAGGTTGTTTGCTGATGATGCAGTTATTTATAGGGAAGTAAGGAATTTGGCCGATTGCTTAGAAATTCAGCGTGATCTGGAAGTTATTTTGGCATGGTGCGCTGAATGGTAAATTACGCTAAATTGTAAAAAGTTCAAGACAGTGAGCATAACCAACAAAAAGAATCCAATTTTTCAGAAATACAAGTTAAACAATTCATTTATTGATATGGTTGATTCTCTGAAATATTTGGGAGTAACATTACAAAGGAACATGAAATGGGACATACACATTAATTCGTTAGTAGGTAGATCTAATTCTAGTCTGCGATTCATAGGTTGAATCTTGAAAAATTGTGTTGAACAAACAAAGGAGATAGTGTACAAATCTCTTGTGCGTCCACATTTGGACTAGTGTGCCATTTGGGATCTGTTTCGTAAGGGGTTGATCGATAGTATAGAGAAAGTACAGAGAAGAGCCGCTCAGTTTGTGACTGCTTGCTACAGTCCTTATGAAAGCATCACAGAACTGATTAGTAGACTAGGATGGGGGTCTCTGGTAGATAGGCAATGCATGTTTCATTTAAACTTCTTGGTAAACATGTGTACTCCCACTTTCACTTACGAGTGTAGTGAAATACTTCATCCACCAACCTATTTGAGCCGGAATGACAGGAAAGATAAGATTAGAGAAATAAGGTGCCGCAATGATTCTTATATGAATTCTTTTTTCCCTCATACCATTAGGGATTGGAATGCACAGCAGAGAGATTAGCTTTGGTACTGAGCACCCTCTGCCACCCACAATTTTGTGAATTGCAGAGTATATATGTAGATATGTTTTTCCAATTGGCAGTTATATATAGCTAGCTCACAGGTTTGCAACCCCCCCCCCCCAAAGGCTACATTTCATAGCAAACCAAAAATGTTGTGCACAAAATGGTTTTGACGTAAGATGTCCCCAAAATTCAACTAAATCTTCAAGAGGAACTGTGGTAGGTAGTCTCCCACAGTTAAACCTCTCCCCTTAGTTTGTTGCTATTTTTAAGCATGGTGTTCTCTTCATAAGACAGGTTCAATTGTGGAAATGTATGGTGGTGGCTTTCCTGCCATATGATCCCTGCTCCGAGCTTTTTGGGACACCTTTTACATAACTTAGTTTTCTATATAAATTCTAGCAATAAAATACTAAGTTCATGTATACAAAGTTGCTTGTAACAGCTAGCAGTCTATAAACCATCTTCAGTGGACCATAAAATGTCCAATTTTTCAGTTTATACACACACATATATTGTAATCTCCCATGTTAGGTGCTTGAAGTAATTTGCTTCTTACTCTTTACCAATAGTCAACATGACACATTGCATCTCAGGATTATGTTAAAATGAATTGACGTGAATGAAATATCAACCATAAACAAAGAAAATATAAACAACTGAACGAGCAATGAGTTGAACAGGGTGTATGTTTTGGGCTAAACCATTGTGAACATCCAATGAATGCAGCTCATAATTAACGCATTCGGTGATTACTTCAGTGAAGGCCATGGGAGGTGCGTGCTCCTCGAGCTCCATGATTGGTCTCCCCAGGCTCTCCAATCTGATATGTTTCCAGAGCCGAACATTATCTCGTATTGCTCCATAGTGCCGGGTGCATTCACCCTAGGGACCACTCTCTGGTTTGCCTACCTTGAGACGGGCAGCTCAGCTCAACCCCCAGCACATGCCATCAAGTATCGAGGGTCAGTACCATCCACTTTGCTTGTTGTCCTCCCTTGATGTTAGCATCAATGCCAAGCGCACACATCTCTTCGGCTCTTCGTGAACAGCAGGATAACCCGGGTGTTGCCATGTGTTTTTCGGTGGGGTCAGCAATATGGCCAACTCCAGCCGTGATGCATGTTGCCAGATCTTGTCTCCACAAATGAACAAAAATTGTATTTTGAAGGCATAAATGTCTGCAGGACAACAAACTGATTGGCTGAAGAAAGCGTAACCTCTGCAAAGTTGGTGTGGAAACGAACCATGCTGGACTGGTCATTTCTGCATGGATACTGTGTGTGTGTGTGTAAATATATATATATATATAAATAATTAGGATAGTGAAATGAGCAACCACCTACCTTTAGATGATGGATGTAGGGCACGAACACACAGAGAAAAAAAAATTAAAAAACACACATGATGTAGAAATATTCGGCTCTAGACCCGAAAATTTCTATATCATGTGTGCTTTTGTCTTTTGTGTGTGCTTGCATCCATCATCTAAAGGTAAGTGGTGGCTCATTTCCCTAATTTGTTACTCCTTTTCGCTACTTGGCGCCTTTCATTTCATTGTTATATATATGGAAAATTACTCAGTTTGCTGACCGTCTCAGATGTTTTGCCTAGACTCTTTCAGTTTTTTTAATTACCTGATATAATTTAATTGTGATGAAGCACACACTTAGTCCTCTATTTCCCACTTTTTTATTTTATTTTATACTACTATAAACCATAACTTTCAATCAGCATCTTGCACATTTATATAAGGTATTTCCTGCTTTTATGAGGAAATTCACATGGCACTTGTTATCAAATAACATTAATTAGGTGAATCTCACATATTTACTATCAACTGTTGTTGCTCCAGTATCCAACTAACCAGTTGGCTGAAAATGTGGGCCAAAAATTTTATCCTTGAAACGTCGTGGGAGTGCAATATTTTGACGCAATTGGAAGCTCAGTAATTTATACCTTATAAATACATTAAGCAATCAAGGAAGTGATATAAAAATTGATTTGAAGTAATCATTAAAGGAAAAAGAAATAATATGCTGATGATTTTATCTTTTCAAATTGAAACAATAAACGTGCAGAAACATTACTGCAAAATGTGAGATAAATTTCTGCCAAATACAAACAATATCAAAATGAATGGACCTGAAATACAGTTGAAATGACATGAAGCATGAACTGAATTTCAGAATTTAACATACAGTTGACGAAGTAAAATTACAACATTTGGTCAAAGCAAGGGAAGCTTACTGGTGCTAGAAAACGTTTCCTTCTTCAGAAAGAAAGTATTAAATCTGACCATAGGAACTAATTTTGTATTGGTGTTTACTTTTAAGATACTAATTAATAGAAGTGATATTAGGACACTGGGTTCGATAAAAAGAGGAAAAATTGTGCAATTTAAATATGGTGAAACAGTAGGGTGTTAAAAATTTTAGACTGACCAAATATAAAATGGACATGGTGAGTAAATCTAGAATGAATAAAGGTATTTGTGAAAGTGTCACAGAAGCGTTGGGGATCACAATTCAACAAACATGACATTGATAATGTAATCACTACCATATGTTGTTGTCAAAATACAAGTTTTCAACAGTGTGCTCTGCCATCATCCTGTTGCTACAACCAGGACACAGCATAAATACAAACACACAGAACCTGAGGATGATGGCAGAGCATGCCATCATAAACTCATCCAACAGCCAACCAATGAAGATTACTTTTCAGTGACATCAAGAAAACCTGTGTTTGCACAAGAGATGGGTAAATTATTCAACTATGGTGACATTGAAAATAAAGGTACTATAGAGGAAAACAGTGAATGCAAATCAGACAGTTTACAATATTGGTTGTTCAGTGTATGTACATATGAGGGATTATCAAAAGAGAAAAGTAATTGGACAGTTGCATCAAACCAGTCAGGAGAGTGATGGCAGAATATTTCCTTGGTAATTCAGAAGTACATGAAATAATTACAAATAAATTTCTATAAGCAAAAACGTATTCAGGTGTCTGTATACTAGAATTAATTCTAACCGCATAGAAAGAAAAACAGGAATGTAAAACTACTGAAGATAAATGACCATTCCAGCTTTAAAGGAGAAACATAGCAATGATAAAATATACTAGGTCATTTTTTTTCATAATATAGCTTATCCAGTTATTTCCTTGGTGGTTAACTTTTATTACTGTGACCGGGGTAAACTTCATTGAAAAGTTTGTTGCATTTTTCAGTTCCTGAATGTTGTTCATTATTAATCTACACTGTTATGAAATTATACATGCTATTAGACACTAATATTCATACTGTTGAATTTAGTGAATCAGTTTTGGAATTGGTGTTTGTTTCAATTGAAGTATTATTTAAAAAAATTTCAATTGAAGTATTATTTAAAAAAATTAAGTATCACTTTTTAAAAAATATTCTTGTTTTTCCTCTTCAGTTAATTTGTTTTTTTTTGGGGGGGGGGGAAGGAGTGGACAGGAGGGGTTGATGACTGCTACTTTAAGCCTTTTTATGTTTTTTCTTGTCCTTTTTTGAACAGGGCTCTCTTACCAGTTTAAATAGGTCTCCAAGCTTGCTACAATTCATTTAAAGTCTTTACATTTTTTAAATGTTTCTTTCCCTCTGTTTTTGTTTCTGTGTTGCGTAAGATAATGAAGTAGTTTATCATTTTTATTAACATCTGTTTGTTGTTAATCTTGTGGTGTCCGGGTATAAAATATAAAATCCTGTTATATGTTTTGTATTGCTGAGATCTAATTAGCTATTTTTTTTTCCTTCTGACTAAAATGTAGTGTTTCGTTTGTAAACAATTTTTTTTATTTTGTTTGAATGTAAGCCATTGGTATAGCCAAGTTGAAAAGGTGCCCTAGATATTTATGAATGATAAGCTGTCAGAAATCTTAGATCGAGCAATGTGGACAGCGGTGATGTTCTAGCTTCATAATTGGGATACTGTGGGTTTGAGTACCAATCCGACCATCCAGATTTTGGTTTCCCGAAATCACATCAGGTGAATGTCAGGATGGTTCCTTCAAAAGGCCATGGCCAAATTCTTTTCGCCATTCCTTACTCCCAGGCCTTTCTCACCTCTAATTACCTCAATCTCAATGAGGCATAGTGCCATAAGTGTAGTACACGGTAATTTTAATGAAAAATGAAGTTAATTTCCATGAACAACTGGATGTTGTGGGCCATTTCCTCAATTGCGAGTTAATCAATTATTTTACAAAGGTTAATAACACACCAATGCAATTGAATTTTGTTTTATTCTTTGGGTCATGTAGAGTGAAATGCGTACTACACAAAGAATAAAACAAAATTCAAGTGCATTGGCATATTATTTCCATGCTTTATTCAGTATGTGATGTTAGGTACAAGGCTTCTCAAATGTTAAATTGCTGCTGTGTTCACAGAACTTGATCCAGAGTAATGAAGCAAAAGATGCCTGCATTTTCTTTCAAGTTTTTATCTTCCACATGTGTTACAGGCAGACCATGTAAATTGGTGCAAACTTCAGCGGTTAGAACCATTGCCTGCAGGCAGTGATATTACAGTACTTCTAACTTATGTGCATTTACTTGGGAACTTTGTTCTTTAGTTCCAGAGAGAGTGTGGACACTGGAAAAACTGGATGATGATGAGCTGAAACATCTCAATTTTGACATGGATGCAAAAGAAGAAGATGATGGCAGATGGTGGGAATATTCACCCCTAACTGTACTTGATTTGAGCCATAACTGCTTGTTGGAGGTCCCGTCACAGATTTCAAACCTGGATGCATTATCTGAATTAAATGTAAAAAAAGAAACATATATATTTCAGGTCTCATACTAATCTAAATTGAAAAACATTTAATTTAAAATGACATTCATTAATGCCTTTATTATTCAGAGATTAAATGTTATAATGTAGTATTCCAAATTTTGCCTTTCTCATTGTTAACACTCCAAAACTTCTGACAATACAAAAATATTAACTTTTGGTCTTACATCAATAAATTTATTTACAGTTAGAAACATTTGGGATTACCTATATTATTTTCCAATCATTTTCTCCTGCAGTGTTTGAAGATCTGAATTTAGTTTCCTATCAGTTTAGACAAGCATGTTAAAGGTCCATTGTAACAGACAATGAGGGATATGACTGGCAAGTGTTCAGACCTTAGCATGCCCATACTAATTACAGCTTTCAAACAGTTTCCTGTAACAGAATAGGCAAGTTACAGTGTGGTTGTAAGTTCCTGTCTGAAAGCTATATGCCACACAAAACAGATTATCATGAAGCTTATACATTACTCAGATAGATAGTAAAATCCACTCACATTTATTTATTTATTTATCAATCTTGTTTCATGGATCCCTGTCGAAGAAGGATCTCTGAGATGTGAAACACCTCATGGTTAATACACATACATACAATCACAGTAAAAACAATTATGTCACAAAGACAAATAAAGAGAATAAAAATAAACAATAATTTTTACAACTGAATTTTCCAAAGTCATATTGAATACAATTAATTATTTTGTTCAAATTCTTGAATGGAGTAGGAGTTGCCAGTAAGATAATCTCTCAGTTTTTCTTTATATCTTTATTATCTGCAAACAGTTTTATACTCCTGGAAAGTTTATTAAACAGATGTATCCCAGAATAATTAACTCCTCTTTGTACTAATGACAGAGATGTTTGTGTTTTGTGCAAGTTATTTCTGTTTCTTGTATTGAAATTGTGTACCTGTGAATTAGAAGTAAACAGTTTAAAATGATCTATGACAAAGCACATGAGAGAATATATATACTGAGAAGTCATTGTAAGAATATTGAGTTTTTTAAAAAGTTGTCTGCAAGAAGTGCTTGGTTTTACCCTACACAGAAACCTAATAGCTCTTTTCTGTACTATGAAAACTTTTTTACTTTGTGAAGAGTTTCCCCAAAAAATTATGCCATATGACATTACTGAATGAAAATATGAGGAGTACACCTGTTTCATTAATTCTAGATCTGCTGTTAGAGAAAGTGTTCGTATTGCGAAGGTGGCACTACTTAACTTTGCCAGTAGTGTAGTGATATGATCATGCCAACAGAGTTTCTCATCTATTTTAATACCAAGGAATTTTATGATCTATGTTTCTAAGATTGTGCTATTTTTATAGCTTACTTCTAAATATGGCTGTGCATAATTTTTTGTTTTAAACCTAATGTAATATGTTTTTTCAAAATTTAATTTTAATGAATTTGCCTTACACCAATTTGCTACTATGTTTTTCTCACAGTCAGGTTAATGTCATCTGCAAATAAAACACTCTTAACTTTGTCAGATAAGTTTCCAAGAAGGTCATTGATGTACAATAAAAAGAGGAGGGGTCCTATGAGATAACCTTGTGTTTTATTTTCTCCAAGTCTGATGAAACATCTTGACATAGTTTGGAATCAAAAATGGAAAATTTTTGGATTCGACTTTTGATGTATGATTTTAAACCATTTACCTGCCGTTCCATAAATACCATAGAATTCCATTTTCTTCAAAAGTAATTCATGATTTACACGGTCAGATTCTTTTGCAAGATCACAAAATATTCCTACAGGGCTTATTTTATTATTCAGTTCCTCAAATGTGTTATTTAAAAATGAATATATAACCATTTCTATAGATGATCCTTTTTAGAACCCAAATTGTGATTTAGTGAGGATATTATTTTGGCTAACAAGTTTTATTACTCTACTCTACTCTTTCAAAAATCTTTGAGAATCCTGACATTAATGAAGTGGGATGATAGTTATCTACACATGTTGCTTCTATTCTTTTAAACAACAGTTTTACAGCTGCATATTTTAGTCTGTTTGCAAACACACCTTGCATTAATGATTCATTGGAAATGTGAGCAAATATGTGATTGATAGAATCTGAACACTTTTTCAGCAATTTGCTTGAATTATTATCAGAGCTGGAGAATTTTTAGGTTTTAATTGTTTCATGAGTTTATTTACTTCTGAGCACTGTTACTGGTGGCATTGGCATCTCCACAAATCTATTTGGGAAAGTACTCTGAAGAAGTCTTAGGGCACTGTGTGGGGATTGCTTTTCTATGCCTAATATCTGTACAACTGAAGTAAAATGTGTTAGTTAAATATTTTACAAACTTTCCCTCCTTCACTATGCACAGATCTATTTTGTTCTATTTTTATATCTGTAGAGTGATTTACGAATTTTCCTCTTTCAGTTTTTATTATCTCCCATATAGTTTTCATCTTGTTGCCTGAATTCTCTATTTTCTCTGATATAAATACTTGTTCTTCTTATTACATTTCTTAGTATTTTAGAATAAAGTTTTTGAGCTTTCAGTGTATTATTATATGATTCTCTTACTTTTAAGTAAAGGTCCCTTTTTGTTTTACTAAATACTCTGATACCCTTTGTTATCCATCCCTTACCCAATTTACTGTTTGGAGTGTTGACAAGTTTACTTTTTTTGAAACTTCCTTCGAAATGTGTTAAAAATATATTAAGAAAGAACTCAAATTTTGTATTAACACCCTGTGCAGTGTACACTTCTGACCAGTGTTCATTATTTAAGGAATCAATGAAATAATAGTGTTTCTGAACTTGATACATAACAGCTGGGCATCATGATCTGAGATACCATTTATTACTGGAAGTATGTTATAACTGAGATATATCCATAAAAAAATTATCAATTGCCGTCCTGCTATTATTTTGTATTCTTGTAGGGAAATTTACGAGTGCCCTTAAGTTAAAAGACAACATCAAGGCTTCCATATCTAGCCTCTCATTGCTGTGATTGAGAAAGTCAACATCAAAATCTCCACATAAAACTATTTTATTTTTATTTGTGAAACATAGTAGCAAAGACCTAACTCAGATAAAAACAGTCCAAAATTTCTTGAGGAGGTCCTGTAAATTAATATTACTATGAGCTCTTCCTTACCATATTCTAGTTTAGTAAGACAGCATTCAATGTGTTCTTCTATACAATACTTACTTACACCTACACTGTTGCATTGAATATTATTTCTAACAAAAATGGCAACTCCCCCTTTCTCCATTTTACATCTACAAAAATGAGAACTTAGTTTATGATTTGGGATGGATGGCTGAGATATTCCTATGTCAGACAAGTGACGTTTAGATGTACACAAAACACTTATATTAAAATTTCTGGAATTTTGAATCTCTTCTAGGCATAAGGTAATGTCGTCAGTTTTACTAAATATTCTCCTTATATTTTGATGGAGAATAGTGGTCTGAACACTTTGATTCAATAAATTTAAATTGTTTACTTTATTAGTACATACTGTAATATCAATTGGAATTTCCAATTTCAATAAGTTTTGACCAGGAGAGATGTTAATTTCTTTTAGACATCTTAATATGTTTATTTTATTTACCCTAAAAAAGGCCGCGACTTAACACCACTTATAACAGGAATACCTCTTTCACTCACCTGGCATCCGCTGATCTTATCAGCAATAAGAAGCGAAAGCTTCCTTTTACCTCTGCAATTCAGATGAAGTCCATGGTGAGTATAACTGTCCCTACCAATGCAGGCCACATCTATCAAATCAATGTGTGAATTTGCTGGCTGCCAGAGAACCCTTTCCAACGATGCATTGGTACACCTAATGTTATGCCACATCCAAGGTTTATAACAACACTCAAGCAAACCCACAAATCCCACATTCATCTGATGTGTGTACCTGGAAATGTGAGTAATGTCTTCAATTGAATAATTGAGGTCCCCTTATCAAGACTATTTCCTGGTCCTCCCACAATTACAATACAATCCTCCTTCAAGAAATCTTTCCCTAAGTCTTCTACATTTGCTACAACACTTCCAAGATCTACATTTGGTTTGAAAATACTACAGACTTCATAATCTGGCCCCAAGTCAGACTTGACCATCTCACTGATTCCTCTCCCATAACTGCTTCCAAGTAACAGTACCTTCCTACATTTAGATACCCCCTGAAAAGTTCTCCCTTTTACTTTACAAGATCCCAGATCGTTCTGTACAGCCTGACGGTCCTCAAAGTCACCATCTAGATCCTCCAATGGCCAAAACACATCGGATGTCTCCAGCTGGAAACCATCTGACAGACAGACTCTCCTACCTCTCCTGCCAGAGCTGACTTCGCTCCACTCACTGTTCTGCTTAAGCATAAGCACAGAGTTTTCTGCCTTAAGGGCCTTTAAATCCCTCTATGCAGATGCCAGACCTGACTGGAGCTTCAGAATCCGCTGCTCCTGATCATTAATTCTGCAGGAGTGACTTTTCCAGGCAATACTAACACAAGATTCACTGATAGCAACGTCACTGCACCTCCAGTGAAACCAGCACCCGCAATCCCGGCACATCACTCCTTCTCGTATTACTGTTCTTGGGCAATTTCCACATTTAGTATCCACTATGATACTTTCAGAAAAACTTAAGAACTTAAGAGAATAAAAACTTTAAAATGTTTACTTTTTAAACTACTTTTAAAACTGAAGAACTTTGGAGAAAAAACTTTAAAACATTTAACTTTTAATTAACTACTTGTGTTTCAGTTGCCAAAGAATAGTAAAATTATGATTCTAATAAAACACTAAAAAATACTATGTAAATCACTTGAAACTTTTCTGAAATGTGAATTAAAACACTTATCAAATACAAGACTTACAACAAAACAAACAAAAGATATCAAAAGAACTTTTTTTAACAATTACAATGAAATTTGACAGATTCTGACCTAACCTCAAATGTAAACAATTAAAACTTGTTTACACTGTACTGATTTTCTATTTACAAAACGGTTCACAATCACTTAATAACTTCACAATTTATTGCAAAACAAAACTAATGCAGTCAAAACAAACTTACAATGAAATTCTGTTACGCCACAACAAGAATATTGATACTAGACGTTAATACAGATGTAAACAAAAGCCACTGAATCTACAATTTACGTATTTATAATAAATAAAATGGATGACTAACACACTACTAGAATATGATACTCTTCAACGTTTTAACTAACCTACGAGATAAAATTTAACTTTTTTAACTACAAAAACGCAAATTATTACCCCACGGCAATCATAAAAGCGCGCGCATACAAATTTCAAAGATATTAAGTTAGGTTCAGAAGATATCAACAGGTTGCAAAGCCAAAGATAAAAAGTAATGCATTCCTAGGATAGATGTGAGGATACCATTTGCCCCATTTCAGTGCCAAAAGTTCCTCAAATGGCTCTGCCAATGTTCATTGTTCGCAAACTATTATGAGGGTCATTCAATGAGTCCTTAGAAAATCCAAGAGATGGCACACTTAGTGTTGAATACCATTTTTTTAGTAAGCATCATTACTCACTAGATGGCTGATAAACTCTTGGTTACCTCCATTACGTGGCTTCTTTGTTATTGTCAACTAAAGCAGACAAGTGTTGTTAATTTAGAAAATTTTTTAAAAAACAAAACAAAAAAAAAACAGAGTTTCAAGCAATGACTAAACACTTTTATTTAAAAGGTTCAGAAATGAAAGAGATCAAAGATGAGCTGAATAAAGTTCATGGTACATCTGCTCTTGTGTTTGCAGCTGTTTACAATCGGGTAAATGAGTTTAAATGTAGCCGCACATCTACACAAGATGAACAGCATTCAGATTGTCCAGTGGAAGTGAGTACACCCAAAATCATTGAAAAAATTCACAATATAGTTGTACGTCATTAACAAATCAAATCGCGCCAAACAGTTGAGGCCACAAGCATATTGCAAGGTACAGTGTATTCAGTTTTACACAAAAAATTTTGTGTGAAATTTTTTTTGACAAGATGGATGCCGCATTTGTTTTCAATGGAGAATAAGTGTAATTGTGTAAACCATAAAGTTGTTTCGCCACTTTTCTGTCACAACCCTGAGTTTCTGTGTCTAAACATAACTGTGCATGAAACAGGGATACATTACTATACTGCAGAAACTAAGGAACAGACTAATCAGTGGATTTTTTTTAAAGTAAACTGGCTCGATGAAGGTGAAGGTGGTGAAATTCGCCAGCAAGGTGATGGCATTGGTTTTTTGTGATGCATGTTGAATAATCTACATTGATTACATGGAAAAAGGACAAACATTAACTGAAGCTTACTATGCATTATTATTGCAACAGTTAGATGAAGAATCAATAAAAAAAAGTCTCAATTTGAAAACGAAAAAGATCCTTATCCATCATGGCAATAGTTTATTCAAGAGTTTAAATTTACTTATATGTTGTAGACGTAATTCTCCCTGGAATAGAGGATTCTAAAATAGTAGGAGTTATTTTAAATTGACATAAAAACTTGTACAGCAGAAAAAAAAATGCTGTGAAGTGATATTAATATGGAAAAGGAAGATAAATCAGACCCTTCACTTACCAAAGTAGAAGGAAGAGGACTGCAGTGATAAAATAAAAAAATAAAAAACCTACACAAACATGAAAAACACAATATTTTGGACTTTGTCCTTAGTCATAAATATAGAAGTTGAAGCACATGTCTAGGTCAGCACATGCACTCATGGTCCGACAATGTGCCTGAATGTTTTTTTGTTAACATGGCCCTCCTTCCTACAACTTCGTCAAGTGATGGATGGGTCTACTTTTTCTTTCCTTTGCATATTTATACTGACTTAGAATGACAATTTGGAAGGAAGATCATCTGTGGCTTGCAGCACACTAACAGTAATTTATTTTTTCAATTTTTGCATGTCATCCAGCACAACTTCTTCCAGAGGCTTCATTTTGAAAGCAAGATTCTATCTCTACTGGCTTGCTGGCCTGTCGTAGTTCTGACGGAGTGGATGTGTTGCTATCCGTTTGTGAAATGTGTAGCTTTTAAGAAGTGAATTTTTGTTTGTGAAATTTGTTGTGTATGTGGTGGAGATTGGGGACCATCCCAGCACTTTCCTAGATGGTTGAAAAAAAAAACTGCCTAAAAACAACAAACTGTACATCCAGTACGCCAGGCCAGGGACTAAGCATAGGACCATTATATCTCCCTGATATAGTGTAGTAGCACTTTAAAGCTCGCAGCCATACTGGCAGACAGTAAAACTTTATAGCTATCCAAAATAATGCTCAGTATATATTTTCTGGCTGAGCATTATTTTTGAGTATATATTCTGTTATAATTTTTAATCCTCTGTATGTTTAATTTCCATCAACATCTGGTTGATTTTGCATTACTGCATAATTTACCAGGGCTGAGAAGAGAGCCATATAAAATCATTACCAGCATATTGCTAGGCTGTTCTAAATTAAAACAATGTTGCGAAGATAGATTTTCCAACCTAGATTAGTGTCGAGATTTCCACACCACATGCTTATGAAGATATAATATAATTGCAATGGAGCACACGCTCTGGTGGCAGTTCCATTAGTCATCTAATTACCCCTTCTTAATATATTTTTTAGAATTATATGATATAATTTGAGTGTTAAATTCTTGCCCAATCTACTTTTGCGATTTACAAATTTTAATTTTAAATTCATTCAGTGTGTTTGGTAAATTATTCATCACTTCATTTGGTAATTTATTCTAATACCTGACACTGTTTCTGACAAAAAAAAAAAAAATCCCACTCCCTTATGCATGAAATCGAGTTCCAGTTTGTGGTCATGGTAATCTTTCCCTTTCCATGCACTATTCTTAATTCTTCGAGCAATATCCCTCCACGCCCCATCACCAACATATGCCTTGCACATTCCCAGCACTCTCTTCACCCTCATCCTGTCCTCCAATGACTCCCTATCCAGCTCCTTTATCATATCAGATACTGACTGAGTTCTGTGATAGCCACAAACCAATCTAGCTGATCTTCTTTCCATGTTCTCCAACTCCTGTATTTGATACCCAAAATGTAGGTCCCAGTCTATAATTAAATATATGTTCCCAAGTTTCTAAAATTTTGTTTATTAGACACAGAAAAATTTCTGTTTGTTATAATAATTATAGTAAGGAAAATGAAATGGCTTTGGGGCAAACTGAATAACAAAGAATAGACGAAATAACCAATCACTCACCAAAGTTGAAGGCTGTAACAAGTATACAACACATGAGACAAACACAAACGAAAAATATTTCAGTTTAAAACCTTATTCATGTAGGGAGGATCGTGGGCAAAAGCATTGGAGGTTTGCTCACACTATAGCTCACCGAATGACTGGCGAGGCCATCAAGAACAGGGTGGGGTTGGTAGAGTTGGTAGGGTAAACTACTGTGAACTATCAATAACTCTTCAAAAAAGACTAAGATACATACATATCCAGGCAGTGGTGAAATGTCAAAGTAGGTTTGCATAAGCATAAAAATGTTCATTGTATTAATGTATCAGTGGAAAAAAGGCAAAAATTAATCAATTTAAAAGAATTTTGTTAAAGCTATTACTAAGTAAAATATGTGATGTGTTAATTGATAGGGTCTTATTGATGATTGAGGCCAGGAGGTTGTCTGGTATCCAGAATATTTTGGTATGCAAGTTCTGATCTCCGAAGTTCATATGCGGTGTTGGTTTCAGGGAAAACTTTGCTCTCACTGGAAAGCAGTTGTTGAGGTTGTTAGATTTGTGGGTATTGGCATGTTCTGTTACTGGCAGAGGCGGCCTCAGCAAGTTTTTCAGGTGGTGCGAGATCTCATTGTGGCGCCCCAAATGAGTAATCGCTTATTCGTGATTAAGGTATCCACAGTGGAAAATCAAGGGGGGGGCCTAGGGGCCTCAAGCACCCCCCAAAGTATTCAGGTCCACACCCCACATCGTAATTTTTTAGATTTGAAGACCCTTTTTTTTTAGCTCTACTGATCTTTTAAGGGTGGCATGACTATAATGCCTACTCTGTCCGACTCAAGCCCTCCCCCTCAAACGAAAATCCGCTCCACTCAAGCCCTCCCCAAAACAAAATCCATTCAAGGCCCCCCCCCCCCAAAAAAAACCAAAATCCTGGATCCGCCATTAGGTGTCCATATAGATAGACTGAAGATTACATATAGTTTTGGCCATCTACTTTTATCCCAAAAAGCAGTTCCCATGGGATTCGGATACGAATATGTATATGAATGCTTTATGAATTCCACTCCATCAAAGCCGCGAGCAAAAGATAGTCTTTATATATGATAATAACTCAAACCTCGGAAAGATTAGTGTAAATAGCAGCGGTATGAATGAGAAACAACAGTAGAAAGGAAAATTATAGGTTTGAAAAGGTTTATTTAAGCTACTGTGGCGAACACAATACTCACTTCACTACAAGTCAAATTCACAGTTTTTTAAAAATATATAAAAATAGAAAATATATGAAAATAAAAACTCCCACTTTTAATACCGAAAAATAAACTTTACCAAAATTTTGTCAGAACCCTCGCAGACTAATACTTAAACAGGTTAAATGCATGTTCCCCCCCCCCCCCCCAGGTAAACCATTTTCAATAAGTATTTTTCATTGTTTTTTCCCCACTATGAAGCTAATCCTGGCTACGCCCTTGGAAAGTTGTGCAAATAGAGTGACCAACGCATTCTCAAGTGTATCGATCATATGCTAAAACATGCTCATTGTAAACAATTCTTCTGGATCTGTCACTATCTCATTTACGGCTCATACTCAAAAAATCTTTACTTACTTCGGTATCTGACTTGGCTTAATAATAATAAATGTTCCAGTCTGAGAATCAATTTCTATAGCTGTTATCAGAGCTGGTACTCTTTCTCAAATTCCGAACTGTTTTTCAGCAACTGTGAAGAGTTTCATAAATCCACTTTCAGTCTGTATAGCCTTTGCTTACAATTTTTACTTGAAACAATGTATTATACCAAGTCACCACTGTAATTATGAACTCAAATTGCTCCATGATCTGGCTAAGTGACAAGGATTTCTGTTGCTGCAAATGAATAATTCGTTTCAGAAGGACGTCACGAATTGAAGAGTAGTGATAACGAACTGTAGTGATGCTGGAGGCTATATTCTTGAGACGAGTTTCTCAAATTTTTTGGCGATAGACCTTGAATACCACTTCCCATCGGTTTCTTGATCGAGAGAGAGAGAATAAAACAAATATTCTTCAAAGAAATCCGGACAAGGAAACCGATTTAACTGTTTTGGCGGCACTTGCTATCACTAAATTTAATGACAGTTACATGGATTAAAAAATGCACGAAGATACTGGTCCACAATTTTGCTTTGGACACATTTGTTTCCTCCTACCATATTGGATCCATTGTCATATCTTTTGCCTCGACAGTAGTTCATATCCAAATCGAACTTTTGCAAAGTATCAATGATAAACAGGGCAGCGAGTCCAGCTCCCAGGTCCCAAAGAGTCACTTTTTGGATTTTAACCACAGCGAAATACTCACGCACTTAGACTTCGTCTTCATTGGTGTCAGCAAAAGCAATGTCAAATATAATTGTTCGACGTGACTTACATCAGGAGTTCAATTCAGTAAGATGGAAAAATATTTAGATGACCCAACCATAGTCAAAATTTTATTACGAACTTTATTCGTTTTGAATACATTTGCCAATATAATAAGACATTAGTCTCGTTATTAGCAATACGGTGGAGATTCGCCATCATCACAGGATCATATTTTCCTAGCAGTCGCAATATACCCAGGAAGTTACCATCGTTAGAAGAATTTAGTATTTCAGATCCAAAGCTTCCTATGAACAAGGCATCATTCATTAGAGGATAGCAACCGACTGTGATTTTTCGTCTTCAGTCTGTGCCTACAAATGCTTGTCTAGTACACTGAAGTTATTTAATTGAATCAACGCTTCTATCCAAATTAGCATGGTGTGATTGCGATCTGTGGAAATTTCGTGAGTTTTGAGACGCTCTGATTAGTAACTCCAGTCATCGAATCATTCTTTTCCAAAATAAAAATGAGACCTTCTGTTGAATAAACAACATATACACAAAATACTTTATCTGCAGATTTAGAATAAACAAGCTATCTACTTTTATAAGTTTCTCCATTTGGTGTTACTCTTTAAAAATGCATATTTGAAAAATGACATCCATGACTTTTTTCTTGGATTTTTTCGTTACTCGAATAATTATTTCATCTCTGCCAGCAGAGTCAATGAACGACAGTTTTTAAATATCATCATAATTTTTACTTTGAAAAGGCGACGGTGGTGGTATGTCTTGTATACCCATTTGTAATCTTTTGAACAGCAGACGACGTTACAGCCATAGATAGAACTCGCACATGCTGCTGTTTATCATGAGCCTCATCTGAATAACTTCCATTAAAAGTTTTCTTCCGTCTCGTGTTGAACTAGTTCTGGTGACGATGATTCAAATGACATAAAAAAAAATTGCTAGCAATTTTGAAGCCTTCTAAGTTTCGTCTTGGTTTTGTTTTCTTTTTAAGTATTGTGCGTCATACAATTTTTTGAGATTAGCGACATTTGTTGTCTGTAAAAGACAGATAAGCTTTGTAAATATTTACGATACCGATGTTAATAGTAATCACCGAGGATCTAATATGGTAGAAAGAGATAAATAGGTTGAATCTCGCTCCATGTACATGTACCCGCATGCATGAACTTCAAGATTACAGCCAAAAAGGCTGGAAACAGGTTCGGGAGGCGTGACGCGGCACTGGAGGGTGCTAAACTTTGGAACGAGTTGTGATTTTCATGATTCGAGGAACTCGAATTGACTCGAGTAACAACTCGAATCGACTCTAATATATGATGACATATGACTATGTATTAAGCTGAAACTCTTACATGTATAAACTCTTCTGGATGATGTGTGTTAAAATAATATATTAATTATTATAGAATTCATTTTTCATTTTTTGCGCAAACGTTCTCTCGCTGCATTTTCGGCGCCCCCCATATGACGGCGCCCGGTGCGGTCGCACCGCCCTAGGGCCGCCCCTGGTTACTGGAAGGTATAGGTTATGGATATGGACTGTTTGTGGTCCTTCTGTCTAATTGAGAGTTGTTTTGTAGTATGGCAAGAATGCAAGAGTGGGAATGTTTGGCGTGGAATGGATGACAACTGTCGAATTGTAGCCATTGTTGTCCACTTCAAACCCACTAAATTGCAGCAATATCTACCCTTCAATAGTTGTTTGATGTGTAATGGGTAGCATTCCCTTCTTTAATGTCTTGCCATCTGTAACGAATGTGTCTTTTCTGATAAAGAATCCCTGTTCCAGTATCCTCAAAACTTATTTTAATTTAATTGCAATGGAGCACATGCTCTGGTGGCAATTTTCCTACACACCCAACTTCCCCCTATCCTGCACCCACCTACATTTGCCCTCTACAAATTTCAACTTTAAATTCTTTTAACGTTTTCGGTAAGTTATTCATCATTCCCCTTGGTAACTCATTCCAATCCCTGACTCCCTTACCTAAAAAAGAAAATCTTCCCACACCCTTGTGCCTGAAATCGAGTGCCAGATTGTGGTCATGGTCATCTTTGCCCTTCCATGAACTACTTTTCATACCTACTGCAATATCTTTCCATGCCTCATCACCAGTATACGCCCTGTACACTCCCATTACCCTCCTCATGTCTTGCAATGAATCCCACTCCAGCTCCTTTATCATATCTGTCACTGATTGCATTCTGCGATAATTTCCAGAAACAAATCTAGCAGCCCTTCTTTGTACCTTCTCCAACTCCTGTATTTGATACTCAAAATGTGGGTCCCATACTACACTATCATATTCAAGCAAAAGTCTGACCAAAGTTTTGTAACCCAATTCCTTTACTTCTCTCGTGCATCCCCTCATCACTCTCTCCAACAAGTATCTCAATACCCATTGTTATTCTACAGAAATTGTGAAAAATAAAATTTTCACACTATTGCCCACCCTCCACGTAACTACTCTCACTCTGCTTCAACCCGAAAACCAAACCATAGTCCTGTATTATCTGTCACCCAAGTTCTCTCCTGGTCTTGGGTCCATCAATCAAATCTTTCAGTGTGTGCATCACTTTCTTCACTCTTTTCTATAAATATGCACCATTCTCCGCAAAATTGTACCCACTGTTCCCCGCACATTTTTTAACAGACTGCCCAATCCCAAGAACATATTGGTGTATAAACACTCTCCTTCAGATTCTCCAAAATCACCACATGCATATTTTCCATGCAACATACCCCTCTGCAAAATCTGCAGCATGCTTCCTTCTACTATGATATATTCCAATCCTACCACAGGTGAAACCTCTCCCATTATTGGACATACTATTTGTTCCACAACACACCCCATGTACCAAAATTACCTGCCTCCACTGCAGTAGTTCTTACAACGGCTTCACTACAAAACCATCCTCAATCAGAATGAATGGCCACAGACAAACAGCCCAGACCTGCAACCTATACCTTCCAGTAGCAGAACATGCCAGTACCCACAAATCTAGCAACTTCAATGACTGCTTTACAGTGAGTGCATTCAGAGTTTTCCCTTAAACCACCACCAGGTCTGAACTTCGAAGATCATAACTTGTGTACCAAAATATCATGGCTACCAACATCCTCCTGCTCTCAGCCACTGATAAGACCCTATCAATTAACCCATCACTTATTTTATTTAGTAATAATTTTAATAAAATTCTTTTAGATTTATTACCATTTTTTTCATTGCTCCTTCAATACAATGTACATTTTTATGTTTGTGCATATCTATTTTAACATTTTGCCACCACCTGTGATATGTAAATATCTTAGTGTTTTCTTGAAGTTCACTTCACAGCAGTTTACCCCCACCACATCTGCCATACACACCCTGTTCTCCATGGCCTAGCCAGTCATGCAGTGAGCTGTGGTGTGTGCACACCTCTTGCTAAATGGCCCGATCCTCCATACATGAATAAGGTTCTAACTGAAGTATCGTACAATTGTGTTCATCTTGTGTGTTATATACTCGTTGCAGCCTTCAACTTTGGTGAGTGATGAATTATTTTCCTAATCCTTTGTTATTCGGTTTAATATAAAAATGTTTATTTTTCCAATTATTTTAGATATTGCAGGTATATCATAGAGCTGTATGGTAGATCAGTGGTGAAGGTGTCTGGAGATTTGATGGTCCCTAATACCAATCCTGGTCTTGACTGGAAGTTTCAAACGCCCTTACCCCTACCTCATCTCTGACAAGGCTTGCTTTGAGTACGAGAAGTATGCCAGAATGCTTCCATGGTTCAGATTCTGCATTAAACTAGATGTCACCTACACCTCGCAGGATTGCTGTATTAGGTTAAGCTAGCCATGACAAGAGGCCCATGCACAGTGAAATCGAAAATCTGTTACATGGTGGCTGAACTCTTTGGGTATATCCTGGCCAAAAATATAATAATAATTGATAAAATTGCTATGGAGCACCTGTTCCAGTGGCAATCTCCCTACACACCCCTGTTTCTCCTTTCCTGGTCCAACCTACTTTTGCCCTCTACTATTTTTTACTTTAAATTTGTTCAGTGTTTCCTGTAAATTAAAAAGGCATACACATTTAGTTTTTAGCTACATTGTGATAGAAACACTGAATAATTAAGTGCCCTCTCTCAACAATCACAGAATTGAATACAGATAGTATCGCAGATTGAGTTTCTCATTCCTTAATTATGAGGGTAGACTGAGAAGAAATGCACACAGGCTTGTTGAGTGCAAACGAAATGTCCTTCAAAAGCATGCCTGGTGGCATTTGGAAGTAACATTCCCCCTCTATAGGCATGCACGTGTTTGTAGTTGTTGAATTCATCCAGGGTATTTTGAGAAGCGGAAGTATGGAAACATGTTCTAGTACTATGTCAACTCGAGTTTAACATCATGTAGTTTTCGAATTTTTAACTGCTGAAAAGTGACTCCTACTGAGATTCATTGTTTATGGTGATACCGCTGTTGATAGGTCTACTGCAAAATGATGAGGAGTAAAATTTCATGATTGCGAGCCTGGAAAAGCCATAATTGTTGGTGAAAAATGCAATGGATGTCCGATTACTGCCATTGAAACATTGAAAACTCATTGACGATTTGATTCAAAATGACCGGTGAAACACTCAAAAGCTTATTGCAAACCATATTGGAATATCTGAGGAATGTATCAGCTTCATTATTGAACAATTGGTATACTGTAAAATCTGAACATGATGAGTACCATGCCATCTCTACGAAACCCAAAGTTTGAACCAATTCCACACCCTCCTTACTCCCCCAATCTTACTCCTTGTGATTTTTATTTTTTTCCTATCCTCAAGACAGACCTCAAAGGTAATCATTACACCTAGGACAATGAGGTGAAGGCAGCTGTCAAATCCTGAATTCGAGAAAAGTTGGAATAATGTATCAGTGATAGAATAAAAAAAACTTGTTGTTGGGAGAAATGTGTTAGCCTTAACGGTGGCTATGTTGAAAAATAAATATACGTTTTTAAGCTTAAGAAATGTACCTTAATGTAATTTTTGCCTGATCTTGCTATTTGTCTTTATTCATGTTCTGCAAGTATGTTTGCATTTCTTTTAAGTCTACCTTTGTAATTTTAGAGCAATCATAGAAATGCAGATTTTCAGGATCGATGTAATGCTATGTTTACATATTTCAAGGTAATTGAAGGTGGCTACAAATACGCAGTAAAGTTGGCAGAACTTATTTTGTTTTCTTTCTAATTTATTTATTTTGTCTTCTTTTTTAAAAAAAAAAATGAAGGGAGAAATTGCTGTAAGTGTGCAAAAGTTTTGTTTTTAGCTTTTGGAAATTCAAACACAGCTAATTTTAATTAGCTTGGTAGATGTGAATGATAAATGACACACAGCCTGTGCAATAGTGAGTGTCATTTCTTGTTTGCAGATGTTTTACAAGTAGATTTTAGCATTTTCATGGGATTTGAGTCATTTGATTTTAGAGACTTTTTCATTTAAATTTTTTTGTTAGATTAAACAGAAATTAGAAGTTATATAGAAAGAAGTGGCTTTGGGTAGAGTCTATGTTGCATTCAGAAAGAACCGACAGAATTTTGGAGGAAATATAGAAAGAGGTATAAACATTAAAGGTGCTGACAAAAAAACTTGTTTTAAGCTAAAAATAAAAGCTAACTGGTCAAAGTACTAGATAGATAATCCTTGAGATGGGTAAATTATTGTCAGCAGTGTACTAGAAATAGAGGAATATGGTGATATTGATGCTGTAGGAGATACTATTTTAAGAACAGAATTTGATTTGGCTTTAAAAGATTTTAACTTAACTAGAACTGCTAAAATCTCTAGAAGTAGGAGGAACTGAAACATTAAAAAGGAGACTTTCCAACAAATTTTAATCAAAGTATAACTTTCTTTCTCTCAAAGAAAGCAATGTTTACAAATTTGAAAACTATTGTGCAATAAATTTGCCAAAATTACTAACTAGGTTAATATAAAGATTTAAATCAAGTAAATAACGATGGATAGAAAAAAATAAACTCATCACTCACCAAATTAAAGGTAATAGGGTTGCAATGAGCACTCACCTCCTTCACCAAATGGCTTGTGCCTCTCTATATGAATCGTGTTCAGCCATAATATTGAACAGTTGTGTTCATCTGTTTTGTGTGTTTGTCACTGCCCTCCTGCCTTCAACTAAAGTTAGTAATGGGTATATTTTCCTGGTTGTTTGTTATTTATATTGCCTAGAAGCTGTTTTGTTTACCTTAGCAGCATTAGGATTTAAATTAAGTTTAAGATATTAGATTTTCTGTCCAACATAGCAGAGAAACAATACTAGAATTTAATCTAATATTGGAAGTGCAGATAAAAAATACAGGGATTTATTTATGGCATTTTTAGATTTAGGAAAAGTTTTTCTTGATGTTAGCTGGGACAACGTTTTAAAAATTTTGAGGAACTGATGTCTAAAATACTGCAATTGAATATTAAATTATTAATTGTGCATTAATCAGGTGGCTATAATAAAAATGGAGAAGCATGAGACAATCGCCAATTAAAAAATGAACTGAGGCAGTGGTCTTTGACCACTACTATTTAACTTGTATTTAGAAGGAACGCAATTCATGAAATTAAAGAAAATTTTGAATGTGATATAAAGGTTGAAATTGTTCTGTTAACAGAAAAGAGTAAAGATTTATGGAAATTAATTAGTAGTATCAACAAGATATTAGAGAAGAATTTGTATAAAATATAAACCAAAGCAAGACAAAGGACATGAGGTTAACGACAACTGATGATAATGACATTAAACTAAATATTGCATTCAGATTAGGTGTAAACAGATGAATTGTGAGAATTTTGGTATTCAAGAAGTAAAAATACAACTGATAGCTTAAGCAAGAACAATCTTCAAAAAGGCAGCACTAATAGAAAGAGCCTTATTCAAAAAGTATTTTAATATTAAAGACTCGGGAAAAGCTTTCTTGAGTTTTCAGAATGAAGCACAGCATCTTGTCAAAGTGAAGCTTGCACACTTTATGAATACAAGAAAGAAGTAGAATTGAAGCATTTGATTTTGGTGTCTTAGAAAATTGGGTAGGTAGCTCAGGTCATGTATGAAATTAGTGTATTCTGGAAATGATGGGTGTGGGTTGAAGAAGGTTTGTAAAGTAGTTTCACAGGAAATGGATATATATGGGTTGGCCTTAGACATGTGATTGGTTAATATGTAGTGGAGGGATCAGTCAAATGGAATAACTTTAAGAGGAAAACAGGTTAGAATATGTGAAAAGTATAAGTATGCTGGATATAATGGTGATTCTGAGATGTAGGTATTAGCTCAGGATGATAAGAGATGTAGAGTTATATTTAAGCACTCATACGATTGTTGTCAGAAAAATATTAAATCAGTGTACATAATAATGTTTGCCATCAGGGCCGGCGTTAGGGAGGGGTAAGCGGGTCAAATGTACCCGGGGCCCGCCGGCTGATGGGGGGGGCCCCGATCACCGGCTGCAGGGGCCGCCCATTGTCGCCCGGCTAGTTTGTAGAGCTAAAAATAAAGGTCGCCCATTTTACCCCGGGCCCGAAATTCCTAGCGGCGGCCCTGTTTGCCATAAGTATGTTTCCAGTTAGATTTTGGTGGTTTATACAAACTTCTTTACAGAAAGAAATTACTAATTTGCATAATAACAAACTACACTGATTCAAATACAACTTTGAACCTAGTAATATAAGGAATGGTTCTTTGCCTGATTGCATTACTTAGTTCATCGTGTTCTGCTCAAATTTTTTGTTCATACCTGCTTATGTTTTATGCTATTTTTGCTTTAAACTCCATATGTGTGTAAGGTATATCCTCCTCCTCCAATCTCTCAATTAATTGGTATATAGTTCCTTAAATACAAGAAAATACTTATCCACTTTATGGTTCTCTCTCTCTCTCTCTCTCTCTCTCTCTCTATATATATATATATATATATATATTATCGATCCCTATTTTAGGGTGCAGCCTCTTTAAGCTAATGAACTATAAAATACAATTTAATTCTAAGTAGTTTTGTTGCAGTTCTCTCCAGGCTGATCGATCTTGAGCAACCCTCTTCCAGTTCATGCCTGTAACTCGATGTGTCTTTATCCCAGCGATCCGAAGGTCTTCCTCTTGCTCTTTTCAGGTTCCTTGGTATCCAATCCAGTACTGCTGTAGCCCATCTGTCATCTGTTTCGCGAGCAATATGACCAGCCCATTGCCATTTTTGGGTCATGACTCTTTTTAAGATGTCTGTCACTTTGGTTATTGAACATATGTGCATGGCTCTTTTCCTGTCTCTCTTGTAAAGCCTAGCATTGCTCTTTCCATATGCTGGGCAGTTCTCAGTTTTTGCTTCATGTGACTATTTAGGGTCCAAGTCTGGCAGGAGTATGTGAGGACTGGTAATACTCATTGTTCAAATACCCGTTTTTTAAGATGTACTGGCATGTTAGATTTAAAAACTATGGAATTTCTTCCATATGCTCTCCAGCCCAGCTTTATGTGTCTGTAGATCTCAGGCTTTGAGTTGCCATTCATGTTGATCAGTTTTCCAAGGTAGATGTACTGTTCTATGGACTCAATACAAACATCTTTCGTGTCTGCTTTGTCTTTGTCTGCCCATTTGTTTTGCGTGATTTTGCTTTTTTACACATTTATTTTAAGGCCCACTTCGCTGCAAGCTGCCTCTAGTTCATTTATTGATTCTTTTAGCTCTTCCAGACTGTTTGAGAGTAAAACTATATCATCAGTGAATCTTAAGTTGTTAAGACTTCTTCCATTTATTCTCAACCTTCTATTTTGCCATTGGATTTTTTACATTGCCAACTCCAGGACTGATGTGAATAGCTTGGGGGATATAGAGTCTCCTTGTTTTACCCCTCTTTCTACTGGGAACTCTTTGGTGGCTTCAGCAACATTGACAAAGGTGGTGGAACTGCTTTAGATGTTGTACAGTATGTTGATATAGCCTGGATTCACTCCTTGATACCCTCCATTCTCTTTTCTTACTTTCTCTCTTGTAGAGGCAGCCAGTAGTGCTGCTTTATTATTTCAGTTGCTGAGTGAACTGCATACTTTATTCCACAGTCAAACCTAGTTACCAACATTCTCACCCCCACTGAACTTGCATATTTGATATGCATAATTAGGGTCCCATAGCATCCCACAATACTTAAGCAAGTCCTCAACAAATTTTGTAACCCAGCTTCCTTGTTATTATAATTATTAACTAATATGAATAGATATTTACTTTTTATGCTGGTCAAATACTGTTTACATTGTACTGTACAAAACTCTTCTTATCTATATATCTCACAAGCTGACTCTTTTCGGAATTTATTTTCGTTTCATGCTGAACGAACCAACTAAATATCATGTCTAGTCCCAAATAAATGTTCAGAATCATTCAGTAGAATAATTAAAAGCAGTGATCTCAATACACTATCTTTAGACACTTCTGTTCCTCCTACCCCATCTCACCTGAATCTTTGTTTCATACCTCTTGGTAATGCTTTTACTCAGCAATTCACATAATGACTTATTTACCACCATTCTATAGATAACTGTGTCAGAAGCCTTGGAAAGATCCAGTGCCATACCAATTATTTTACCTCCGTTATCCATTACATCTTAATTACTTTGCTTGCAACCAGCTTATTATTTTGATCATATGGACAAGAGCATATCATAGAAGCCCTCTGTACTAAAATGCAAACAGGTAAGCTACACAGAAGTTCAGTAGCATCTCCAAAGAATGACCTCTGGGAACATCCACACACAACCCCAGGTAGATTCTGTCTCTCAGTACTACAATCATACTGAGGTTAAGATAGCTTCTTTCACCTTTACAGTGAGTTAGCACACACTTTATCATTCATCTGTCACTTATGTTGAGTTTAGTTCAAATCCCTCTTGGCAGATCAAATCTAGGGACCTTCTTGTTCAAAAAAAAAAAAAAAAAGTGTATTATGAAGTTTTTAAGAGTATAAACGAATCCCATATAGATGGCCACTGTTTAGTGAGATTGGAGTTTTCAGTGTCTAATTGCTAGTCTAAAACTGGGTTGGGTGCCTAGATTGCAATCTACTGGGTTTCAATAATGACAATGTGAATAGTTAGTTACTCATTTCCACTCATTCTGCAGTATTCTTCCCCACAAAACATCAGAGCTTTGTAGGTGAGGTGGAGTTATGTGACTCAAAATTGGAAGCCATTGAATTGTGGACCTGAAATCTGAAATAATCTGCTTGGTTTTATTAAGCTGTGTGTCAACTTCTTTAACATGAGGGCTGTCTAACCAGGTAGATGTGAAGTAGTCAGCAGTAAAAAAGACAAGGCCAGTAGCTGAGCATTAAGGAATTGTAGCTTCACATAGTGCCACAAAGTTTGTATAAGATGTTGAAATTACTAGCTGGCAAAGGAGCAGTAGTGATCAGGTGCTGCTGAAGACCATGTTCTATAAAAGGCAACTTCTAGGTACTTCGAGATGTTTCAGTCGTGTCTGTCGAACACTTTGATGTCTGTCGAACACTTTGATGTCTGTCAAACACTTTGATGTCTGTCAAACACTTTGATGTCTGTCAAACACTTTTATGTCTCTGCTAGCTGTTTTCTTATTACAATAAGTCCATTTTTGATTCGTTCATGCTCTACTGAAATTTTTTAAAAGGATGATAAGGTTAGACTATACAATAAGTATCTGCTCTGCAATTCTGTTAAAAAAGATTTTTTTTTTCTAATAGCTTGTAGCAAACGCTCAAAAGTGCAATTGGTTTATCAGTAGGTTTCCCAGGCTTCAGGATGAAGATGACTTTCATTTGTTTGTATATTGGAGGTACTTGACTGCTCTGGAGGATATTACTGAAGAGTATGCTCCGCCACAAGAGTGTGATTTTCTCCACTGTTGAATAAGAATTCAGGATCCATTCCATCAAGACTTTGAGCCTTACCATCTTTGACATCCTTCAGACCTCTTTCAGTATCATCAATGGTGGAACATTGGGATTAAATCAGTATCAGTTGATTTTTAGTCTTCAGAACCTTTGGCTAGCACAGTTTCCATAGTTTTCAGCTTGTGGTGAAATGAATCAAACAATTTTATCCAAATCATATGAAAATCACTTTTGCTCAATTTCATGAAATTCCAACAAGGTTTAGGATATGAGTACTCTAGTGATATCTCTATGTCGACCTTACAAAGCACAGGGTCACGTTGAATGAATGTGAGTAAAGTCGGGGAGGACTTTCTGTATACTCTATAAACTATATAAGAAACAAGTGGCTATAATAAAAGTAGAGAATCACGAGAGACATACATCAGTTAAAAAAGGTGTGAGACAAGGTTGTAATCTATCCCCGTTAATATTCAACTTGTATATAGAAGAAGCAATGAAGAAAGTCAAAGAAAAATTTCCATGTGGCATAAGTTTTCAGGGAGAAAAAATCAGTATGCTAAGATTTGCTGATGACATTGTCTTGTTAGCAGAAAGGGCTGAGGACATTGAGAAATTACTGAATGGCAGGAACAAAATACTGAAGGAAGATTTTGGACTCAATATAAATCAAAGTAAGACAAAGGTGATGAAATGTAGCAGAAATGATACCAATCACAGTAGATTAAATATAAAAATAGGATCGGATGCAATAGGAGAAGTGAGTTCTGTTACTTGGGAAGCAAAATTACAACCGATGGCCGAAGCAGGAATGATGTTAAAAGCAGAATAGCACTATCAAATAGAACCTTCATGAAAAAGAGAACCCTTTTAGTTTCAAATATTGATCTAGGAATTAGAAAGAACTTTTTAAAACTCTTTGTTTGGAGCACAGCACTTTATGGTAGCGAAACATGGACTTTAGGAATACCAGAAATAAAGAAAATTGAAGCATTTGAAATGTGGTGCTACAGAAGAATGCTGAAAATTAAGTGGACTGACAAAGTATGAAATGAACGAGTTTTGGAAATGATGGGTGAGAAAAGAAGTTTGTGGAAGAAGCTTATGGAAAGAAGAGAGAGGCTGGTAGGTCATATTTTGAGACATGCTGGAATAGGTTAATTTGCTGGTGGAGGGAACAGTTGAAGGTAAGAACTGTAGAGGAAGACAGAGATTAGAATATATGAAGCAATTAATTGAGGACGTGGGTTGTAAGGGGTATGTAGAAATGAAGAGGTTAGCACAGGATAGGAAGGGATGAAGGATTGCATCAAACCAGTCGAAAGACTGACGACAGCAAAAAAAAAAAAAAACACTCGCATTTTCAACACCACCTAACATCATATTTTCAGTAATTTTCGGAGCCAACGTGTAATTTTTATGTAATAACAAAGAACACTGCAGAACATACAAAACTTTTGAAGCATTACACACAGTCAAACAAGCACTAAATCAGTTTTAAAATAATTACGAAGTATAGATTCGAATTGTGGATGATTTAACACATGTCAGTAAGTAAAATCACTTTCAAATTGTGGAATGAATAAAGCTGGAGGCCGTGCCGCAGATCATTTCTTAAAATAAACAATCCTTCAATAGTAATTTTGACAAAATTGTAAGTTTAGACAAATGGCGACTTCCCGATACACCACTTCGATTTTTGCGAGGTTAATAACTTTTAAAATATACCACGTACAGAAAAAACATAAACCATTCTGGAAACCGGTGGAATCAGAGACCAAAGTGACATAAGTTTTAAAGTCTGAAACTAGAGAGATCATAAAAACTTCGAACACGATGTCAAATTTGGGAAACTCCCTTTGCAAACACGAAAATTGTATTACTATACTTTTCACATTTTATTTATTTACAGCAAACTGAGTAACTTTAGAGGGATAGTTATGATAAACTAAATCAATCAACAAGCCGAACACCAGACACCAGCACTTGAGATTACAGAATTTTTCCGAACTATGTTTAGAAGCGGGTAGCTACAGGTGTCTTAGGCTTGCGGTCGTGAGGCCGCCACATTTGATCGAAAGTCATTGGAGCAGTTTTCATGCTGCGCGGAGCCAAGTTTTGCCAGCCGAGGCATTGTGGGTAGTCCGTGAAGTAGTCCAAACCACCATACTGTTTGGCAAACATCATGAAACTTTTGAACATGTGACTTGTGAATTTTAAAATGAGACTTTGAAATTTGTTTTAACAGGGGTTGGTTGGTTTTATTACTCTTCATTACTTGCAGTTTAAGAAATGATTTGTCTGATAGCCAATTTCAACTGTAAAAGTGATTTATAATGTGACTTTGAAGAATGTAGTGAAATTTCAATCTGAACTGTGCATCTCTTTTTTTTTATTATTACTCATGAACCTTTTCTTTCATGAAGGTAATTAGGAATGTGGTGGCCCTAATTAATTACAGTTGATTCATCCAGGCTTTTCCACAGTTTGAACAGTTTATTTTTTGATGGAACTGAAATCAAGTTGGAGGTTAGTTCAGGTGATAGAATCAATACTTCAACCCCAGTATTGTTTATGTCCCTGACACTGTATAGTTGATAGTGGCTGACTAATATGATACTTGGAGACAAAACTGGGTTGTGAACTGTAATCTCAATTCCTCTCTCATTAGCTTCAAAAACAAAACTTTGGCTGATTTCTTCAGCCCAATTAACTATTCTTTACCATTTGAATCACAGGTCTCATACTTTGTATTCTTGCTGTCATTGTTGAAGTTGACAATACACATTGTGAAATGCAAAAGCATATAAGCAGGAAGCAGGTCACTTATAGATATTCATTATAGTGATTTCTACTATTACCTCCTGAATATCATTATTGTCACCCGTAGAAAACACTGAAACAATCATGATAAATTTCTTAGTATAAGTTGCTATCCTGTATTCTTGATGGAGTGTATTGCCTGAGATGATGTAGTCTAGTTTTTTACGCCATGACAAATGTCTGTCTTCATTGGCGCATGTTTCTTCGATATACTTACATCTATGTTCTCGTCTAGTAGGAATTTTGATACGATCTGTCACTTAAATTTACTATTACTTATATCTTTATTTTGAATATTTAAATATTGGCCCAAGAGACTTGGTTACATGGTCCTTAGATGGACCATTTGCTTAATTTTTCATTCCTGATGTTTGTAAGCTGAAAAATCGTGCAGATTGTCTTGCTGCCAAAATCCTGTTGCTCTCTTAGCAGCACTCAAGGATCATATGTGGGTTACATGAGGTTTTCCCCTTCATACTTGACCAAAATTGATGAATTAGCTATTGTTTTAAAGATTCTGTTCTCTACTTTGGTAGCATCATTAATTGAGAAAGAATTTTTTTTTGTTGAAATTCAACGGTAAAATTATGAACAATCAAGGTAATTGGTATACAATAATTTACACCCAAGCTGTTAGCCTTCAGTGGTATCACTAAGGAATGGTTGCATTGCCACTATGTAGCAGCACCACATACCACAGAGATATTGATAAACTGTGGGTGTGTTTTCTAGAGTAGGGTGCTTTTCAGATACTTTTGTTTCTGTTAGGGAAACATTTCATCATTTCTGATTGTTTTGTAAGACTTTGTAAATGTTTTGCTACATAACTGTTTCATTTGAAAAATAAGCAATTACTACAAATGAGCTGGTTCTTCTTTCATCCTACTGCAAACCACCAACCTTTCTTTTCATCATATATCATTCATGAAATTTGTGCATATGAAAAGGAAATATAAAAAGCCCATCACTCACCCAAAATTGAATGGAGGGGAGCTGTAGTGACAAAAACACTACACAATCGCAAAAGAAGAACAAAATATTTTGGGCCATGCCTTTACTCATGAAAGTAGGAAACATATTGCTGGGATTGTGGGAAAAATTAATCAAAAGAAAATAAAAATTGAATCTGATGAAAAAGATAAATGAGAAATAATAACAAATAGTTTATAAAAGGTATAAATTAAACAAACTAGCAATGATGGATTTACCAGAATGAAGAAGGCGAGTATTTATGAGGTTGAAGCTCGCAGAGTGTCTGCTATTCAGAATGTGTTGGTGGGCCAATTCCCATCTCCAAAGCTCGGACGGGGTTGTGGTTTTAGGTAATACCCTGATGGCTGTGACTAAAAAATTTACTGAGGTTATAAGAGTTGTGGGAGCTAGCCATGGGCTGCAACAGGATGGTCTAGATTTTAGGAGTAAACTGTTTGTGACCATTCATTCTGATAGATAACTGGTTCATGGTGAAACTGATATAAGAACACAGGCAATGGAGGCAGATGATCTGGTGTATGAGGAGGGATATTGCACAGTGGTTTGGCCTATGATGGGGTAGGGTTACAGTAGGTAGTGGTGGGTGGACACAAATTGCATGTTTTGCAATGAGGCCTATTAAAAAGGAAGGAGCTTTTGCACTTAGAACCATTATAGGGTTGGTATATGTTTTAGGTTAGATAGCCTGCTGAAGGTGATGTGGCTTGTTGGAAGGATAGTGGAGTGAAGGTGGTGCATTTCAGAAAAAAATCTAAGAAGGCATTAGCCGAGTTGGACAATCGAGTTCAGGGATTCCAGGCCAGAAGTGAATTGAATGAGAAAGAGGGAATTATGGTTGGTTTTAGGTCCCATGTTTCGGCATGCTGGACATTTTTTGGCTTGGGGTATCGGTTTATGGGCCAATGCTGGGGTTAATTAAAGGATATAAGGGCTTGTGCGAGGTTGTTGGAGTAAAGGGTGCAGGATTCTTTATCAGAGTAGATATGTGTACCTCGGATAGCTAGGCAGTGGTGGAGAGTGTGTTTGGTGTTATGTGGGTGGCAGGTATCAAAATGTAAGTATTGTTGTAGGTTTGAAGTGGACAGAGGTGTTTAAGTGGACATTATGCACAGAGATGTCAAGGAAGGTAATGTGGGTGTTTGAGTAGGACCATGTGAATATTAGAGAGTGGATGTTGTTAAGAGAGTAAGGAAAAGTTTGACATTATAGAGAACCATTCGTATGCCCATAGCAGTCAGTGCCTTGTACATGATGGTAGAAATTGGACAGGAGGGTGAAGAAATTTTTGTTAGAATAAAGTGGACCAGTGAAATGAGGACAGCAATATTAGGTTGAGAGTGTAGAGGCCACCCGTCAACGTAGTTTTCAAGTGCACTAAGGTCCTGGCAGTGGGGGATCTTTCTGTAGAAAGAGGTGGCATATATGTTGTCAGGAAGGAATCTGTTGTTAGGGGTGTGGGAACTGTAGACAGATGCTCAAGGAAGTGGCAAGTATTTCTGACCGGATGGGTGGGCATAGACAAAAGGATGTTGGTGTTTGTCCACGAAGGCAGAAACACACTTGGTGGGAGAACCATAGGCAGGAACCATGATGTGTACAGTATTGCCTGCCTTATATATTTTGGTCAGAAGGTACAAGATGTTGTTTTTTTTGCGTTGTTTTTTCTGTTGCTGTAGCCCTTAGTCAAAGTTTGGTGAGTGTTGTGTTTGTTTTATTATTCCTTTCCATATTAGTATCTGTTATAATGGTATATTTATGAACCATTTCATTGTTTTTTGAATTACCCAACTCCCTTACAGTATCCTCAGAAGTTAATGGGAGGAAAAACATTTACTTGTATCAAGGTACACTGTCTCCTCCCCCCCTGTCTTTTTTTTTTTTTTGGTAAAATGACTAAGTAGTTTTCTTATTTCAGTGTAGTAAGTTATATTAAATTAAATATTCGTATTATTGGTTAAATATAAAGGAAACATTGGGTGAAAAAGTAAAAATTCTTGTAACTAGTTTTATCCTCCCATTTTTTTAATCTGCTTTACAATAACCCTCATGGATGTAAAAAAAAACTTTCTGCTGTCAATAATTGTTACTGTATGTTTTGAATACTTCAATCTAGAATTCTTAAGAAATTGATTACAAGCTTAACTACTACCTTAGCATAAGAAATGAAAACTTCACAGATAAGGGAGCATCCATAAACTACGTTGCCCGGTCTAGGGAGGAAGGGTTGGCTGGAGATCTACGTTGGGCTACATGGGGGGAGTGGGGTTCTGAGCAAAGCCACGTAGTTTTTCATTCATATTATTTGTCACAGTTAAAATGAGGTACAGAACATACAAAAGCATGTAAATATTTATTTCCATCATTTAATTATCTCCGTATGTAATTAACGATAGTCTGACAAGAGAAAACGGTACAAAATGTCTTCTGGAATCAATAGGGGAAAAAAGCTACGTGAGGAAGGGGGGGGGATAGAAAAGACACGTCAGACTATGTGCGGGGGTTCACAGAAGGCCAAAATGGAGCTATGTGGTTTATGGACGCTCCCTAAATTGTATATTATTTAAAGCTTTTGACAGTGAATTTCAGCTTTCAGATAACAATCTGTACTCAGTCACTAAAGAGATTCGAATGCTTCAGAATTTGAAGCAGTTGAATTTGTCATTTAATAACTTGAGGCTACTTCCTGATGAATTGTCAGAACTTAAGAATTTACTCAATTTAAACTTGTCCCACAATGAAATGGATGATATCACATTTGACATAACATACCTGAATATGCTTCAAGAGTTGGTAAGTGTTATCAGTCACACATGATCCACTTATGGTTTATCAGTTGGCCCTTATTCTTCTCTTGTGTTTATTCTTACTTATAATAATATCATAGTCTCAATATTATTATTTCAATATAATTCAGCTAAAGCTGTGACACATGTTAGGATTGGATTTAATGTAGCATTGTTAATTCGTTTCTCTGAAGAAAGGGAGTTTACTTCACTGATGATATTCATTTTTTTTACTGACTTACATAATTAGGTAATGGTTAATATCATAAACATTGACCGTGTCATCCTAACCCTTTATTTTATAGCTTACTGACTTGAAATAGGTTTTATGCACACTACTCTTGTCCTGTTGCTTTTATCTACAGGTTGGAAAGTAATTCAGGTAAAAAATAAAATATATTTATTTTAGAAATTAATTCTTCATGCATGCACTTTGTAGTCTTGGTTGTGTTTGGAATAATATAACTAATTATTCAAGGTTTTTTTTCTTTTCTATTACAGCAGCATGCATTATTTCGGTTATATGATTGTGATTCTCATTAATACACTCTCAAAATTCTCATCACTTTGCTGATTCATTTTAATTTTTATGATATAATATGTTACATGTTTGAAACTCTTTGGTTGTATGGTGTCCTCTTTCTTATAATGGAGCTGAAATGGCTCTTAAGTATCTTCAGATACAGAAACTGTTAATTTAAGGGGGTTTAAAGGCCAATATCTGTCGTTTGTCAGGTTTTTTGGTTTTTTTACATACATTATTTGAGTTTTATTACATGAAGTACTACTTTATAAACAGTTGTATTTTTTATGTTCTTACTACAACAGAAATTTTCAACATCAAACACTTGTTATTTGTAATTAACATCTGTATTTTGAAGAATTAAATATATGCTGGAAACAAACCACTGTAATTTAAAGCCTAGTGAAAAATATTATTCTCAATCACAATATCACATTGTTGATATTCATGCTAGGAAATAAATGAAGTTAAGTTATGAAAATGAATACAGATACCATAATTTGCATCTATATTATTGTTCTAACGCTAGTTCAGTGTAATAGGTGATAACATTGAAACAAGTCTCCTTAAATTAACAGCTTTATCTGTCATTTGAATTTGTATTTTAGAAGCTTTTAATATCACACTATATTTGAATGATTACAAATTTACTTTATTTTTAAAACTAAATGTTGTGGTGGGCTGCTACCTTGCAGGATCTCAGCTTCAACAGCCTGAAATTTCTTCCTCCAGGAATTGGCTTTTTAACACATCTTAAAAGATTGGATCTCTCCAATAATCAACTCTCTGCAGTTCCACCAGATCTTGTCAATCTGTTTGGTTAGTATGGTGATCAAAATATCTTAATGTTGTGACATTTTGCAGAGATTTGTTTCACTCTCATTAAACATTCACTGTTTAAATAATTCACTTTAACTTATTTCTTGGTTCATAGGCCAGCCAACACCCAATATAATTTAATGCTGCTGAATAAAGTTATTTACCGACTGAATCAGACTAAAAAAAATACCAGGACCAAATCAGGAGGTTTAATATGAATCTGATGATTTAGTAACTACTAGTACAATTGAATGGCCTTTAAGAGTCATACACATTTATGCAAAAAAAAAAAAAAGAACTGTGCTGGAATTAGCCTCACAATCAGAAATAGTTCCTAGTGCACCAATGAATGAAACTTTATTCCAGATCTTCAGCGAGTTGACACTGATGCAACATAGTACAACAACAAAAAAGACTATTCATGCATGACCTAATAAGTTCTTCAAAATATCTGGAGCCTAGTCTCTTGCAAACAATCTCAAAGACCTTCATTTCTCAACCTGACTCTGAACACTGAGACAAGCTGTATTAATCTGGCCAGGAGTTCTTTGGATGTGCCAACCAATTGGAGCAAGGCAAATTTATTCTAATCACTTCTAGCTAAGATAAAATGGAGAATTTGTACTAAGAAATTATTACAGGAAATGGAAGGAAAAGAATGATACCGTGCATGGTGGGTGAGCGGTTAACACTCTGTTTTCGGATTCGGGAGGACGCCTGTTTGAATCCCCGTCTGCGTATCCAGATTTGGTTTCCCCAAATCACTCCAGGCAAATGGTGGAATGCTTCCTTCAAAAGGTCATGGCCGAATTCCTACCCGTTCTTTGTCCCCAGTCCCATCAAACCTCTAATGAAATCGACGAGGTGTAAAACCATAAAAAAGAATGATACAGTTAGTTCAGAAACAGAGTGAAAAATCTTCCCAATCACTAATAATTGAAGAACATTTAAGGAAGAAATCTATTCATAATATTATCAAAATTCTTTATCAGAAAATTAAGAGAATAAATTAGGAATGATAATTCAAGAAAATGGTTTGTTTCTGTCTTCTAAAGAAACCTGGTGAGGTTAGAGTACAGGGTATCATGGCAAAATAGACTTCCTGCCTGATAATACCTTCCACTCCACCCCTATTCTAGCTTGTTGCTGCCATCTATAAGTCACTTTTAAAACTAACAAAAATATAAGGTAAATTTAAGTTTTTTATTTGACACTACCTTGTACTGGAGTACCAATAGATGAATCTGAAAATGTTTATTTGTGCTTACCATATTGTTGGAATACTTGGTGATATCTTCTCTTTTCTATCTCCTGTCAGTTGTTTATGGTTACTGTTGGTGTAGAGAAATATTCTACCTATTTTGTTAAATATCTTTAATATAACTTAAATTTGCATGAGTTAACTGCTATTAGATTAGGTGAACTGATACTTATTTTTCACCATTGTGTTAACTGGGAATTTTTATGTTTTAATCTTAATATAAGGCTATGTACAGACATGCAGTGGAAGTTAATTGCGCTTAACTATAACAATGGAGGTGAAATTATACACATAATTAAAGGTTATTTTCATTTTATTGAGTAAAAAATATTCCTCATGTGTAGAGCTGATTCTGTCTACACATTTATCTAAGAAATAGGAGACAGATTTTGCAGTAATTTGAGCTTGTTGGAAACTAAACATGGATAAACATTCAATCTAATGATAATACATTCTAACTCACAATGTGAAAATATGTATCAAGATCGTGAATCTAGCCATTTAAATATGTGCCAGGAATATGGTTTTCTGTGGTCCTGAAACAAAATTTGACTTTTTCCATACAAAATTTTCACACCGTTCTTCTTTACTTTTGGCTTAACAGACTTACCCCAATCTTGATCATCTCATCCAAAAATACTAATATCCAATTCAAGAGTTGTCCCCTTCAAAAGAATGCTTTGTTAAATCTGCTGCATGCATGTGACCATCACTTCCTATTCCAGCCCTTCCACTAGAGAGTCATATCTAATCTCGGAGTATCATAAATGCCCCCTCAAACCTTATTTATCAGCTCATCTGTAACCATTATCCTACATTTTACATAGGTCTCACTACAAACTGACTCTCTGTAGGAATAAGTATTCACAAGCACACAGTCTTCATCAAAAATCTGATTCAACCTGATGATGCATGTATATAAACACTGCATTAAAAACACTGTATTAATCAATTGCATACCAGAAAATGCTACCCTTTCTCTGCACTGTGTGTGTGGGATTGACTCACCAACAGAACATTAACACACAAAAACTAGTCTAGATCCTCTTACACGAGACAACAATAAACTATCACCCATATTCTAGTTCTTCTCTCATATCTGTTAGCATCTAAATTCTTTAAATTTAAGCAGTATGCCAAGAAAACTTACCTCTTACTGCTCACTTACTGGCTCTGTCATGTGTTCAGCTCTGAAATGTAAGCTCACTGTGTGACAAAATAATGAATTTTACAGTAAGAAAGAATTTGGTTTCACGATATAAGTAAAGTATAGAAATGAGATTTTGCAATTAAATAAAGGTTTTTAAGTACTGGATTAGATTTCAGTTATTTATGAGTTCAGAAGGAGACAGTGGGAGTAAAAGAGAGTAAAAATGATAGATTAATGAGATAAAATGAGGTATAATATTTGAAATATTTGGAGAAATGGAAGCACGGTAGGACAATAAGGAAACAAAGGAGTTCAATAATTTAAGAACTCTAATTGGGAAAATTAGAAATCAAAAGGAAAATTAATCTGATATTAGTTTTATAATTGGTCACACAAGGTAAAGGTTGAAAGGTGTTTTGACATTAATGCTGATGGTGGTAGAACATAGGAGTCCTTGAAATAAGTTTACAGGAAGAGAAAGATATCAGGAAAATTAAATATATCAGGGGAACAAGGAGTATTTATTGTCTATGTGAAACATAAAGGGAAAATTTTTATTTTAGATTAAAGGTTTGAGAAAAGTAGTTCATTTGAGTTGGGCACTGGGCATTGGGCATTGACAGGGTTGGTCACGGAAGATATGAATTTGAATTAAAGGTGGTGTTGTCAAGATTTTTGGCTAAAGTGGGGTGATCATACGTTCTATAAAACTATGTCTCTTGGTTGAGTGGGGTCTGTTGCTGGGATGTATTGTTATGGATAAGTCATGCCAGCTGTGGGTGACCATGCCTCCTGGCTGGTCTAGAGGTATGCACAGAATGCCTGACCTTGGAGCGGTGATCCCGTTAGGCAAGCGGTTGGTTGGGACGAGTGGTGAGGGGGACAGTGGGTGAGAGGAGTCAGTCACAGAGAGATGTTCGCAGGCATTGAGCAAGTGTAGATTGTATTTAGATGTGCTCTTAGTGAAATAAAGAATGTTAACTGTAATTACTCTGTGGTCATTTCACTGCCTTGTACCTGAAGTGGTGAATGCAAGAAGTAACGGGGTTAGTTGATACTGTCAGCTGGTAGGTGAGCTGAATGAGCTGAGGCTTGTTCGTGCTGAGAAACCACAGGAAGGATTTTGGTTCCTTCCAAATCATCAGTGCGACCTTGGAGAGGATGAAATCATAGCGTTACCATTGCACAGTTAGTTTCAACAAAATACTACTACACCAGCAGTGGTGAGCATGGCTTTCTGCAGCCATGTTTGTATAGTGAGAGATGTAGACGTATAGGGAAATTGAACAGTGAAGTTCAACTTAAACTGCCTTTAGGAATTTTAACAATAGTTATGAAATTAATACGGGAACATTTATTCAATTAAGAATCTTTCAGAACCTTGTGAGTGAGACGAGTGTTTGTGATGCAATAGGGCAGATTCTTCTGTACAACAAAACCTGCAGTTCAATTTTGGTGTAACAAAATTAATGGTGATATTTGAAGAATGATAGTTCATGACCAATTTATATTAAATGGTTACCACGAATTTTTTTTAATATATTAGTTTCAGTAGTTGACCTTTTCCACCAATTTATTCATTGTCTCAACATTTTTTCTGATTGGCAACCATTGTAACTGACATACTCTACAATCTGTCAGTCTATTCCAATTATTTATTTATTCATTCTACAACCTTCAGTACATCAGCCGTAAGAACATTTTCCTGTTACATTTGATTTTTATTTCTTGTTAAAAATATGTAGCTAAAAATTGATTTTAAATCAACTTTAATATAAAGAAAGTAAATAAAAATCAAATGTATTTTTTTATAATGTTGTGAGTTATAATCATGAAAACTCATTGCCCTGCTCTCAGCAACACAGATACCAATTAACAATGGCACTGAGCATGGTGGGTGAACGGTTAACACTCTGGCCTCGTATTTGGGAGGACGCGGGTTTGTATCCCCGTCCGGACATCCAGATTTGGGTTTTCCATGGTTTCCCCAGATCACTCCAGGCAAATGCCAGGATGCTTCCTTCAAAAAGGCAATGGCCGAATTCCTACTCATTCTTTGTCCCCAGTCCCATCCCGCCTCTAATGATCTTAACAGTTGACTAGTAAAAAAAAAAATATAATAATGATATTAGGTTAGCAAAGTACATTTCTTCAGAACAATTTCTTATATACATGATCCGTAAACAAATCAATTGGCTAAGCAACACTGACTAAACTTTCTAGCAATAAAGAGGGCTTAAGTAATAAGAAGGAAAAACTTTTCAAAGATGTGTGTTATATGCTTTGGTGTGTCAAATTCTCTATTTGGGAGATCTTAAAGATACCTACCAGCAGCCAAAAATATATTGCATACAGCATATCATTGAATGGCCACAAAACAGGGTGCAAGTTCAGTTGCTTCATCAAGTTTCAATGATGACAGGAGTATATGGAGATGAAAAATGTGTGGGTAACATTAATCTCTAGATACTATTTTTTCTCATTTACTAAAACGTAAATTATGTTGTCAATAGTCAAACAACACTTACTGCATAATATATCAAACTACTCCCTTGTTTTTATAATGCAAGGTGGAAGAAAGTTTAGTGCCTATATCCTATATTTGCTGTGTCCTTGTAATCACCAGAGTCCTGGCACAAATATGTAATTTGGTAGAAATCAGTCTCCAGGTACACAAACATTTCACAAAAGTCATAAAAACTTTTTTCTGCTTTTCATATGACTAATTGTGATCCAACAAAACGGAATAGATGCTTAGATGTAACAGCATATTAAATTTTAAACTGTTACCTCCTTAACTGAGGCAGTCACGTTGCTCAGGGAGTAGAGTACCAGACTACAGCTCGGACAACCAGGGATCAATATCTGATGAAGCCGAGGATTTTTCATTGAAGCTGAATGTCCGGAAGGCCCCCCCCCCCTTCCCCACACACTATGCCCACTCCGCTTGCTATCAATTGAGTACCATGGGAGGAAACTCCGTGGGAAGCTCCACGCTCGACCTCCACTAATACTGCAGGAATATGGCTTAAAAGCTGTGAAAACCCACTGCCTATGCCTTTACCTCATTAATTGGTGATTAGAATATCATAAGGAAACTAGAGTTGTCCTGTTCAGGACTCTGTAAGTTAACAGCATGGGCATTTCACAGCAGTATTATAAATTAAGGCAATGAAAATGGAAAAGCCACTTGTAGATTACATTTGGAATGAACAGGTAATGTTTTTTGGATTCACAACAATGCTATGACTGCTAGAGTGTTGCCTTAAAGCAGGTAATATTTATTTTAAAAAATCTGATAAAAAGAATGGGTCATTGTTATACTTAAATATGGAAATGACCTTGTTGATCTTTAGAACTGTAATCCCATATCCCTGTTCAGCCACAGTTTTAAAATTTTAGATATACTGGTTCAGGAATCCTTATCAAAATTCTTTAAATATGTCAGCAAGCTGTTTGAAATACACTCCTGGAAATTGAAATAAGAACACCGTGAATTCATTGTCCCAGGAATGGGAAACTTTATATACACATTTCTGGGGTCAGATACAACACATGATCACACAGACAGAACCATAGGCACATAGACACAGGCAACAGAGCATGCACAATGTCGGCACTAGTATCGTGTATATCCTCCTTTCGCAGCAATGCAGGCTGCAATTCTCCCAAGGAGACGATCGTAGAGGTGCTGGATGTAGTCCTGTGGAACGGCATGCCAAGCCATTTCCACCTGGCACCTCAGATGGACCAGCGTTCGTGCTGGACGTGCAGACCGCGTGAGACGACGTTTCATCCAGTCCCAAACATGCTCAATGGGGGACAGATCCGGAGATCTCGCAGGCCAGGGTAGTTGACTTACACCTTCTAGAGCACGTTGGGTGGCACGGGATACATGTGGACGTGCTTTGTCCTGTTGGAACAGCATGTTCCCTTGCCGGTCTAGGAATGGTAGAACGATGGGTTCGATGACGGTTTGAATGTACCGTGCACTGTTCAGTGTCCCCTCGACGATCACCAGAGGTGTACGGCCAGTGTAGGAGATCGCTCCCCACACCATGATGCCGGGTGTAGCCCTGTGTGCCTCGGTCGTATGCAGTCCTGATTGTGGCGCTCACCTGCACGGCACCAAACACGCATACGACCATCATTGGCACCAAGGCAGAAGCGACTCTCATCACTGAAGACAACACGTCTCCATTCGTCCCTCCATACATGCCTGTCGTGACACCACTGGAGGCGGGCTGCACGATGTTGGGGCGTGAGCGGAAGACGACCTAACGGTGCGCGGGACCATAGCCCAGCTTCATGGAGACGGTTGCGAATGGTCCTCTCTGATACCCCAGGAGCAACAGTGTCCCTAATTTGCCAGGAAGTGGCGGTGCGCTCCCCTACGGCACTGCGTAGGATGTGACGGTCTTGGCGTGCGTCCGTGCGTCGCTGCTGTCCAGACCCAGATCGATGGGCATGTGCACGTTCCGCCGACCACTGGCGACAACATCGATGTACTGTGGAGACCTCGCGCCCCACATGTTGAGCAATTCGGCGGTACGTCCACCCGGCCTCCCGCATGCCCACTATACGCCCTCGCTCAAAGTCCGTCAACTGCACATACGGTTCACGTACAAGCTGTCGCGGCATGCTACCAGTGTTAAAGACTGAGATGGGCTCCGTATGCCACGGCAAACTGGCTGACACTGATTGCGGCGGTGCCCAACCGCTGAGCAGCTAGTGCCCTTCGACGGCCAACACTGCTGTTCCTGGTGTGTCCGCTGTGCCGTGCGTTTGATCATTGCTAGTACAGCCCTCTCGTAGTGTCCGGAGCAAGTATGGTGGGTCTTACACACCGGCATCAATGTGTTCTTATTTCAATTTCCAGGAGTGTATGAAATAAATGGTAGGGCTTTGTAATTCCTGACTCTTACAAAGTATATTAAAGACAGCTTTGTCATGGAGTCATCTTTATTTCTTAATAGTTGTGTGCGATACGATGAACTACCAGCTTCCAATGGATAAGTTTCAAGACATCTTTGTAGACTGACATCAGATTTATGAAGTGATCGGACATTTTGCTTCTAAATTCCAAGAAACTTGCCACAAAGGGAGACTACAAAGAAACTGTCTCCTATGTAGCAACATTATCATCTATGTACTTTTTAACTAAAGTAACACAATGCCTTTTTAAGAATGTTGTATTTCTTTGTTATTATAACATGAGTTACACCAATGCCTAATTTATAACTCTGTAATAGATGCATATTTCTCGTTTTTAACCTCAGTTAATGTGACAAATACGTATGTATCTACCTCTCTTATAATATTACTCTAAGCATCAGTTTTAATTTTGGTTTTCAATGAATCTGAGTTTTCTAGGACCTCTGTTGCTACCTTTGAAGCTGGGTATTAGGTTTTTTACTTTCACTTTTAGTGTTGAACTTTGATAATTGTTTGAGACAAGCTCTCCATCCCATTGTCAGTCTCATGCATTTAGCACCAAGTGTGGTGGCTGAGTGGTAATGCTCAGGCATCGCATCTTGGTGGACATGGGTTCAAATCCCTGTCCAGCCATCCAGATTTGGATTTTTCATGATTTCCCCGAATCAATCCATTTGTCGGGATGGTTCCTTCAAAAGGCTATAGCCAGATTCATTCCTGTTCTTTGCTCCAGTCCTTTGCTGCCTCTAATGACATCAATGTCAATGAGGTGTAAAGCCAAAAAACATATGCACTCTCACATTTAATATTTCTACTCTTGCATCACACCTAACAACTTAATGCTTCACTTAATGTTCAGCATAGCACAAAAAAAATCATATATGAAATTGAAAATATTATGATGAGAAGCTAATGCGTGTCATGAATATGGTCCAGTCCAAATGATTTGGAACACTAGAAGTAACATTGTTTTTACATTTGAACTCAATGGACAGAATAAAGTGGATTCTCTCTATAATAAGAGCAAAAGAATTTGCAAAGAAATGAAAAAATGAAGAGGTCATGCTTAGTGATGACTAGGATGATAGATTCAAACTGGATCACAACATTAATTTCAGCAAAGTGAATGGTGATCCCAGGAGTGTGAATAATGAAATACAAGTTTGACTTACCAGTATTTGCATTTTATCATCTGCAGAAATAAGTGTTGAGGATGTCGGTGGCAGTGATTGTAATCAACTTTTTTTTAAAATTGCTGTGTGAATTCATCTTTCATATTAAAACAATATTATCATATTGTAAGTTCAGTAAAGAATAGTGGTTAAAGTGACCATGAAGAAGAAGTAGTAGCAGTGAAGTTCCTATCTCAATAGTCAGTGATGCTTCAGGAGTCATTAAGGTGGGCTTCCTATGCAGCGGCAGTTGCTGGTGGCGGCCGCCCAAGACAGCCGCTAATGGCTGCTACAATGGAATGTAACGGGAGCGCTTCCTATGAAGCGGCGGCGACCCGCGTTCTTGGAAACAGCCGCTTGAGCCGCGTGACAGCACCGCTCCGAGAGCAGTCTAGACGCAGCCGCTAGCGGAACAGTCAAAATATGTCAGACGGAAAGGTGTTATTTACAGTGGGGGGGGATGAAAAATTGGTGGAAGTAGTGTATAAATTTCTTTGTATATACGATGTTTCTTCACCACTGTACAAGGATCAATCTGTGAAGGACAATGTTTGGAAAGAAATAGTGGAATTTGAAAGATCAGGTAATAAAAGCACAATATAATCTGATATAAATTTATTCATTTTTTTTATTACCTTCATGTCACTTGTTATTATATGTTTATTATTAAAAGAGCCTTCAAAACGTACAAGCTACTTCGCGTAGTCGAATTGCAATGTATTACGTGGTAACTTGTAGTTAAAACTTCATTCAGTAGCTGTATTGCACTTTGCTGAGGTCAATAGGCACGTGCATAAAATGTTCTTTCATTTACTCATTTATCTCATTTTTACCTGTATAGTTATTAAACTCAATATTATTTTTCATAATTATTTATTGCAAAGCACAAATAAATAAATAGATAATACACAAAATTAACATTATAAATTCATATAAATACAAATCTTAATAATAGATATAAATACATACTTTTAATATAATACAATTATAATGCAACCCTAATTCATTCTTGAAACGTGATTGCCTTGCCAGGGTGTTAAGCCTACACCTGCACGGCTGTTGAAGTATTCTGTAAATGATTCTCTGGCAGAAAATCCATCAGCATGTGCGTAACTGCCACCCCTTGCTAATGGCCCAAGGTTTTCGCTTGGCAGTGGTTCATTTTTGTTTATTTCATAATGAGGAACATTATTTTTTTCGAGGAATGCATCTCTAAGTAAATTATGTAGACAACAAGCAACAATAACCAAATGATCGGTCGTTTCTGGCATTATAGCGATCGGCGAATAAAATATGCGAAATATTTGACTCAGTAGAGCAAAGGAGTTTTCAGAAACTCTACGAGCTCTAGAAAGTCAGTAGTTAAAAATAGCTTTATTATTGTCGGTACTTGCAACTCGGTGAGAAAATGGTTTCATCATATTTGGATGTAATCGGAATGCTTCATCGCCTACAAAAACATGGGGTACTACTATATCCAAATTAGGAAGTTTAGATGGCGGTGGAAACATATTTCCACTTGCAAATAATTTTCCGATATTACTTTTGTCGAAAATTCCACCGTCACCTTCCTTCCCGTATGATCCAACATCAATGAAAATGAATTTATAGTTCGCGTCGACTACAGCCAGAAGAACGGTAGAGAAAAACTGTTTGTAATTTTAATACAGTGAGCCTGATAATGCTGGTGAAAAAATTCGCACATGTTTACCGTCGATAGCCCCGGCACAGTTAAGAAATTGCCACTTTTCAAATTCTTTGCATTTTGATTTTAACTGGTCCGGTGAAATAGGCGGCAAGAAAATCGGCAGCAATTTCTTATGCAGAACTAACAACACTTCTTGCACAATTTTGGTTATGTAAGAGGATGATATCCTAAATGCGAACGCCAGTGACCTGAAGGATTCACCTGTTGCCATAAACCTGAAAACAAAACAAAAATAAGTTATATTTAATATTATTTTTTCTATATAGCAATAAGAGAATACCAGTATGTAATTACTGTGTTTAATTATTTAATTACATTGTGCTTTTAAGTTGAAGATTGTAAGAAAAGGTGGAAAAACGTAAAGGACACATACCAAAAAAAAAAAAAAAGGGAAAAGGCACTGGAAGTTCTGCTTCCAACAAAGGGAAGAAGTGGGCATTGGTTGATATGTTAATATTTTTGAACACAGTAGAGCACAAGCGAGAGTAAGTCATCACCCCATGTTGTCTGCTTACATTAATTTCCAATTTTATCGCATTATATATATTTCATTATTTCGTAATTTCTTTCACAGAAGTATCTGCAACATTGAGGGCGATGAAACGAATATAGAGGAGAGTGGTAGATCCCAAACTCCAACAACTTCCACTTCACAACAAGCTACTTCCAAAATCGTGGAAGACATTCCTTCATACAGACCACTCACTAAAAGGGCACGAAAAAATAGTAAAATTTTTGAGGGACTAGATTCTCGTCAAATTCAGAGAGATAACCTGATGAAAGAACTATCTGAAGAAAAAGGGGACGATGATGTCGATTTATTTTTTAAAAGTATTGCAGAAACTGTAAAAAAAACTTAATCCCAGTTTGATAAGTGAGGCCAAAATGAGATCGCTGCAGATGATAGATGAGCTGGAAAATCGTAATTCAGTACATTTTAACTATCCCCAGCAACCACCATTAAGCGCCTACACACATACAGCAGCTCAGTCATTAGATGTGGACAACACGATTCACTATATTAAACCGTAATTTTAGTAATTAGTTCTGTTTACAACCTATACTTTTTGTACAATTATTTTATGCTATCTGCATTTTCAATAAACCAATAATTCATTATGGTATATTTTTACTTTTACTTACCTCAATGTCAAAGCGAGTTTTTCATCTGGGCTTATGGGGTGCGGATATCTGGAAGAGGGATCCTTCTTGAGATCTTCTTTGACGAGATCAAGAACATAGTTAAACTGCATGATGTTCAGCCAGAAATATTCCCAAAATTTCTTATCATCTTTTAACAGATGCCGATTTATCAGTGTCTCAAAACAACCTTCCTCATCCTTGTTTGAAAAATAGGATGTGATTCAGCATTCCCCTCACATAATTGCAATATAATTTCTTCATCCTCAACCTCTTCAAACATTAAATGAATCATCAACACGCGCTCACTCATGACTTTCCACTACCAGAACCGCTGGGCGACTGCCACGCCATAGGAAGCGCCCCCTGCGTGGCTGACGCCCAAGGTCAGCCACTGGCGAGTCAGCCACTGACCACTGCCGCTGCATAGGAAGTCCACCTTTAGAATAGTGAGCATTTTCTCAAAGCTAGGGGAGATAGCAGTGAAATTGTGATGCAAATTATGGACATATCATGTAATTTATAAAGTATTGTACAAATGGGAACATCCATTTTCTTTTAGTATGGATGGACAATTTATGCCTAGGGGGAAGGAGTAGGCATAGGTTTATCATTCTCACTCATAGCCACTAATATCATCACAGAGATGCTGAAATAGGAGGCATCAGATAAAGCTCACCTCAAATCAATATTGTGGCACCTGTTATGTGTATGACACACTTTTAGTTTTGTCCACCCCATTTGGAATACCCTAGAACAACACTATCACCTCAACAATGCTCATTCTAAGAGCAAATTTATGCTGCCATGTCCCACCATCATCTAGCGATGAAGAGCATTGTGCTCACGACTTAGTGCATTGGGAGCAAAGTTTGTCTGCAGAAATTGGTATAGCAGAAGGCACTCCATAATAAAGTTAATCCTGAACACATCCATTTCCTCAAAAGTCACCAATGACACAAACAGCATGGCATCCAATCAACCCATTGCCCCAAAACGTGCAAAATGATATTCTATCTTGCATCAAAAAAGCTTTTGGAATTTGATTTCTAAGTGGATATGAAACCCATCTAGCTACACCACAAGCCTATATGCTACTTGAAATCCCTTACGGTAGCAGCTGGATGATGTGTCACAGCAACATATGTCATTACGATGCCAACAGCACAGATAATTCAAACATTGCATGGTATGTGGTTATGATCAATCATGTAATTGACTTTAGAAGCATAGAGGAGATTTTGGAGAGTACTAGTTGTTGTAGGGGCAAATAAAAGAGGAGCTGGAGATTGCTAAATGCCCAAATGAGATAAATGAAAATACTGGCTTTAGGTGACATGACATGTGGTAGCCACTCAGATGGGTGGAACAAGTCATTCCCCTTCCTCTCACCATACAGACTAAAGATGAGCAGCAGAATTTTCCCTGAAATCATGTCAGGTGAATGGCGAGATGGTTCCTTAAAAAACAGCAGAATTGGTCAGAACTTTTGATTGGTCAGATTGTGGCATTGTTTTAAATTAGTCTATTTGTTTGCCACTTAATTATAAAACTAAGAATGTAAAAACTTTTCACTGTATAAGGTGATAGTTTCTAATTTATTAAGAAAAGGATGTTGTAAATACTGAAAGTCACTGTATAATTTCAGCTTTGTAAATGCCAGCTATAGATACCACCTTTACAAAAATGTTTTATGACCACAAATTAAACTTCTATGGAAATCAATAACTGCAGATTGGATATAAATGACAAAACACTTCAGAAGTCTCCATTCACTCAACTATTTATCATATTCTTGCTATGACAAATATTCTCACCAAAGTAATCAATCTGTTTCACTTTTTCTTAGTTATTCTCAGCATAGAATATAGGAATGTTTCATGTCATAGTGTTTAACAAAATACCAACTGGTCATGATCCTGTCCCAACTATTCCTCATCTAATCCTGCCTTTCTCAGGCTGCACCTCATACATATTACGTCTCTTGACACTGCATCACATGACCTCAACTGTCCAATCCCTTTTTTTGCTTTTCTATACTGTATGTCAACTTTTGTCAGCATGCATTCTGTCAGCACCATTTTCCTAATATAAAAATGAAACTAGTTTTTCTCAGTTTCCCAAAAAATGCTTTTTTCACCCGAAATCAACAGAAAAGTCACTCTTCAATTCCACAATTAAATGATCTTTCTCTTCAAAATGCTATATTACTGTACTTTCCTTTCGAGATGTTAATTACATAACTTTTCTCTGTCTAAATGTTATTTATAAAAACCATTTGTATTTATATCTACATCCACATCCATACTCTGCAAATCACAAACATTGTGGGTGGCAGAAGGTGCTAAGCACCAATCCTAAACCCACGCATTCCAATCCCGAATAACACGAGGAAAGACGGAATACATAAAAGCATAAGTACGGCATCTTATTTCTCGAATCTTATCCCTCCGGTCATTGCGACCTAAATAAGTTGGCAGAAGAAATATTTAATTGCATTTATAATTTAAAGATTTTCGCATATTCTCCAATAAATTCCCCCGCAGGGGCCTGGTACGCAAGTGCCAGGTACGGGTTTGGCGAACCCGCGGTGCCCGAGCTGGAAACTTGTGAGCGCCGCAAGTTTCCCACACCGTAAACTCCTACCATGCTTCAACGACCACCGTAGGGCGTGGCGGTGGAACGTTGTGTGCCTAGGAGAACGGGGATCTTGGCTTCATCGCCCGGATCGCGAGGACGGAACAAACCTCTATAAAAAAAACCCTCAACCTCAAGGTCGGACACGTGCTGATGAGGTGGATGAGTGGTGAGGCAAACCACCCGCTAACGTGCGACCTCAGGGGCACCTGCGCACCCCTGTTGTACAAGCATTTCTTTTTTAAATGGTTTATACTCGTGGGAACAAAAATTCCTTCCACAAAAAAACCAAAAAACCCCTGCGGCCCGGGTGTGTCGCAGGTAAATAAAAACACACCCAGTTCATACAAACGGGCAAGGGTTGAAAGCCCTCCTCCGGATGTAAACAACAGTAATGGCAAGGGTTGTATTATTGACAATGCCTTCGTTATTATGACAAGGGTGGAGGGATCTTTTGAGAAGGTCTCTCCATTCTATGTTCAGAAAGGTTTAGAGGGTATTGCGGGTACCCTCAAATCTGTAAAAAAGCTGAGGAATGGAACACTGCTTTTGGAGACATCCACCCAGAGGCAGGCTGTCCAACTCCTTAAGTGCGAGAAGCTCGGGGAGTTCGCAGTTAAGTGCGAACTCCATAAAACTCTAAATTCAAGTAAAGGTGTCATCACCAGCAGGGACCTTATGGATTTAGAGACCGAGGAACTCCTTAAGGAGTGGTCAACAGAACATGTGGTCGAGGTTCGTCAGATTAAACGAAGGGTTAACGGCAGTCTTGAGAAGACAGCCACCTTCGTCCTGACGTTCGACACTCCAACGTTGCCCAAAAACATCAAAGCAGGATATTTGAACTTGAATATTCGCCCGTATGTACCGGACCCAATGCGCTGCTTTAAGTGCCAGCGGTTCGGTCATACGACGGTGACCTGCAAGGGCAACCCCACCTGTGGGGAGTGCGGAAAGGTGGCTCATGAGCCAGGCACTAGCTGCACGCTCCCACAGGTGTGTGTGAACTGCTCCGGGGCACATCCAGCCTGGAGCAGAGAGTGTCGATTGTATCTGGAGGAAAAAAAGATACAGGAGTTGAAAACGAAAGAGCGGATTTCTTATGGCGAAGCCAAAAAGAAATATAAGGCTCTGGCTCCACCAGTCTTTGCTACCGGCTTCGCGAAGACGTTATCAACTCCCGTCAGGAAAGAAAGTATTGCTACCCAGACGTCCGTTGCGGACATGGGCACAAGTCCAATGTGCTCATGTCAGTGCAGATGTGGTGCAACACCCATCAAGGTCATTACACCTAGGACCTCGCACGTCGGTAGCAATACTCTGACAACACCGACCACATCGACAGCAAGTTCAGCAAGTCCACCAGCAAAGACACTGCCATCCGCTACAGCAGTGGGTCCCTCTGCAATAGCAGAAGCGGCCCCTGAAGCAGAAACTGCATCTGCAAGGGAAATGATAACGGCAACGCCATCTGCCGGTAGCGGATGGCAAACAGTGCAAAAGGTAAGGGGTCCGAAATTTAAGCTAACGGACCCCACTATGTTTGTGAAATCCCCTCCGACTTCTCCTCCCAGATCCCCCTCTGGAAAGGAGAAGAAGGGGAACAGGCCTCGGCGGAAGAAAATTCCGCAAGACTCCGAGGCCTCACAACGAAAATCGTCTTCGGACACCGAAGACGATGTCATGCTGGTGGATGAACTATGTTCCATTCCTCAGCAACTACCATCGGAGGACCCACCCGATCCGGGGGGGGGGGGGGTTTTAAATACGTAGAATGGCTCCCATTCTTCAGTGGAACGTAAACAGCTTTCAGGCTCACAAAGAGGAAGTCCAGATCTTAGCACGGTCTAATCCACTGTGTCTCTGTCTCCAGGAGACACACTTTAGACCACAACATCAGCCAGTGCTAAGAGGTTATGACATATTCCGAAAGGACGATACCGAGGGTGATCGAGCGAAGGGCGGAGTGGCCGTGTTTGTTCGGAACACTGTCCACTCCGAACCCGTTGCTCTCACCTCTAATCTACAAGCAGTAGCGGTGAAAATACACGGTCCAATACAACTGACCGTATGCTCTATCTATCTGCCACCCAGTTTGTCCGTCGACTACGACGACCTGGTTGGCATTACACGGCAACTCACTCGGCCCTTTCTCCTTTTGGGAGATTTCAATGCCCACAGTGCGTTGTGGGGCTCTACCACCGATTGCCCCCGGGGCCGAGTGATTGGTAGATTGATGGAGCAGGAGGAAATTTGTATCCTGAATACAGGGCAAATGACTCATTTCACCACTGCTACCGGTACGTCTTCTGCCATTGACCTTTCCTTGTGTTCTCCCTCAATCGCGGACTCCGTGCTATGGGAGGTGGATCGCGACCTACATGGAAGCGACCACTTCCCTATTTGGTTGCACGTCGAGTGCGATCGCGGGGGAGGAAATAACCGGCGCAAATGGAACGTCAGTTGTGCAGATTGGCAACTCTATTGCCGCTCTGTGCAACTACAACTTGTAGGCGGTATACAAGAGAAGGTGAATCACTTCACGGAAGTGATTCACCGTGCAGCTGACGTTTCCATGCCGAAAAGCTCCGGAACGCTGCGAAGGACGCCCGTACCCTGGTGGAACGACGAATGTCGTTCCGCTATTCAGGGTCGCAGACGGGCGTTGCGGCGTTTTAGGTTGTATCCTACATCCGACAACCTGGCAGCAGTTCCGTATAGCCAGAGCTAAGGCGCGCCGTGTTATTAAGGAGGGTAAGAAGAGGTCATGGCAGATCTTTGTGAGCACTATCAATCGTTCCACACCTTCGTCGAAAGTATGGGAGTCCATTCGCCGTATATCTGGAAGGTACTCCCGCACACCAGTATCTGGGTTACTGGATCATGTACGTATTATTACTGACGAACGAAGCATAGCGCAGCTGATGGCGGAGAACTTCGCCTGCCATCACTTCGTCCGATAACTTTGATCCTCGGTTTCAGCGACGAAGAGTCGCTGCCGAGAGTTGCCCGCTGTGCTTCGATTCGTCGAATACAGAAGCCTACAACTGCCCATTTACATCTTGGGAGCTGGAGTCAGCGTTGAACAGCGCAAATGACACTGCTCCAGGGCCTGATCTGATCCAGTACCAGATGCTGAGGCATCTCAGTAAGGATGCTAAAAAGTACCTTCTGGATATTTTTAACGATATTTGGACCGGAGGACACTTCCCTGACTCGTGGAAAGAAGCAACATTAATTCCCATTTTAAAACCTGGCAAGGCCAAATTGTTGCCAGGTAGTTATCGTAGTATTGCCTTGACTAGCTGCGTGGGGAAGACACTGGAGAGGATGGTGAATCGCTGCCTCGTCTGGTGTCTTGAATCCCGTAATCTCCTGAGCCGCTTTCAGTGTGGATTCAGGAAATTCCGTTCCACCTTGGACAACCTGATCCTCCTGGAGGCGGCAATACAGGATGCGTTCATCCCCAGCCAACACCTTGTGGGTGTTTTTTTCGATCTTGAAAAGGCTTACGATACTACCTGGCGGCATGTTATTTTAAAACAATTACATGACTGGGGTTTTAGGGGTAACCTGCCCCGTTTTTTAAAATCATTTTTATCTGGTCGTTGCTTCCGGTACCGAGTCGGTAGTGAAGTGTCTGATCTTTTTATTCAGGAAAACGGTGTTCCTCAAGGGTCAGTTTTAAGCGTGACCCTATTTGCTATCGCAATCAACAGTATATCTATGGTTATAAGGAGTCCCATTCGGTTCTCGTTATATGTGGACGATTTTTTAATTTTTATTGCATCGTCCAGCCTGAGAAGCGCAGAGCGGCAGCTGCAACTCGCGCTGAACAGGCTGGATGAATGGTCAGTGCACACCGGTTTTCGATTCTCTGCCGAGAAAACCCGGTGTGTACTTTTTACTCGTAGCAGAAGTCTTTTAGCTGAGCCTCACCTTACCTTGAGGAACACCGTTTTAAGTTTTACTGAAACAGTTAGATTTCTGGGCCTCATTTTTGACACCAGGCTTAAGTGGCTTGCGCATCTAAAAGATGTGAAAGCCAGAGCCTTAAAAGCTCTTAATATTTTAAAATGTCTGTGCGGCAGGTCGTGGGGCGCTGATCGCTCCTGCCTGCTACAGTTTTATCGAGCCTTTGTACGGTCGCGTCTCGAGTATGGTTGTATCGTATATGGTTCAGCACGGGACAGTTATCTTCGGATACTGGATAGTGTCCACCATGCAGGAATTCGGCTCGCCACGGGTGCATATCGCACCAGCCCTATTGTCAGCATTTGTGCTGACTCGGGCGAACCGCCGCTTACCATCCGCCGGCAACTCCTCATGGTGCGACACTACCTGCACGTTGCCATAACACCTGGCAGTCCCGTGCACGACATAGTGCTCCATCCCAACTACGAGCGGCTCTATACCAACCGGCATAGAGCCACCAAACCGTTCAGCTACCGTACAAAGGCTATTTTAGAACAATATGGATTCGAGCTTCCTTCTTTTTATCACCAGGGTTGGAGTAAATCTCCTCCCTGGCTTTTAAAGAGGCCTAGAACAATTTTATAATTATCGCGGCACAACAAGCTGTGTACCGCGGATAATGTTTTTATCAGAATTTTTAGAGATGTTTTAAACCAGTATCACACGTTTACCCCGGTATATACGGATGGGTCTAAGCAGGCTAACGGAGTTGGTGGCTCCGTAGTGTTCCCTCGAGCGACTTACACATTCAAATTGGACGGCAGGTGCAGCGTTTACACCGCCGAATGCTATGCCGTGTTGAAGTCGCTCCAGCATATGAAAGTAATGCGCGATAAGTTGTTCATCATATGCTGTGATTCCCCGAGCTGTATTCAGGCCATAGGAAATATGTATCCAGCAGATCGTCTAGTCCAGGACATCCAGGACGCCCTCCTTTCCCTTCAATCTCGTGGAAAGGAGGTGTTATTCTGCTGGGTACCGGGCCATGTGGGAATCAGAGGGAACGAGGCAGCTGATCAAGCTGCCAAGTTAGCCTGCGACAAGGTCAGAACCGACTTTGAACCGGTCCCAAAGTCAGACCTTGCCTCGGCGGTGAAGAGATTTGTTTCTGATGTTTGGCAGAGGCAGTGGCTGGGAGTTGAGCATAATAAGCTCCGGCTGGATCAAACCGACCGTTCAGCCGTGGAGCAGCTCCTTCCAGCGGGCGAGGAGGGATGAGGTTCTCCTTACTCGCCTCCGTATAGGGCACTGTCCTCTGACTCATGGTTTCCTTCTCCGCCGAGAGGACCCTCCGGAATGTGATGCTTGTGGCGTACCTCTGACGGTGCGCCACATTTTAACTGACTGTGTAAAGTTTTTAAACATAAGGGCAGACGTTGGCCTAGCTAACGATCTGCCCGTAATTTTAAATAATGACAATGTGGTGAAGGTTTTAAAATTTTGTAATATGGCCGGTCTTATCCCAAAAATTTTGGGTAGATCGGCCTAGTTTTTAGAATGGTTTGGTGGTCCGTCTACAACCACCAATCCATGAACTGACTTATTCGGTTTTTAATTTTTGTTTCTTAAGATCATTTTACTACTGGATGGCCTCCTTACAGCCATTCAGACTGTGTTTGTGTAAGCTGGTTGGCCCTTTTACAGCCAACCAGCCCGTGTTATTAGATAATCTACTTATTTTACAGAAATTGTTTCAATGTTTTACTTAAACCTGCTGTCTGCATGGCCGACCTCTTTACAGTCGGCCATGTAGGCGGTATTTTAGTCAGTGTTTTCGTATTTTATTATGCTGTCTGTGTGGCCGACCTCTTTACAGTCGGCCATGCAGACAGTAGCTAATTTTATCCCACATTTTCATTCTGTATTTGAGTTAGGACGCTAATGACCAAGTCGTTGACGCGCCCTAAAGCACCAAAAACAACAACAACAACATCCAATAAATTCAAACGCAAACTACATCGTCTGTCTTCCAAACTATCCCAGCGCAATCTATGTATCAATTCTGTGATGCTTTCATAAGGGCAGTAGCAACCAGTCACGAATTGAGCAGCTCTCCTCTGCACCCTCTCCACTGAGTCGATCAGGCCCTTGCGACCGAGTGTGGTGGTGTAACGGCTAGCGTTCTGGCCTCGCATTCGGGAGGATGGCGGTTCGAATCCCCGTCCGGGCATCCAGATTTGGGCTTTCCATGGTTTCCCAAATCACTCCAGGCAAATGCCGGGATGCTTCCTTCAAAAGGCCATGGCTGAATTCCTTCCCATTCCTTGCCCCCCATCCTTTCCCGTCTCTAAAGACCAAGCTGTTAGAGAGACGTTAAGCAGATAAAAAAAATGGCCCTTGCGATACAGATCCCAAACTCCACAACAGTAATTCAGATGGTGACGCACTAGTGCTTTATACGCTATCTCCTTTGTATGAGCATTACAGTTCCTCAAAATACGACCTATGAATCACAATTTAGAATTAGCTTTGCCTACGATGGAAATTATGGTTAAGTCCCATTTCATGTTGCTTTGTACTATCACCCCCAGATACTTTAGGGAATTCCACCATATCAACAGCTGAATTGTTTATTTTGTACTCGTGAGCAAACTGATTCTTTTTGTTACTTATTTGCATTGCCTTGCACTTTTTGCAATTAAGTGTAAGCTGCCAATTACGGCACCAATCGGAAATAGCAACCAAATCGCGATGAACTTCTAAGCATTCGTCGGAGCACCTTATTTTCTCATAGATAACTGCATCGTCGGCAAACAATAGCAACCAGCATCTGACATTGTCACTGATTTTTGCGCGTGGCTGTTAATTTTAGTGTAGCAATTACAGCTTTTTGATCACTTATTCCCGCGGTGGTAGGAATATCCATGAATAATTTAGGCCTATTTGTAAAGAGAATATCTAAATATTTTCGTTACCGTTGAGACATCGTGTTGGTTCTGTTACAAGCTGTTCGAAATTGTGATCTTAGAAAAGGTCTAGAATGATTTCACAACCTGCTTTATCCCTGCCCCCAGTAACGTGAACGTAATTAGTCCAGTCAATATATGGCAAGCTAAATTCACCATCTAGCATTATTGTATGGTCTGGAAATTGCCGAGCTATATTATTTACATTATTCCTTAATGCCTCGGTAATAGTTATGATTGCATCTGGTGGATGATAGAAGGAGCCTATCACAAGTTTTGTCCTACCTACGTTGAGCTTTATCCGTAAAATTTCGCAGACAGTATCGACATCTATTTCGTTACATGGGAGGTACTTACTAACAGCTATAAATACACCATCTCCTTGGGAATGCAACCTGTCCTTACAGAAAATGTTCATGCTACTATTAAAGATTTCAGAGGAACTTATATCTGGTTTCAACCAACTTTCTTTGCCTATTATGATATTGGCATCTGTACTATGAATAACGTTTTCGAGTTCAGGCTGTTTTTTACAAACACTTCTGCAGTTAACTACTAGAACTTTTAATGTTTGAGATTCTTTTACGCTACCCCTAACCTGCGATGCTGAATTAATCTGGACTGTCCATAACTGAATTTCTGTTTCGGGTCATCCTCCCTCAGCCTAAAAACCTCCCAATGCACTCCACCCGGCCTCTGCCACCCGTGTAGCCGATTCCCGTGTGTAGTGCACCCCTGATCTATCCAAGGGATCCCTACAAGACTCAACCCCAGGGCGATTATCGAGGAATCTGCAGCCATGACTATCACAGAAACGCTGTAGTCTCTGGTTCAGCCCCTCAACACGGCTCTCAACCAGAGGTCCACAGTCAGTTCTATCAACAATGCTGCAGATGGTTAGCTCAGCAGAAATCTTGCAGCCAATATCACTATTATTTTCTCTTCAGTGTTCTTAATACAGAAAAATCAGACGTTTTGCTATTCCGATGTTACATTCCCATCTTATTCCGTTATATCCCACCCAGCTCATACCAGTAAAAACTTCCTTCTTGGCTTCTATATTTCTAAACTCATTAGCATCAACTAACTGAAATCAGATTTTATTGCCATTCTGCAATCATCTCCTTTTTACCTAATTTATGTCCCACTTTACTAACTGAATAACTACCATTATTCTTTTCTTCTCCAAACTGATACAAATACATTTACTTTATTGTTTTTAAAACTATTATACAAACATTACATCTTTTGTTTTTCATGATAGGCTTTACTGCAGAAGTCAATACTTCATTACAAAATGTAGTTTTTTGGCAGAAACTTTGGCTTTTTATACCTTCGCCTTGTGGCATCTGTTGTCTTCGGGAAACCAAAGTTTTACTGTTTGTATTAACATCTATTATGTTAGCGAATCAGGTATATTATTATACTTTAAGAACAGTATCAAGACATTCGTTTGTTCTAGATTCTTTGGAGACAATATTTGCCAACTTTGTACTCTGGATGATCTACTCACTGAAAGTGATGACTCTGTCGTTGAAGTAGAATAATTTAAGTTTACTTTATAACAGTGCTTCCTGATAAAATTTATAAATGACTAAGTAATGTTTAATATCATAGTCTCCACATAAAACAACAAATAACAACATCTAGCTCATTTATTCAGGTGGAAACGCTGAAAATATTGTTGCTAGTTTTTTAAGGTATTCTTGATGTTAATATGCCCCACCTTTTTTTCCCCTCTCTTTGCCCTGACATTCCAGTCCATGAAAAATGAGAAATGCATAACACTGTAACATACTTTTCAGTTCACATACCTTCACTGTCCTACCAAGTCTGTCGGGGGTGTGGTTAATTTCCTACATGACATTTGTGAGAACATGATCTATCCATCCAGAGTTTGGTTATCCATGATTTCCTTAAATCACTGTAGGTGAATGCTGGGATAGACCCTTCAAAAGGTCATGACCAAATTTCTTGCCTTTCATTATGCCTGATCCTCACCCAACTATAATGACCTCAATGTTGACAAGCCATAAAGACTAGAAAATGTAGACTTGTCACATATCACACATGAAAGCAGGATGGCAGTGATGACGACATAAAGGCTAGTACACTTTTTTTATATAGAAAACCATATTCATGTGCAGAGTCAGCCATTTGGTGCAGCAGGTGTGCACACTCCGAGACTTACTATTTGACCCTTTACAGCCGCCATGTGCACACCATGTTCTTCCCCCCCCCCCCCTCCTACCCCTTAGGAAAGGCATACGCCAGAAAATTTCAGGGTTTGAATTGTGCTTGTATAATTTTGTGTGCCATCTATGGTAAGCAATGATTTATTCCCTTATCTGGGTTCTATATTTACTGTCCATGGTCTATATACAACTTGGTAATGCCAGCCACCATCATGCAGCTATATCGCTCTATTGTTGATGTAGAGCATATACTCAAAAATTTCAATGCTCAATGTGTACTTGTCTATCCTGCCTCCAACTTTTCAAAGTGGTGGTTATTCTCATGTCCAAATGTGTGTGTGTGTGTGTGTGTGTGTGTGTGTGTACACTTCAGCACCAACCAGCTGTCCATTAAGATGAACAGTCACAGCAAAATCTTAGCCCATTCTTATGGCTGCCCTAACTAGCTCTCTTAACTCTCACAATCTTAAAAGCAGCCTCACCAGTAAACGGAACTATCAGAAGTCGTCAAGAAAATACCATCTTTCTGACCTCCATAAATGCAAACTATCTTACCAACATATCCTTGACACTAGACCCCAACCTTTCCTTAGTCTTTAGTAATACTTTTCTCTCCTTCCTTTCAGCTGGATACCCTTCTCAAGGGTAAGTACTTTCTGCTGTAAATAATTATTGTTTTCAAACTGTGCAGTAACTCTCTACTCAAGTTTGTGCCACCCCAGTCTCCCTGTCTACTCATATCCAATAACTCATTCATATGGCTTCTCTCGGTTCCATGTTTCTTTTGCATTATTAAGGGCCAAAAGATGTATTACAGAAGTGTCTGATATCTTTATGTATATTGTACATGTATATGATTTATAGGACAAATAAAATAATAATAATACTACTACTTTTCCATAAATGATGGAAATTTTGAAAATACATTTTTAAGATAGTCTGAGTTCTGCATTTAGTCCTGTGGATGCTACCTGCTGTTGTTGCTTCTTGTAATATGGCAGCTATTTCCCCCCCCCCTCCACCCTCCAAATCTTTCAGTGCCAAAAAAAAGAATATCATCTGAATATAAGGTAGATATTTATTTTAAAATAGGAATATGTGCAGAAACCAGTGCTTTCCACCAGTAGACATATGATGGTATAAATACTTTAAAAATAACATGAAAATGTCAGTATTTTGTGTTCATGTTTTTTGTATCTACATCATACTGCCATCACTTTTGTAAGTAATAATTCCTCTGTCCTTATTGAAATCTGGTAATTTCAACAACAAAAAATGTGACAAATACATTCATAATTATTCAATGTTTTAAAGTTTTCTCTCTCATTGGATTATGTTTAAACCAAAGGAAGAGTTTCCATAAATAATTTCTAAACCATTTTTGTTTCAGTGCTCAAACATTTGTCGTTGAACAATAATAAACTAACAGAGCTTCCACCACTGGGTGAACTTAGGAGATTACAGGTTCTTGATTTGACAAATAATTTAATTAAAAAAATGCCAGAGTTTATAGGTTGTCATGGTTTGAAAGATTTATATATGGGAAACAACAGTATAGAGGTTAGTCCTATTGATATTTCATGTAAAAAAAATTAAATAAGTTAAAAGTTATTTCTCTGTATTAATTTAATGAACCAGTATTCCAGTTGCTTATTAATCCTTTGATAATCAAGAAAATTAAAAATATTAATGTGGGCCTTTTTTTTCTTTAGGAAATTTTGAGTACTGATCTTGAGGGGCTTATGGGTATTAAGGTGCTTGATTTGAAGAATAACAACCTAACAATTTTACCTGACAATATTAACATTTTACACCAGATTGTAAGATTAGATGTCAGTCACAATAAACTCAATGAGTAAGTGAAATTAAAATACATTTTATGTAGTTATAATAATGATGGATTAATGAGAACAGTCATATGAACATCCTGTCATGACTAACACCTTCTTTTTGGCAGAAAGAACCCTGTGTCTGTGTTGTATATATCATTTACAGGTGTAAGATTAATTGTAATGTACAAATCCAGTATAAAAACAATAAGTTCAACTAAACTAATTTTTATTTCTTACCTGTGCAGTTCTAAACATGTTATTATTTCATTTTTAACATAGTATTAAATTAATTATTTAAAAATAGCTTGTGGACAGAGTATTGCATAGATTGTGCTTGATAATCTTTAGCATTACGTTGTGCTCATTGTGAACTGTTACCCCATAAAAGTTTTTATATTTAATGGCAGAAAATTTGCTTTGGTTAGCGATTAAGTTTACATCATACTTTTTTCTGAAAAGATGCTTATGTAGAGTAAGCATCTACTTTGAGTAACAGCTCTGTTACTTTCAGTGTTCCTATTCTCTCTCTCTCTCTCTCTCATGGCAGAGACTTAAATCAGATGAAATCCTTGTTACCTGGCAACATATACTGTCTCATTAAAGGCTGATTCGTACAATCTTTTCAATCTGACTATCCTAATGGTTGGGTTAAGACTGGCTCAATCACACATCTGGTCAAATTTGAATTGGTTTCACAGTACCATGCACAACACTCAAAGAAGCTTCAGACTTCATTGACTGAATAAAGAATAACAATCCTTACAAAAGAAAATATAACTTAAAACAGTCACACAAATTGTGCTAGTAGTTGGGTATGAAGAAAACAAAATATATAATCTGAACAAAAAGAAAGTTGGAAAACAAAAAGACTGCACAAAAGTCCGTTTTAACTCTGCAAGATACAAATACAACCACACACAAGTAGTTTTTTTCTCACTTGCATAGAGTCATTTATGTGTACGTTGGTGGCTGATCAGGCCAATCCTGGCAAAAAATAACAAAAACACACAGAAGCATATCAAAATTAGTGACATATAATTACTTAAATCATGCCAAGTAAACACAAAATAGCAAAAATGTTTCATAAACATGCAAAAGTAAAATAGTGAAGGCATATACATAATTACATGTCACTAATGTGAAATATAATATGTAGTCCAAACATGATCATAGAAATAATATATAAATAGTATAGAATATTCATTCCACATGTGCAGAATAAAATCTCCAACCAACAATGAGCTATCCATACAGATACATAAAATTAACAGTAACAAACCACATAAATATAAGTTTGATCTGAGAGTGATCTCTTTGCTGTTAAGCTTCGTAAGCAATCTCAGGCCACATTTGGAGAAAAAAATGAAGCATCAGAAAAGTCAATGAACAGCCGTTCAGTTATTTTCAAGCTTTACAACAGCACTCTGGACAAAGTGAATTATAGCATCAAATTAATTCCAAAAACCTTGGCAACACCAGGTATGCTTATCTCTTGATAGAATGATTCCTGAGATTTAAGCTAAAACCAACATGGCATAGCTCAGCAGCCTAAAAAATTGCATAGAAAATTTTGCCACAATTCTCAGGAGAGCAAAAGAAATGTCATGGCTAAATATTTTTATAGTACTTACTGTTCCACTTGGTCAGTTAAAATTGGGAGTCAGTTCAGCTTATGTTTGGTAAGTATAGTCATTGACCAGTATTGCCTTCAGCTGTGCTGGAAAGACACTGCAGAGGAAGGTAAACTCCCACCATGTCTGATGTCTCAAATGACAGAATCTCCTGAATACTTTTGTTGTGGATTCAGGAAATTCTTTTCTACCTTTGACAATGTGATATAATGCTAGAGGCCACACTGAAGCTTACATTTGTCCACAGTAAACACTTTGAGGTTGTGGTTTTTGGTAAGGCTTAAAACTGGTTTGCATATCAACAACTTGGCTTTAGGCAAGGATATTCATGTGAATCTCAGATGGTAGGCTATATGCAAGATATTTCAGATGAATTGGACAAGGAAGGTCAAGTTGATAGTATAGTGCTAGATCTTTCTAAGGCATTTAACAGAGTGAACCTTCAAATGGTTTTAAATAAGTTGAAATCTATTGGAGTGAATGGAAAACTGACTTGCTTAGTGGATGAATTCTTAAAAGCAGAAAGCAAAGCATTAGAGTAAAAAATGCAGTATCAAAAGAGGTAAAAGTGAACATTGAAGTGCCACGTATTGGGACCATTGCTTTCAGTCATTCTAATGAATTATTTTGATAATGGTTTGCAGTAAGAATTTAGATTGTTTGCAGATGACATAATGGTATATAATAGTATCAAAACTGGAGAAGGCTGTGAACAGTTGCAGTGTGACCTGGACAGAATGTCTAAATGGGTAGGTCAACATGGAATGAAGATAAATGTCAAGATGAGTCAGCTTATTAGGTACAAAGATAAAAAAAAAAAATAGTTTACGATCATTGGGTGGAAACAGAATTGCTTTCTGAAGGCTTGAAGTGTAAATATCCTGGCATAACATTTGATGATAAAACTCAAATGGGCAGCACACATTGGGAATGTAGTAGGAAAATGTTACAAACTTTGGTTAGACTTTTGTTTGAATATGGGGGTGCTGTTTGGGACTTACACTTTAAGTATCAATCATAGGAATTGGAGAGAATGCAAAGGAGAACAGCTAGATTTTTTTGTGGAAATTACTGCTGGAACAAGTATATTCCTTGAGTTTGAATTAATTCTCACATAAACTTTGACTATGATGTATATCCTTATACTAATGATCAATCTGTTCTTGCAATCTCCTTGTGTTCATTTGAATTAAACACACCACATGGGATCCCAGTGGTAATATTTGATAACAGAAACAATATTTATTTATTTATTTATTTATCAATCTTGTTCCATGGATCCCTGCTGAGGAAGTACCTCTGGGATGTGAAACATGTCATTGTTGATACATATACACACAATATGAGTCATATCATAGTAAATATATATATATATATATATATATATATATATATATATATATATATACATATTTTACAAATACAAGAAATAATAATAAACATACATTTTTGCAACTGAGTTTTGCAAACGTCATAATGAGTACAATTAATTATTTTCTTCAAATTCTTGAATGGAGTAGAAGGAGTTGCCAATAAGATAATCTCTAAGTTTTTGTTTGAATACATATTTATTATCTGAAAGCTGTTTTATACGATTAGGTAGTTTATTAAACAGATGTATCCCAGAATAATTAACTCCTCTTTGTACTAATGACAGAGATGTTTGTGTTTTATGCAAGTTATTTTTGTTTCTTGTATTGAAACTGTGTACCTGTGAATTAGGTGTAAACAGGTTAAAATTTTCTATGACAAAGCTCATGAGAGAATATATATACTGAGAATACATTGTAAGAATATTGAGTTTCTTAAAGAGTTGTCTGCAAGAAGTTCTTGGTTTTACCCTACACAGAAACCTAATAGCTCTTTTCTGTACTATGAAAACTTTTTTACTTTGTGAAGAGTTTCCCCAAAAAATTATGCCATATGACATTACTGAATGAAAATATGAGGAGTACACCTGTTTCATTAATTCTAGATCTGCTGTTAGAGAAAGTGTTCGTATTGCGAAGGTGGCACTACTTAACTTTGCCAGTAGTGTAGTGATATGATCATGCCAACAGAGTTTCTGATCTATTTTGATACCAAGAAATTTTATACTCTCTGTTTCTAAGATTGTGTTGTTTTTATAGTTTATACATATATCTGGCTGAGCATAGTTTTTTGTTTTAAACCTAATATAATGTGTTTTTTCAAAATTTAATTTTAATGAATTTGCCTTAAACCAATTTGCTACTACTCTAAGTACTTCATTTACATTAAATTCTATAGTACTGTTTGGTGTTTTACGCACAGTCAGGTTAGTGTCATCTGCAAATAAAACACTCTTAACTTTGTCGGATAAATTTCCAGGAAGGTCATTGATGTATAACAGAAAGAGGAGGGGACCTATGACAGAGCCTTGTGGAATTCCATGTTTTATTTTCTCCCAGTCTGATGAAGCATCTTTACTTATTTTAGAATCAAAAATTGAAACTTTTTGCATTCGGCTTTCAATGTATGATTTAAACCATTTACCTGCGGTCCCAAAAATACCATAGTATTCCATTTTTTTCAAAAGTAATTCATGATTTACACAGTCAAATGCTTTTGCAAGATCACAAAATATTCCTACAGGATTCATTTTATTATTCAGTTCCTCAAATGTGTTATTTAAAAATGAATATATAGCCATTTCTATGGATGATCCTTTTTTGAACCCAAATTGTGAATTAGTTAGGATATTATAGTGTGTAACATGTTTTATTACTCTACTATACATGGACTTTTTCAAAAACCTTTGAGAATGTTGAAAGTAATGAAATGGGACGATAGTTGTCTACACATGTTACTTCTCCTTTTTTAAATAATGGTTTTACAACAGCATATTTTAGTCTATCGGGAAAAACACCTTGTATTAAGGATTCATTACAAATGTGAGCAAGTACATGACTGATACAGTCTGAACATCTTTTCAGTAATTTACTTGAAATATTGTCATAGCTGGAAGAATTTTTAGGTTTTAATTGTTTAATGAGTTTATTTATTTCTGAGACTGTTACTGGTGGCAATTTCATCTCCACAAAGCTATTTGGGAAAGCAGTCTCAAGAAGCCTTAGAGCACTATGTGGGGATTGCTTTTCTATGCCTAATTTATCTACTACTGACGTAAAATGTTTGTTAAATATTTCACAAACTTCCCCTACTTCGCTATACACATGTCCATTTTGTTCTATTTTTATGTCTTTAGAGTGATTTACAGTTTTTCCTGTTTCAGTCTTTATTATATTCCATATTGTTCTCATTTTATTGTCTGAATTTTCTATTTTCGCCGATATGTACTTGTTCTTGGCCTTCCTTATTACATTTCTTAGTATTTTAGAATAAAGTTTATAGTGAACTTTCAGCGCATAGTTATCTGATTCTCTCATTTTCAAATAAAGGTCCCTCTTTGTTTTACTAGAGATTCTAATACCCTTTGTTATCCATCCCATGCCCAGTTCATTGTTTGGAGTGTTGAGAATTTTCCTTTTTTTGAAACTACCTTCAAAAAGTGTTAGAAATATATTCAGAAAGGAATCAAATTTCGCATTAACACCCTGCGCATTATATACTTCTAACCAGTTTTCATTGTTTAAGGTATCTATGAAGTGTTTTATATTATTTTCACTAATATTTCTTCTATAAACCCAGCTTTTCTTTATCTGTTTAACAGTGTTCCTGGACTCGATACATAATAGCTGGGCATCATGATCTGAGATACCATTTATTACTGGATGTATGCTGTAATTACTGCACTGAGAAATATCCATAAAAAAATTATCAATTGCAGTCCTGCTATTATTTTGTATTCTCGTAGGAAAATTTACAAGTGCTGTTAAGTTAAAAGACAACATCAAGGCTTCCATATCTAATCTATCATTGCTGTGATTCAGAAAGTCAACATTGAAATCTCCACATAATACTATTTGTTTGCTATTTGTAAAACTTAGTAGCAAAGACTCTAAATGAGATAAAAACAGTCTGAAATTACCTGAGGGGGCCCTGTAAATTGCTATCACTATCAGCTCTTCCTTATCATATTCTAGTTTAGTAACACAACATTCAAAGTGTTGTTCTATACAATACTTACTTACAACTACACTACTGCATTCAATATTATTTTTAACAAAAATGGCAACTCCCCCTTTCTCCATTTTACATCTGCAGAAATGAGAGCTTAATTTATAATTTGGGATGGACAGCTGAGATATTCCTGTATCAGACAAATGATGCTCAGATATACACAAAACGTCTACATTAAAATTTCTGGAATTTTGAATCTCTTCTAGGCTTAAGGTAATGTCATCAGTTTTACTAAATATTCCTCTTATATTTTGGTGGAAAATACTGGTCTGAACACTTTGACGCAATGACTTTGAATTGTTTATTTTATTATTACATACTGGTATATCAGTTGGAATTTTTAATTTCAACAAATTATGATCATCAGAGACATTAATTTCCTTAAGACATCTTAATAAATCTATTTTATTTACCCTAAAAAAAAGGCCGCGACGTAACACCATTTATCACAGGAATACCTCTTTCACTCACCTGGCATCCTCTGACCTCATCAGCAATAAGAAGCGATAGCTTCCTCTTACCTCTGACATTCAGATGGAGTCCATGGCGAGTATAACTGTCCCTACCAATGCAGGCCACATCAATCAAACCAATGTGTGAATTAGCCGGCGCCAGAGAACCCTTTCCAAGGATGCATTTGTACGCCTGATGTTATGCCACATCCAGGGTTTATCGTAACGCTCAAGCAAACCAACAAATCTCACACTTGTCTGACGTGTGTTCTTGGAAATGTGGGCAATGTCTCCCTCAATTGAATAATTGAGGTCTTTATCAAGGCTATTTCCTGGTCCCCCAACAATTACAACACAATCCTCATCTGAAAAATCTTTAACTAGGTCTTTCACATTTGCTACCACACTTCCAAGATCTGCATTTGGTTTGAAAATACTGCAGACTTCATAATCTGGCCCCAAGTCAGACTGAACCATCTCACTGATTCCCCTCCCGTGACTGCTCCCAAGTAACAGTACCTTCCTGCGTTTACTTTTAGATACACCCTGAAAACTTTTCCCTTTTACTTTGCAAGAACCCAGATCGCTCAGTCCAACCTGACGGTCCTCAGAGTCACCATCTAGATCCTCCAATGGCCGAAACACATTGGATGTCTCCAGCTGGAAACCATCAGACAGACAGCGTCTCCTACCTCTCCTGCCAGAGCTGACTTCCTTCCATTCACTGTTCCGCCTATGCCTAAGAACAGAGTTTTCTGCCTTCAGGGCCTTTAAATCCCTCTCTGCAGATGCCAAATCTGACTGGAGTTTCAGAATCCGCTGCTCCTGATCACTAATTCTGCAGGAGTGACAGTTCCAGGAAATACTGACACAAGAGTCACTGTTAGATACATCGCTGCACCCCCAGTGAAACCAGCGCCCGCAGTCCCGGCATGTCACTCCTTCTTTTACTATCCTTCGGCAGTTTCCACACTTTGTATCCATTGTGATACTTTCAAAACAACTTAAGAATTTACAAGCAAAGGAACTTTAAAAACTTTTACTTTTTAATAAACTATTTGTGTGTCAAATGCCAAAGAAATGCAAAAGTAGCCTTCTACAAAAAATGTTAAAAACCTATGAATATCACTCGAAACTTTTCCTAAAAGTGAATTACAACACCTGTCAACTACAAGATTTACAATAAAACTGCACAAATGCAAACAAAAGAACTTTTTAAACAATTACTATGAAATTTGATACCCTAGAACTCTGAATCACAACTAACCTCAAATGTAAACAAGTAAAAAAAACTGCGTTTACACTGTACTGATTATGTATTAAATAAAACGGTTCACTATCACTTGAGAACTTGCCAATCTACTTTGAAACAAAACTAATGCTATTAAATCTTACTTACAATGAACTGCTGCTACGCTATAACAATAATATTAATACTAAACGTTTATACCGGATGTAAACAAAGCACGAAACACTGAATTTACAATTGACGGATTTATACTGAATAAAACGTTCCACTAACACTCACACTACTAGAAAATGATATTATTCAACGAATTAACTACCTTACGAAACAAAATTTAACTTTTTAACTACAAAAACACAAATTATTAGCTCTCGACACGCACTAAAGCGCGCGGCAGACGAATTCCAAAGATAATTCCAATAAAGTCAAACTTGAAAGTCACTGAATGTATTTTCACAAATTCTTGAAGTTAGTGTTGGTATCAGGTAGGCAATACATTTCTAATAATGATAATAAATCAGATTTCAATCCATGAGTTGAAGATGCAGGTTACTACATGAGAATCACAATCACTTGTTTTTCTCTCGTTTATGAAATCCCCAATATTAATGAACTGTGATGACCATATTAAATGACCTGAAGAAAACTAAATAAAACTTAGCTTCCATAAGGGATTCAAAAGTTTGGTAGCAAAAGTTCTCAAAATCTATCACTCCATTTTGTAGCTGAAATTTTTTAACCCAAATCATCTCCTAAATTATTTTATCACCATAACTGGTTCGTGGTGAAAATTTACTAAGTATGAAAGTGGCACATTGTGATGCAAAGTGACACACATCTGCCTAGCTAACAGCAACTGCTGTGGAATCCTCCAACTCATCTCTTTTATTCCGTCACTCATGAGCCTGGAAAAATGACCCTTAAACTCAGTCGCCAGGAACTACCAATTCTCACAGTTCATTATTTTTGGCCTCTTTCTGAAACTTTGACATTTTGAAGAATGAATTATTCTAAACATTTTTACCTGTGACAGGTTTCCTCATATCTTTATTCATTTAGCTGTTATTAATTGTCAGAGCTGGAAGGTTGAAGAATTCTCTTATCTGCCTATGATTCCTAAAGTAATTAGTCACTCACAAAGTTATATATACAAAGGGGGAGCCAAAAATAACTGGAATCGTAATGCTGTGCATTGTGTACTTGTAGTACCAGGTTGCACCCCCAAAGGGCTGTTGTAGGACCTCTGCTGAGTCATTCTCCAAGCAGCGTCACCCAACAGTGACTAGTTTGGTTTCTCTGGCAGTTCTTTGTATGTGTGTTATGTGCTGACGTGACACAAAAAGATGGTTAATTGATACGGACAATGTGTGGTTGTGAAGTTTTGTTTTTAACTTGGCTAGAATGCAGTGGAAACTGTTGTGATGATGTAAACAGCCTACAAAGAACATGTTCTTAGTAGAACTCAAGTGTACGAATGGGTTTCTTGGTTTAGAAAGGGAGAAATGGCCGTTCCGGTTGCCCTTCAACTGCTCAAAGCAAGGACAACATCAGCAAAATCTATAATCTGATCAACAAAGATTGGCACATGACAATCGACCAACTCAAGGACTTATCCAGATTGTCTTGGAGCTCAATTCAGCACATTTTGTACATTGATTTGGGGACGTGAAGAGTGCCAGCAAAGTTTGTGCCGAGACTTCTCACCAAAGATCAAAGAGATCATCGCATTCAAACCTGTTTTGAAATGAAGGATGCATTCAAAGATGATCCAAATTTTTTCCACAAAATCATCATAGGCGATGAGTGATGGTGCTATGGGTACGATTCAGAAAGTAAACAACAGTGAAATCAATGGAAGTCAACTGGCTCACCTCATCCAAAAAAAGCTTGTCAGGTGAAATCAAATGTGAAGATGATGTTGATCTGGTTTTTTTACATCAGAGGTATCGTACACTCAGAATTTGTCCCTAAAAACCAGACAGTAAACCAACAATTCTATTTGGTGGTTATGAAAGGGCTGCACAGAAGTTTGGCATGAAAAAGTCCACCTTTGTGGGATTCCAGCGAGTGATTACTGTATCGTGACAATGCTCCCACGCACACAGCTCTCGGTGTTCGCCAGTTTTTGGCCTCAACAAAGACTACTACCTTGACCCGCGTGCCCTATTCACCAGATTTTGCACCCTCAGACTTCTTCTTGTTCTCAGATACAAAAAGGGACGTGCCAGGGAAGCGTTTTGCCAATGTCAAAACCTAAATCGCCATGTTATCTGTTTAAATAATTCTTTTTTGCTCCAAAATGTATTATTCTCATGTGTACCGGCTTGTTGATTGTGCCATTGCTTTGATTTTCCTAGTCTGGCCTTTTGCTTAAATAAAACCTTCGAACTGAATTACTGTTTTAAATAAAATTCTCTGACTCTACATCCATTGCATTTAAATGCTTAATTTCGATCCTATTATCAGTGTAAATGTTTGTAGCATTTTGCGTTCGACTTTGGTTTATCTGATTCCATGGTACCATTGTGATTTTTACTTGAAAATTACCTTTATCTTAAGTTTATGGTTATCCAATCTACCTACACTAAAGGGTTTACTTTCTACCTTCCTTCGAGTGTCATGAGGCTATTGCTATATGACAAGTAACTGATTTAAAGGAGCTGGATGGCGAATCATTCAAAGACAGGAGGAGGGTGGCTGGAAGTGTACAAGGCATATGCTGGAGAAAGGGCTTGCAGAAATAGTGGTTGACAAATTAGTAGTAGTGCACAGAGGGAAAAGATGACCATGGGCACAAGCTGGCACTTGATTTAATGCATAAGGGAGTGGCAAAATTTTCTTTTGTGGGTAAGGGTGTCTGGTATAGGAATAAACTACCAAGGAAAGTTATAAATAATTTCCCAAAAAAATGCTGAAGGAATTTAAAATTAAAATTCGTAAATGACAAAAGTAGATAGGTGCAGAAATATAACACTTTAAGATAATAATAAAAAGTAATTAAGAAAGGGATAACTAGATGACTAGAGAAACTGCCATATTGGCATGAGCTCCATCACAATTCAATTCAGTTCAGTTTTACTTGGCTTCATGGAATTTTGAAAGAGATTCATGACAGGGGTTTAGGGTAAATATTTATTTATTTAAACACCAATCTGCTTTGTACATATTGAAATAAAATTTATCATCAACATACAAGCTACATAATGAATAAGTGATTCACAAAAGTCTTTTAATGTTGGAGATCAGTCCAGTATAAGAACCTCCAAAGAAGTTGACTTTGGTTGCATATAGGTTAACCAGGTTTACTATCCTATGGTACGGCCCAGAAGCAACATAATTTTTGTTAGGCTTTACAGCATCCAGCAGTCGTCTTGTTCGTAGGTCTACCGTAGAGCAATTAAATTGGAATTGTTCGAGTATATCTGGTGAATCAATAAGTCCATTGATGACTTTGTAGAAGAAGCATAGGTCAGTCAACTGCCTCTGACTTTGCAAGCTGTTAATCTTATAATGTTGATATACATCACACACATCTTCCATGTTTTCACGATGAAAATAGTGTAACAGAAACTTACAAAACTTGCGTTGAACTTTTTCGACATGGCTAATTTGCAGGTCTGTAAAGGGTGACCATACAATACTACCATAATCAAGTAACGGTTTGACATAGGCAGAGAAAAGTCGAAACAATGTATTAACGTTTTTGAATTCTTTACCAGCTCTACATATGAAACCCAGGACACGAAATGCTCGCTGTGTTATGTAATTAATGTGCTCTGAGAAGGTAAGTCTGTCATCGATTATCACTCCCAAGTCTTTAACTGAATTGACTGTTCCCACGTTTTGACCACATATAAAGTAATTAACAGGTAGCTGGTTGAGACGTCGAGAAAACACCATGACAGCACATTTTTCTATATTAAGGTGTAACTTATTTAACTGACACCATACCTCTAACTCGGAGATATCTTGTTGTAATATCTCAATGTCATGAGCACTGTAAATAGCTCTGAAGATCTTCATATCATCAGCATAGAGCAAATAATCAGACATAAACTTTTCACCAATGTCATTTATGAAGATGCTGAATAGAATAGGTCCTAGATGGGAACCTTGTGGCACACCAGACATAACAGTGTACTCATTCGACAAATGGCCATTAATTCACACTTGTAGATGTCTGTCAGATAAGTACGAGCGAAGCCAATCCAAGGCCTTGGATCTTATACCATAACAACTTAATTTATTTATCAGAATATCATGGTTCACCATGTCAAAGGCCTTGCTAAAATCAGTATATATAGAGTGCACATCCTGACCTTTATTCAAAGCATTAAGTATGAAGTTAACATACAGGTAGAGATTAGTTGTTGTAGATCTTCTGCCAAAGAATCCATGCTGTCTTGAGGTTACGACATTTTTAAATGCAAAAGTAAGCTGTGGCAGGACAATTTTCTCTAGAAGCTTTGCCAGTGAGGATTGAATGCAAGTTGGCCTATATTTGCTGATGTCGGATTTTGCACCTGATTTATGTATGGGTTTAATATATCCTATTTTCCACGTTGAGGGAAAACTTCCTGTTTCCTCCCGAGTTAGAGGTATGGTGTCAGTTAAATAAGTTACACCTTAATATAGAAAAATGTGCTGTCATGGTGTTTTCTCGATGTCTCAACCAGCTACCTGTTAATTACTCTATATGTGGTCAAAACATGGGAACAGTCAATTCAGTGAAAGAATTGGGAGTGATAATCGATGACAGACTTACCTTCTCAGAGCACATTAATTACATAACACAGCGAGCATTTCGTGTCCTGGGTTTCATATGTAGAGCTGGTAAAGAATTCAAAAACGTTAATACATTGTTTCGACTTTTCTCTGCCTATGTCAAACCGTTACTTGATTATGGTAGTATTGTATGGTCACCCCTTACAGACCAGCAAATTAGCCGTGTCGAAAAAGTTCAACGCAAGTTTTGTAAGTTTCTGTTACACTATTTTCATCGTGAAAACATGGAAGATGTGTGTGATGTATATCAACATTATAAGATTAACAGCTTGCAAAGTCAGAGGCAGTTGACTGACCTATGCTTCTTCTACAAAGTCATCAATGGACTTATTGATTCACCAGATATACTCGAACAATTCCAATTTAATTGCTCTACGGTAGACCTACGAACAAGACGACTGCTGGATGCTGTAAAGCCTAGCAAAAATTATGTTGCTTCTGGGCCATACCATAGGATAGTAAACCTGGTTAACCTATATGCAACCAACGTCAACTTCTTTGGAGGTTCTTATACTGGACTGATCTCCAACATTAAAAGACTTTTGTGAATCACTTATTCATTATGTAGCTTGTATGTTGATAATAAATTTTATTTCAATATGTACAAAGCCGATTGGCGTTTAAGTAAATAAATAAATAAATAACATTTAATAAAAGAACTAAATAAACTTTTTATAATAATAAATAAACTTTTAACTAACCTGGAATAGGAGAATCCATTATCATCCAACTTGTAAACAACAGATTTTTGTTACGTGAGCATTTCACCATTTCAGAACACTTTTAAGTGAAGTAAAGTAATTTTAAAATAAGAATAATTCAAAAGAAAGTTAAATTTACTAAAATTCCGTAGTTTCTTACCGTGTAAATAGCCTAAATAAATTTTTAAACACTTTGATAAATGCATTTCACTTCTAACATTTTTTTATCATATGTTCCTAGTAATTTCTTGAACTAAAAAGTAGATTTCTTGAAAGAACCAAAAATCTAGTATAACATATTTAAATTTCAGAACATTTCACGCACTAGAACAGTTTTTATAGACATTTTAAAGATTATTTCATCACTAAACACACATGGTTTCACTGAGGAATTATTTTCGAGTGAATCAGACCATAATTCAAAGAAAATTCCGATAATTTTTCTTTTTCGGTACAAACATCACCTTAATAAATATTAACTAAAACCAAGTAACTGCTAAACAGTTTTCAAACCGAATTTTGGTAAAGTTTTAGATTCGCTATCTCGACACCAATTTTCATAAAATTTCCACCATTGAACTCAGGAATTTTTGTAGAACATTTTGACACTAATTTTATCCTTGTAATTTGAAATTCAGCAGTATTACTAAACAATTGAATAAATTCAAACATTTAGGTAAAACCCCAATTGCGTTTGGAGACCAGTTATCACTACGCGAATTAAACAAAAATTAAAACTAATCACTGGAAATTTCTCACTAAACATCCTTTAAGCTTCTTGAAGATAATAATATACTCTGTCAAAGTTTGAAGACTTTTTATAATTTTTATCATCTGCACCTTTTGGTTAAGCGTTCGTATTCATGTGGTGTACAGTTGGGGTCAATATAAGCGGGACCCCTGAGGTGGTGGATGTCTTTCTTTCTCTCTTGTTTCGTCTTCAGTCTTTACTCCGGGAATGCTATGTGAGGTAAATCCGCGCAAGTTTGTCGTGGCGTGTGTCGGTGGGAGCAGGAAGTTGGCAGTGTAGGCTTGCAACGTGGGTCGGCCATAATGGTTTATTTTGAACAGCGTGTCTGGTTACCAACTACCATGAACTTTTAAAATCTTTAAAGGGGTTTTTAAGGTCAGTTCGATTGCCTACTCAACTGTTTTATGCAATATTTAGAAAATGTTACTTTGGAAATAAACTTCAGATTTTTTTTCTTCAAGTGAACTTTTGTGATTTCGTAGTAAAACATTTCCTCAGCTTTGGGTTATAAAGTTTTGTGGTGGCTGTGTAGCATTTCAGTTGAGTTTCTAAGCAGGCAACATGGTCATTCAAAATGATTAAAGTCAGGTCAGAACATTTTTCTTCAAAGTGAACTTTCAGATAAGGTACTAAGCTTATACTCCGACCCCTAGTATGGCTTACGTCCTTACACAGCAATGTCGCAGATAGTACCAACTGCACTGGTGCCCATATCAGCCATAATAGTATTCGATAAGCACATTGTAGTAACCAAGCTATTGCAATTTTGTGATTAACATGCCACATATGTGGAGATTAGCTCTCACTGTGGTAATTTCATTCTATTTAACATGTATTTTCAGTATCGAGATGAAAGCGAATCATATTTGAATAAAATAAGGGAAATAAATTTATCTCAACCAATCATAATAACGGCTGAAAAGAGTGCCAAGTCATCAAGCACATGCTAGGAGTGAACTGTTGGTAGATCTTATTAATTGCAGATGGAGGTCAGGAACAAAGAGCGCAACCCATAATCTTACTAAAATACAACTGGTGCTTACATCGATGTAACTGTAGCAAACAACACTGCAGGGGATCTGCTACATTTAAGAAGAAAAAAAGCAAAACCTACCAATAGGAGCTGAGTAATTACAGAAAGAGATTTTCTCCATATTAGATACAGGCAAATGATAGTAGAATATAAGCAAAAAGTTCTAACAACCAAACAAAGTAGATCGGAGGCATTTGTGAAAAAAATTGGACGGTTAATCCGTAATGATTTCCATACACATTTAGTCACTGGTAAAACATGAACTTTCATCATGTAAGTGATGTGATGGATAGCAACATCTCAATGGACAGGTAGTAACAGCAATCAATTCTCCAAGTGTGGGTAAAGGCACCACGGTCAGATTGAATCCTGGCTGAGGTGCTCCAGAAGCTGATCTTGGATGTAGCTCCAATTCTGTGTAGACTATTTAACGAATGCCTTAGACAGGGAAGAATACCAAGCATCTGGAAGTGTGGTGAAGTTTTAATTCTTGAGAAAAGAAATAATAAAGACCCCCTCATGCACAAATTTTACTGCCCAATCTGCATACTAAACGTGATGGGTAAGGTGCAGGAAAAGTTCCTGTGTCCAAAGTTTCAAGACTTTAGAACACCAAGAAGAATGAATCCCTATCAGTATGGTTTCAGGACACAAACTTCAGCTAAGGATGCAATAAACCAAGCCATCTGAACAGTCATAGAATAAGAGAAGAAATATGTAGTGGGAATCTTGGTTAACATCTTAGGGGCTTTCAATAACTTGTGGTGGCCAGTATTGTTTGCAAGATTCCAGCAAATTCATTCTCCAGCATGGTTGTACTATAGTCTGAAAGACCACTGCAAGTTTAGGACTATGAGATTCTATAAGAATATAATCACAAGAGAAATCAAGAGAAATAAACAATGGTTGCCTGTAGGGATCTGATTTTCTGGGATTCAACATTAGAACCAGGACTGGAAAGTCTTCAATGAACACCTGAATTGCTATGACTGGTTGCGTTTGCAGATGATTTTCTACTAGTTGAAGGGTCTTCTAGAGCTAAAATTGAAACAAAAAGTGGAAAAGTGTTAAAAATTGTTGTGGAGGGGTGTGATGAATTGAAACTGAATCTCACACTGAATAAGACAAATCACATGGTGTTTGCGAAAAAGAAGAAACTGGAATGAAATCCTGTCATAAAGATAGATAATGCGAAAATATGCAGAAGTCCAGTAAGTAGATACTTGGGCCTGCGGCTGGATGAAAGCCCCAACTTTCAAGCCCAATTGGAGGTGGTCTATGGCAGAGCTATACAGGCAATGGATGAAATAATATGTATAGGTCACAGACAGTTCCAAATCCCTGCCTTGCCAATGAGGGAACACCACAACATAATACTTGCATCCATCATCAGCTACACAGCGAACATCTGGGCTAAGAACCTAAGAAATCTTAAGCCGAGGGAGAAAATCCAGAGGCCACAATGAACAATACTAATTATGCTTACTGGCGTTTATCGCATAATATTAATAGCAGCTCTAACGACAGCAACAGATGTACTGCCCTCAGATCTAGAAGTGTGGATTCAAAGAGCTATGTATTGGCTGAGAAAGAACGGGATGGACAAGGTTGTAGAAGTAGTTATGAAAGAAGGAATTGTGGAATATACTCGTTGAGGAATGGCAAAAAAGTGGGACACTAATGAAACAGATCGTAGAACGTAAGACATGTTCCTGTCATGCTGAAAGAATCAGCATGGAATTTTTTAGGCAAGGCGTTTTTTACAGAGTCAGCAATTTTTGCTTTTATAGGCAACATATTGGAAGCAATGCATAAAAAATTAAATTCCCCAGGAATATTCTGTAATCTGGCTAATACCTTTCATTGTGTTAAGCATGGAATTCTCCTAGGTAAACTAGTACACTGTGCCAGGACTTTGGTTTAAATCATATCTGGAAAATAGAAAGCAATGTGTATCCTTGAAAGACATGAATAAAGGAGAGATTATATAGTCAGAATGGTGAATAGTTAAATGAGGTGTACCTCAAAGTTCTATTCTTGGCTCTCTGCTGTTCTTAATTTACAGCTATCATCTCCCTTGCATATGATGTCATATTAAATATATGGTCCTTTTTTCAGATGATACTAGCATATCAATGAAACACCCCTCGATATGAAACCTTGAAAACTAACAGATAGTTCAGTGCTAATAAATTAATACTTGTTACGGAAAAGACACAGTTACTTCAGTTTGTTACAAAAAATGAAACAAAGAACACCTTTAATGTTATATCTGAAGGAAAAAATCAGTGAAAGCAGTTTCGCAAAATTCCTAGGTATATATATAGATAATAAGTTCGACTGGAAGCTACATACTCAACAACTTGCTTAAAAAACTGAATTCTGCAACATTTTCTTTGATGATAATAGCTAGAATATCTGTAATAGAAACATGGAAGTTGATATATTCTGCATATTTTCACTCCCTGCTCATTTATGGCATCAAGCACAGAAGGTATTTAAATTGCATTCTCTAAGAATTATTTGTGGAGCAAGCCCATTAACAGAAATCTAGAAGTGCAGTATATATAGTAGAGGAGAAGGTCCAAATACGGGCTACCACTTTTATTTTGGTCCTACAGATTTACCTGATCACTCAATATGGATAATTTTGATGTCACATGCTTCTATAAACAATAATGAAGGTGATATGAGGATTCAAAATGTCAATAACCAATTTTAATTTTCCAAAATCAAAGGATTAAAAAAAAAAATGTAAAATGACTGATTTTCAAGAGGCGGTCCAAATATGGGCTACTTGTATAAAAGGGAAATTTATCTCCTAATAAATTAAAGAACAAATTTTGTTCGAAAACTGTATTAACTTGACATTTTACAATCTCTCTCTCTGTTCTTTTTTTCCTTGCAGGATTTACAAATATATTTCATTTTTTATTCCAGCAAATTCAATCTCTGCCCAACCTTCACACTTGTAGAACTGAATCCACACTTCACCTCTGCCATCATCTGGAAATAGTCCATCACAGAAAATGTATGTCACCACGTTCATCCCCAGAAATATCGCCAAATTGTCATCGCCATTGCCGTCATCAATAGGAGGGACCCTATAGTCTTCTTCTGAGTCCAACTCTTCGCTGAGCTTACCTGGTGAGGTTCTTAGTTTGGTTTGCAATTTTTGATTCTTTTTCTTGCTGAGGCACCTGATTACACTTTCACAATCATCTGACAGTTATTCACGACTGTACGCTCCACACTTTTCTTCAACAATTTGCTGTAAGGAGATCCATTTATGATGCAAGTCTTGGTGCACTTGCGACCACAATTTCTTTTTCTTTGCAATGGCAGGGATTGAAAGTACCTCATATGGACTTGCCCTTTTGAAAATTGAAGCTTGAGCAATTGGTCATTGATCCGACGTGCTGAAATCTTCGTGTTTACTTGTCAAGAGCTAGCCCTTTATTGGACCACCAATGGTATCCCATTGTGCAAAAAAGTACAAGAACCATAATTTTTTGCAATTTCTTTTTAATTTCATCATATCATTTGACCATAACGTTCCAACATGTTCTCTTCACAAGTAGTATAGGAATGGTTGTTTTCTGTATCTACATTAAGTTTCCCATATTTTTTTCAAGACTTCGTGCAAATGAAACACTTTTGTAAAACATTATATTCTTAATGCTGTACATTCTTCTTCTTTTTTGCTACAGAGAAGTTTGATTATGTATATATAACAAATCGAAGCATTATCAATATGTATAAAATGCACATGAGTTTATTAGTTACAGGGAAGAATTAATGAGCATTTCCATGGAGTACATGTAAATAAGGGCATCACAATATGAAGGGTTATGTTTTTTATTATATTTATCTCCGTACATTCTTTTATAAATGGAATATAAGAAAAATAAGATGTTAATAAAAATTTATGAAGGATATAAAATAGGTAATTATATGAAAACTTCTATGAATACTGAAAACCTTTCCCTCTTTATAATTAAATATCTTTTTTCTGAGTTATTAAATCTCTATAGACATTGTGCTTATAATAACAGTGTTCCAGTAAATTTCAAAACAAATAATGTGGTATTGGTTTGGAAATGTCCATTATTGGGTGAAGTATTAATAAAAACTTTTATGTATTCAGGAGTTTCATATTATATCTTGTTCATGAGTAAAAAGAAAAGATTGGAGAAGATTATCTAGGATTCTAGAATGTTATCTTTACAAAATGTAAAATTCAATTTTTTATTTTGAACATCTTATTTTAGATTGTGTGTGTTTGATTCTAACTTTTTATTATTACTTCAGATAAGTTTTTGTTTATAAATGTGTAATATTTTCAGTCACTTGGTGAGTAATTATCTCTTATTTCTTCAAAAAACAAAAAAAACAAAAAAAAATGACTCTTTAGTGGTTACTCTGTCAAAGCCCTGGCATAAAGCAATAGAGTTGAGTTACAGTTAAATGATGCAGCATGATTTATTTACTGTGCATTTTCAGCTTATATTTGTTAATTTTTAATATAAAAATATTAATGGAACTTACTAAAAAAATGACCATGGTAAATATTATTTTACAGTTTACCAAGTACAGTTGCATTACTGCCTCATTTGACTACTCTACAATTAGATGGCAATCCACTGTCTTCAGTGCGTAAAGATGTTGTGCAATGTGGAACAGCATATTTGTTACGTTGGCTGCGCCAGAAAACTGCTGAATATAGTTTACCTGAGGTTCTGTTCGAACCCAATCAAGAGATCAAATTCCCTGATAGGTATGTGTGACACAAGTGAGGATTAGTTCATGCCATTTTTGACCACTGTTTTGGAGTTTTCTGTATAAGTCACTTTATTTTCATTATTTTTAAAATGTCAAGTACGAATATCGGTGTTTTTTAATTTAAAAAACATATTATATACCCCTTTTCTTAAACTTAGTTGTAAACTGTAAAGCATAGATTTAGAATCCTGCAGGCAATAGCAGTGATTGCAATACTGAAAATTTAGCTTAGATCATTGCACTACTACTACTACTACTGTCAGTATTATAATACTGATAGTTATTCATCTACTATACTACAATTTTCCAAGCCCTCATATCCAGAGGATATCCCTCCAGCTGGTCCACTAGCAAATATCCCTTACAACCTGCCTCCCAATGTATTTCAACAAACTTAAATCCCTCCCTATCAACCACAGCCCTATGCTCTTTACCAAGTATTTCCCTGGCATATATAAAACAGACATTGAAACAGGGCTTTGAATTTCTCTACTCCTATCCTGAAACAAGGCTTCCTCTTTCTAAAATACTTCCTGCCCTCTCCTAAAGTAGGCTTCAGCATACCACAAAAGCTCTGAAAGCTAGTACATGCCCACCCTTCCCAGTAAACCACCCATTGGCTCTATTCCCTGCAGAAGACTACATTACAAAACCTGCAGTTTGAAATCACTACACCAGCTCTACCATCAGTGAAATATTTTCCCATTGTGTGGCATACCATGTGTGAGACCTCCAGAGTCATATATCAGCTAACACTGTATCACTGTCCCAACTCCTTCTTTGGTCTCGCCATCACATCCTTGTCCAAAGACAGGACAGTACACATTCTAAGTCTGGCTCACCCAGTTAGTGCTTATGCTGTCACCCATAATAGCAATCAGATCAGCAGATGTTGCACAGTGAACTCTGGAAATACTAGCTTTTCATTACTCCAAAATTGTTATCTGGCTTACCAGAATATCTTGGGTACCAGACATTCTCTGAGTCTTACCTTAGATATACTTCTCTCATATTTTCTCTATATCTATCTATCTTCCTTTCCTTATCCCTGTATATGCCCAAAGTTTCTTCTCTTTCCCTCTTCCCTATAATATACTCAAATTCCCACAGTGGCCATCACTCATAGCATTAATCATTTTCAGTCAGTTTGTCATGTCTATATATTTATTCGTACTAATTATGAAAATTAACATGCTTTTAGGCCATGAAATTTAAGGAGGCTAGGGAAAATAATCCCTTGTCCCAGATGAATTCAGGAGGGCAGCAATGAACACAAAAAGACTGACAGACTACACTGTATTTCAGTATAAACCCTGATTCATGCATTTTTTTTAAGTAATGGGTTTACCAGCTGGAGGGAGAGATAATGAGTATTACTGGAACCAGATGGGCCTCTATGTGTAAAGATTGTGTTGGTAAGCTAGTTCGTATTTATGGAGTTCAGAAGAGATGGAAGATTCTTGGTAGATTTTGATGATTCTACTAGTGAAGCAGTGTTTCAGATTATGGGAATTGAGAGAACTACCATTAGCAGCCATAGGATAGTGTAACGCCTCAGTCACTTTCTGCCGATCTGCTAATAGTACCTGTGTAAACATACAAATACATTGTTTCAAGTCAGTTGTGACCTAACTACTGGGGGCATACGGCTCGCGTCGCATAGTGTGAGATGCTACAGTAATAGTGCAGTGTATTAAGCATCATGAAGAAGACTGAATTTGTTTAGCTGGGACAATGCGTGTGTTACATAGAGTTTGAACAGTGCGGGAATACAGAAGAACATTAATTGTGACATTAAAAGTAATTTGGTGTAAAGCTGACTCAATTCATAATTTCCTTTTATCTTGAAGAATTCTGCAATCTACTGTTGATGAAGTTTCGATTAGCCTTAATATTCAAACCATGGTGGAGGCCAACCGGTTCGATGTTCTAAGCTATTGTAATAAATCTGTGGTGGACTTATTTATCCACCTCCTGTTTCGAGCTGGTTTGGTACGTCACCTGGCGACCTAACGGCAATAATGAACTATAATGAAAATTAACCTGCTTCTAGAAACGTCCGTGAATAATTTGCAAACTTTAGTAAGCACTAAGTTCGAGTTGAGAGAATAGATTTCACGACATTCATTCATTCATTCATTTATTTGGTCCTATACATCATTTACATACAACTTGTATAATAAATTAGGGACAAGTCAAGGTACAGTATATTCAACATTATTCTTATCTTAATTAACAATTTTATGCCATAAGTTAACTATAAATCGTTTAATACATTTTTTTATTTTTTTTACATGTTATTGATAAATATGTGCTGTAATATCCTAAATAAGTACAAACTACTACTACAAACAATTTTTTATTCTGCCTTTCCTTCCCTCATTCATCAGTTAAATACTCTTTGATTGAGTAGAAGGCTTTATCACATAAATACTCTTTAAGCTTATGTTTGAACTGTTCTCCCTTGTTACTAATTAATCTTATATCTGTCGGAAGCTTATTGAACAGTTGGGCTCCCGAATAGGAAGGACATTTTTCAAATTTTTTGTGTTGTGTGCGTGTAAATTGAAATTAATTTTATTACGTGTTTCATATTCGTGCACTTGCTCATTCTTTTTAACAACCTTCTTTGTGAGTGAGAGCAGTATAGTCTTATAGATGTATATACAGGGAAATGTTAGAATCTTCAAATCTACAAATATTTTCTACATGAAACCATTCTTTTTTCTTTTAGTATTGTTCTAATCATATGTTTTTGTATTTTTAATATTCTCATTACGTTATTTTCAGTGGGACTTCCCCACGCCGTTATACCATATCTCAGTTGGCTTTCAAAAAGGGAGTAATAGATAGTCATCAGAATATCCCTGCTACAGAATTCTCGGAGGTAGCTGACCATAAATACAATAGGGGTTAGTTTCTTACAGCATTGATCCACCTGTTTTTCCCAATTCATGAATTTGTCTATTTGAATCCCTAGCAAGTTAGCTGATTCTGTCTCCTTTATTTGCTCACTGCTTATGTTTAAATTTACAGAGTACCTTGTTCTTTTCGACTGAAATGATATCATGTTTAAGTTGATTACAAGATAATTATCTTCTAACCATTTTGCTAGTCTCTGGAAGTAAAGATTAAGGATGGTTTCTAGATTACATAGTTTGATGTTTGACATCTTCACAGTTGCATCATCTACATAAAGAACCATTGAATCATTCTCCCCTATTGGTCTTGGGATATCATTTATGTATAGGATGAACAACAGAGGCCCCAGCACCGAGCCCTGTGGTACTCCTGCTTTTATAGTGAGGGTGTTTGATGTTACATTTTTAAAGTCTGTGTTGCTTTTTATGATCGTAAATTGTTTTCTATTTGACAGATATGATTCTATCCATTTATAGGCCTTACCCCTTATTCCCCATTTTTCTAGTTTGTTAAGTAACCTCTGATGATTGACTGTGTCAAAGGCTTTTGATAGATCTATAAGTACTGCTGTTGTATACTCTCCATCATCCAGGGATTTCTTTACCGAATCTACAAACATTGTGACTGCTGTTTCTGTAGACCTGTATTTCCTATAACCATGTTGAGAATCAGTAATTATGTTGTGCTTGTTTAGGAAAAAAATTGAAATACTAGATATTAGTGACAACGGTCTATAATTGTTTACATCTGACCTTTCCCCTTTCTTGAAAACAGGTATAACTTTAGAAACCTTTAAGGAATCTGGAAATGTTCCACTTGTAAATGAATGATTTATTACGTGTACTAATAGTTTTAAGAGATAGCTATTGCATTCTTTTATAAGCATATTAGATATCTCATCAGTTCCCAATGGACGTTTTAGTCTTTAAGGACTTTATAATTTTACTTATTTCTTTTTCTGTTGTTGGTCTAAGGAATACTGAATCTGTGTTCACCTTAATTGCCTGCTAAATCATTGTCTTTTGGCTTGCTACTGTGACTGTTAGTTAGTTTTTCTGCTATATTTATATAATGTTCAATTAATGTACATGCAATTTGCCTAGAATCATGTACTACAGCCTCATTGTACACAATCTGTTCGATGCTTTTATCCTGGTTCATAATCTGATTTTTTCCCCCTCTCCCTATTAATAATTTTCCATAATGCTCTTTGCTTATTGCTACTTCTGTGTAGTATGTTTTGAATGTTATCTGATTTTTCCTTGTTAAACATATTTTTTAATTCATTTTTACACTTTTTCAGATATTTTTTCAGTGATAGATACCCTTCCCTACACAATCTACTAACCCATTTTATATGGTCCTTGTGTTGTATAATGTCTTCTGTATCCCATTTATTGTGTGTTGTTTTATTCTTTGATTGCTTTTTGTTTTACCGGGAAAGCTATGTCTTTGTAATAATTAACTAAGTTTATGAATGAGTCATATTTTTCATCTGTTGTGGAAGAATTGACTGTTTCAGTCCATGTTTCTCTCATTAAAAGGTTTTTAAACAATTCAATATTTTGTTTATTATAGGGTCGATATTCTTCACGGAGCCACGTTTCCTCATGTTCTGCTTCTTGTTTTATACTAATTTCTTGCCCATAGTGATCTGATATTGATGTGTGTATTACTTATGGTTGCATATAGGTACTTTACTTCTTGAAACCTCTGTAAAATCTCTTCTAAGTTTTCAGGTCTATCTCTCTCCTGATCCACTATCTTGTTTATTCTTCGTGCATCCAGCACTAGTCTAACGCTGCCATCCTTCTTACCTACCACCACTAAAGGGCTGTTGTATTTACTATCACTTCTCTCAATGATACCCATTTTGATCATCCGTGACAACTCCTCTTCTACCGCTGGTCTGCTCGCTAATGGTACCGAGTAAGGCTTCACAAAAAATGGTTCATGCTCCTTAATCTTCAGTTTGCACTCAAATCCTTCTACTCGCCCTGGACAATCTGAAAACACCATACAGTTTTCCAATAATATATCTGTCAATTGCCTCTTCTGATCCTCTGTTATATGCTTTATATTGTCCACTATTTCCAAAATTTCCTGATATTGTGATCCTCGTTCCACTTCACTCCAATCATCCTCTTCTTCACCTTCGTGCCAATCAACCCCTTGAATTGTGGCTATCAGTTTCAGTCCTCCCACTCTATCTTCTTTCTTAACCATCTTGCTCTCAAATGGTACCACATATTTCACACTCTCGTTCTCAAATTCTAGTTTTTCTTCACTGCAGTTAATTATTGCCTTATATTTTCCTAACCAATCCATTCCTAGTATCCAGTTGATCCTAAGCCCTGGTATTACTAGCATGTCATGATCTACTGTCATTTTCCCAATTGTCATTGTCACATACACATGCTGACGAATCAATTTGCTCAACTTTCCTGTGGCGCCTATAATCTGAGTTTTACTTGCGGGCATTTCTAGCATATCGCCTCTCTTTTTTAAGTGGTCGAAAAATGACTCGGAAATAGCAGTCACATCACTTCCTGTGTCCACCAATGCCTTTTCTACCAATTCAAACACTTCCACCTCCACCATAGGTTGTAACACCTCTTTACTCTGTTCTTCCTTCTCAGTCTCCTTTAGCAAATCTTCTTCTATTTCTCTAAATGATGACCCTTTGTCCTTCATCTTCACCTTTCCTCTTGTTGCCTCCTCTTCTTTCATGTTTCGGTAAAATATTTCCTTGTTATTTTTCATCGCCTTGCTTGCTTCACTTTCCTTGCCTCTTCCTGGTCCTTCCTTCCTTATTAGAAAGCATTTCAGTTCTCTTTCTTCATCCTTGTCACTATCGACTACACAACTCTTTTTTAAATCTTCGTTAAAGTTTTCTCCCTCTTCCATACTATAATCTTCATTGAATTCTTCTTCGTCTCCATACTCTTCATCGTCTATCGTATCGTCTGTTTCCTCATCTTCCTCTTCTCTTCGCTCTTCGTAATTTTCATCCTCATTTCCCAAGATATTGATTCCATATCCTTCATCCCCTATCAATTCGTCAATACTCTTCTGGTCCTTGTTCGTCCAATAATCCATTTCTGCTAAACCAATCACCTCACTTCCTTCCATTGCCTCATTTTCAACCTTGTCGAATCGTTCACTTTCCACAATTTGTTCTAAACACCTCCACCATTTTAACGGACCTTTGTCTTCCACCGTTACTTCTTGCTCTTTTCCCACTTCTAACCGTTTTTCGAGGTCTTCCTCATCTTCTTCTTCTACCGTTTCCACTCCTAATTTTTCCTTACAAGCTCTTCTTGCTTGGTTTACCCATTCATCTACTTCATCAATCATCAGTGTTTTATCCATTAATGGCTTCCTTTCTTCATTATTTCTGATTTGATTGTCGCTCTCTACTGACGTCTTCTGATTGGTTTCCTCTCTCTCTATTCTTTGGAAATGTTTTGCAACATCTTCTAGAACGGTCTTCCTATGTTTTACTGCTTCTTCTTTGTTTACTCTCATGAACATACATCTATATTCTTTAAAATTTCTTGGTCCTCTTCTTTCATCGGCCTGGGAACGGGACCTCTTCACAAGCCCTTCCTAATTTCCCTGGTTGCATTTTTCGTCACTCTGCTTTCCGCTTTCTACTCGCTCCATCCCTCTACTTCCATTGTTGAAAGCTTTCCATTCTCTAGCGTTTCGATCGCTCCATTGTTTATATTGTGTAGGCTTTCCTTTCCATTCTTGTGCCGGTCTCGCTTCTCTATCATCTCTCTTTCCATCCTTTTCCCGATATACTTGTCCCGATTGCTCTTTTCCACCATACGAACTTCCGGTAAAATTTTGATCTCTCACACTCCTATCGTCCCATTTGTCTATCTTGTCCACTCCTTCTAAAAATTCTTGGAGATTATTCCATCGCGTAAGCAACATCCTTTCCTGCACCCAACGCGGCATTTTCTCTCCAAAATTTCTATTTTCTCGTCTTCTTCTATTGGGTTTGACAAGTATTTCAGTCCTTTCATCAATTTTTCGCAATATTCGCGAAGGCTACCAAATTGCCGTTTGTATGGACACTGTTCCTAAATTCTTGTTTCACACGTCTCTGCCTTTCCTCCGACCAGTACCTCTTCAAAAAACTTCGCAGAAATTCTCGTAGCTAATACTGCTCTCGGCTACTCCACACGACCATTCCAATGCTTCGTCTTTCATCATCATCTTTACATATCTAATTTTTTCCTCATCACTCCAGTGTTTCGGTAGTGCGTTTCTGTAAATCTCTACAAAAATGTGCGGATGAATCTCGCCCCCTGGAACAAAACTTACTTCCGGTATTTTATTTGACCGGACGGTACTAAATTGTTGCCGGCACAGCATTCGATTTTGTTTTGTACCACGTCAACTCGCTGATTCACCTCTATCCATTGTTGTTCAACTGTCTTTTTGCAACACATGACCTCACCTTGAACTTGCCAAAATTCCTGTTTAATCCCTGAAAATTCATTCTTCAACTTATTTTGCTCATCGCATACCAGCCTCATTGCCTCTTCACGATTCTCTTCTTCCTTAACAATGCGCTCCTCCACATTGTCTAGCTTAATATAGATATTTGTCCTTTTCATTTTTCCATTGATTAAATTCTTGTTCCATTCTTTGTCGGTTTTGTGTAGTTAATTCTTGCATTTTCTCCATCTGTCGTAGTGTTAACTTTTCAAACTTCTGTTGATTTTGTTGTAATTCTCGTCTTAAATCTTGTTGGTTCTGTAATATTTTTGCTAGTATCATTTCCAAAGAATTATCTTCTTCTCGGTCAAATTTCTTTTGAGTTACGCTAGCTGGAGATAACTCATGAACTTTTTGAATACTAACATCACACACTGACTGATCTGAATACGCGCAACCCGAATCCAAACTGTTATTTAAATTTCCAGAAACCTTAACCTGCTCAATATTTTCGCCTCCCGTCCCATTAAATGAACTCTCGGAATCTACCACTAAATTTTTGTTTTCCATTTTACACACAATATTTCACACAAGGATAAATCTTCACACCAATTATTTCAACCCCATAAAACTTTTTATGAGAGTAAATACAGACTGGAGAAAAGAAAGTCTTCAACGAGGTGACAATGAATTTTACAACGCAGTAGATCGACTCAGAATTAGAGACACAAAAAACTTTCATCAACATACATATTATCTTTACAAAAATTATTTTCACAAAACACATTCAAAATATCAGTTTTTAACTACAGCAAATTTACTTCCACAATTTGTCAAAGATACTATTCTTGCTCGTTAACTTCTCGTGCATGCATTATACATTGAGATGAATTTCTTTCCCGGCATTTTAACTGTTATATTCCTGCTTGTTATTTTGCTAATATAAAGTATTATTCACTCTACTGCAATTTACTTTTACTATTTTTTTATTTAAAGCAAGTTCCTTTCGGCAAACAGTCACAGATAATATCTAGTTCGTTAACATTAACCAAAACGTTCATTACCATATCTTGAAGTTTACTCTTACTATTTTCAGTAATTTACGCGGCTATGAGTATCTTCAAATTTTTAAACAATTACCATATCTCTTCAAATAGCTTCTCAGATTTACATCTGCATTTATTTATCGTCCACTTCACGTTATTAAAATGTATTTTCTGTCTTACCTTTTTCTTTCTCTTCTCCGAAGATTTGCCAGGCTCTTTCCTTACCGAACTAAAGTTTTTTAGTTCTGTGTCCTTTGTCACGGTCGCCACTTGTAAGATCCCCTCTTCCTTGTATTTAGGTTTAGGTAAATGTAATCTGCCCGTCTTCAAGCTGTAATCTAAGCTGCTGAAACCGGCTGATTATTTCCATTCACAGTTCAGAAACAAACAAATAATAAATTATCTAGACAACGAATTCTTTGAAGTAACACTCGAAAAAACACTTTTATTTATATTCACAAGGGTCAAAACACACTTCTTACATTCCTTTTTTACTCAACAACTTACCAGATATATTTTATTCTCATCCATACCCTTGCCATATTCTCTTTGTCTTCTCGTCCAAAGATATACATTATCATAGATAATCATTGTCCATAGATATTCTGTCACTTTAATTATGCCTTTATCTTTATCATTTTTTCATAACAATTTAACACATTTGTATTCACAACACAACACAACTAATATTTAATTAACTTTTAACAAAATTTATTCACAAAATTTAAAGTGTAAGGGACTTTGTCACCTTACAATATTCATCCTCTGGGTAGTTAGTTATTACATTATCTATTGCTGTTTTTGAAGTTGCAGTTTCCCTTGTAGGGCTTTTTATACAGATCTTAAGTCCTAAACAGCTACAAATGTCTTCAAGTTCTTTTGATATCTTATTGCACTTTAATAAATCTATATTAAAATCTCCCATTAGAATTACATGGTCATAACTACTACACAATGACTCTAGCACCTTGTATAGGTTTTATAAAATATTTCAATGTTTCCTGCCGGTGCTCTGTATAAATACATACAATACATACCACATAAATGTTTTTCATGGCTTACCATGATCAGGACTGCAAGTATTAATTTACTCTTATTATAAAAATAAGGCGATCAATGCATAATTGGCTTACAATAGTCCAGAATTTTTAACTAAACTGCTTTCTTGTCACTCTTATAAATAATAATAATAATGAGCAGGAAATTGCTTTAAGGCAATGAAGCTAATGAAGGATAGGGAAATAGAACCCAACCCTTACCATAGACAACAGAAGCTGGGAACGACAAAAAAAAAAATATGTACATGTGTAATGTTTTGATGTTGAACCTTATTCTTGCAAGCAGATGAGAGACATGGCAATCACACTGTGGTCGCTAGATGAATGGAGGACCCAGGTAACATAGCCTGAGTGAAAGGGGTGGTGGTGCAGGGGAGACAAGAAAGTATTATTTGATAATGCTGGAGACATATTATAATTGGAAGTTGGGAATATCATTGAAGTAATTAATGTGAGAGGATGTAAATATTCATAATAATTAAAAAAGCGTTAAATAGAAAATGTTAAATGTTAGATCTATAAAATGTGAAGAAATAATAATTAGTGTGGGTTCTACTAAAAGTGTCTTATCAGAGATCAAGACCAGAAGGACGTCCAGTGTCAAGATTACGCTAGGAAGCTAGTTCCCATCGATAGAGATTGGAAGCGGTTGTGGTATCAGTTGTTTAAATCATTCCAATTTATGGGGTGTTGGCAAGTTCAGTCACTGAAGGGGATAGTTGCCACTAAACACTGCTTGTCTGTGCCCATTAATTCTGCTGGCAAGTTGGTTAGTCAAGAGGCTAAAATACGAACATGTACAGTGTAGGCAGTTGAATATGAGGTGTGTTGTGGTGGATGTCGCATGTCCAATAATGGGAAAGGTATCCATTGTGGTCAGACTGGTGCAGGTGGTGGTAGCCAGGCGCATGTTGCATGTTTTGCAGCAGGGTCTGTTGCATGAGTATGATCCGTGTGATTATTTAGGGTAATTACAAGGTAAGTATTTGTGAAGAAAGATGGTTTTTGGACATGCATTTGCATGGGACAGTGGGCAGGATTCTGTGGAGAAGGGTGCACATTCTGGAGAAGAAACATAAAATGCCATGCCCATGATAAAGGATTAACTTAATGGACACAAAGCAGGAAAGAATTGGGTGATGAAACTGGGACTGCAGTTAGCTTTAAGAGGTATATAAGGTGAGCAAATAATTATCCTGCAACACAGTTACTTGTAACTGTGTTGCAGGATAATTATTTGCTCACCTTATATTTCAAAACAGTTACAGACTTTCAAAAGTCCATTTATCATGGATAAAATAAAAATTTAAGAGGTATGGTATTGTGTGAAAAATTGGCTGTAACATGAGATTTGTTTTATACTAAATCAGGGGGTAGCAGAGGCAGATGAGAGCTTGGAACAAGCTTTGGGTGTATCTGGTGAGGGATTTTTCATTGGAACAGATGTGTCTGCCACAGATCGCCATGCTGTAAGGAAGGGAATGTTTCTGGGGGAAGGGTGTCAACTGTTAAAGTGCTGGTGTTGCTGTAAATTTATAGGTTTGATGTGAACAGCGGTATGCAGACGCCATTCCATATAAAAATGTCAACAGCAAGATAGGTGACGTGTGTGGTTGTAAGTTGTCTGCGTATCTGAACCACAAAAGAGGTTTGGGTGAGATTTTGTTCAGGAACTGATGCCTGTAATAGGTTTGCATAGAACAGTGCCATGCTGGTACCAATGGCAGTACCACTTATGTGGAAAGGGGGGGGGGAATTTCCAGGAAGTGTTCCATGGCACTAAGGTCCTGACAGTAAGGTATGTTAGTGTATAATGAAGTAACTCCCCATCTCTGGCTGCCATCAGTTAAACCCTTCCATTCCTTTTTAACCGACTTCGAAAAAGGAGGAGGTTCTCAATTCGTCTGAAATTTTTTTTTTTTTTTTTTTTTTGATGTATGTTCAGCGATATCTTCGCCAGTTTTGAACCGATTTAAATGAAATTTTTATAGTGGATAGAGTATACCTCCAAAGAGGTCCCATATGAATTTAATTGAGAAACCACCCCTTCTACCCCTTTATACCCCTTAATATTTATACAAATCCACACTTTTTATCCGATTTTGATGAAACTTTGGAAATGTATAGTAAAAAATAAACAGAAAAATACTGTCAACTTTTGGTTTGAAAAAACCGAATCCCTCTCTCCCTAATCACCCCTTAATTTTTGCCAATGTTCTTTATATAAAGCTAAAGTCGACACCATTTAACTGATCTCCATTAAAGTTGGCATATACATGTAATTTTTCATGGAAAAGGTTTCTGACCAAAAACATACCCCTCTCTCGCTTTACACCCCTTAATTTTTATACAAACTCATATTTTTTATCCGATTTCAAAGGAACTTTGGACATGTATAGTCAAACATAAAGAGAAAAATGCTGTCAACATTTGGTTTGAAAAAACTGAACCCCTCTCACCCTATCCCCCTTAATTTTTGCCAATGTTATTTATACAAAACTGAAGTCGACATCATTTAACTGATCTCCATTAAAGTTGTCATATACATGTAATATTTCATGGACTAGGTTTCTGACCAAAAAAATAAAAAATTCCACCCCATCTCCCCCTTTACGCCCCTTAATTTTATAGAATCCTATATTTCATATCTGATTTTGATTGAACATTGCCAATGTATACTTTAAAACAAACAGAAAAATCTTTTCATCATTTGGTCTGCCAAAACTCAACCCCTCTTCCTCCTACCAACCCCCTAATTTTTTTCAATTTTTTTTTATAAAAAGCTACAGTCACCACCGTTTGACCTATTACCATGAAAGTTGGCGCTTATATTTATTTTTTCACGAGGAAGGTTTCTGATCAAAAAATCAAAAAACCACCCCCACTCCCCATTAAACCGTTTAATTTTTATACAAACAGACAGTTTTTATCCAGTTTAGCTAACTTTTACTGTAAAACAAAAAGAAAAATAATGTCAGCTTTTGGATTGCAAAAACTGAACCCTTTTCCCCGTTTCCGCCCCTTGACATTTGTCAATTTTCTTTTTGAAAAGCTACAGTTGTCACCATTTGACCGATCTTTATGAAAGATGGCACATATATGTAATTTTTTATGGAGAAGATTTCTGACCAAAAAAAAATAAAATAAAAACTACCCTAGCTCCCCTTTTTATCAATTAATGTTTGTACAAACCCACATTTTAATCCGATTTCGGTGGAACTTCGCATGTGTATGCTTTAAAGCAAATAGAAACAGAAACATACTACTCACATTACTTTGACAAAACCACAAACCCTATTCCCCTTTCTACCCCTTTAATTACTGTCAATGTTCATTATATAAAGCTACCATTTCTATCTGATTTTGAAGGAAGTATGCACATGTATACTTCAAAACAAAGAGAAAAATACTTATCTGCATTTGGTTTAGAGAAGCCAAATCTCTCTCCCCCTTTCCACCCCTTTAATCTACACAAAGCACTGTTTCTATCTGATTCTGAAGAAAATTTGCACACATATATTTAAAAAAAATACATAACAATTGTGTTTAAATTAGGTTGCAGAAGCCAAACCTCTGTTCCCTTCCACCCTCACCCCTCCTAATTTCCAATGTTCTTTATAGATACCTACCGTTTTTATCAGATTTCGATGCAACACTGCAAATGTATACTTAAGAACAAAGAGAAACATTCTGTTTACAAAACCCAACTGCTCACTCCCTTACCCCATTTAATTTTTGTAAATGTTCTTTACACAAAGCTACAGTTTTTATCTGGTTTCGATGGAACTTTGCACATGTATACTTTAAAACAAAGAGAAAAATACTGTCCACACTACCGTAACAAAAACCAAACTACTCTTCACTTCCACACCCCTTAATTATTTTTTTATACATACCTAAAAATTTTATATGATATCAATAGAAATTTACAAACGTATACTTTAAATGAATCAGAAAAGACAGTCTACATTTGGTATACAAAAGCCCAATCCCTCTTCTCCTTTACCCCCATTGCTTATAATTTCTAATGTTCTTTACAAAATCCACAGTTTTAAGTAACGTCAAAATCAAGTAAGCTATTTTTAAGTCATTGCAGAATATTTATAAAATGTATGTGTCCTAATGTCTCAACTTGGACCCCAAGCTTTTACGTTGTGAAAACCAATTAAAAATCTATATTTTCTGTGTGATGCCGGAACAAACAGATATATTACAGAGACAGATTTGTGTATGTGGTATGTATTAATGTTCAGATGTTACATGTTTCGATTATCGAGCAGCAGCTTTAACAGATGTTATGATTAGATCGAAACACTGCCTGCATCAAAATGTAAACTGACATTCCTTAACACAGCATCCAATTCATCCTATTCTGAAAGTTGTTGTTAAGACAGATTTTTTTAAAGCATTCGCTTTAACCACTGAGCTACCAGGAAGTTCGCAAAATGAGAACTGCTGCGGCATATTTAGACACAAATTAACTATAATACCACTAAAAATTTAAAAATAAAATTATTGTTTAAAAAACATCAAAACCGCCTTCAAAAAAGAGCACTAAAAATTTTAAAGTAACTTTATACCTTACTTAGAAGAAAGTAAATCTAAATGGACAGTATTTTACATTACTGTTGTTGAAATTTTTACATTAATTAGTTATTTTTGGAGTCGGTGCCAGCCAAACCAAGAAAAATAAAAAGATAAAAACAATAATAAATAACATTATTACATAAAAAATCATGTTACTACTTACCTACAATTAATTCTAGAAACATTTTCAACACAGCTGAAACATTTAGATGATATACCGATATTATACTAACTATAAAGTGTTTACTGTATGATGCAGACACTGTAGAGCCAGAGATATGCCTGGATGACCAACGAGGCCGAGCCACAGAAAACATATCATTAATTTGTTTCCCTAAGCTGTCTCCCGCAATAAAACTATCTTCCTCACAACATGCTATAAAATGTTTGGAATTTTTGCTCGTACTTTCGTTTCGCCTCAAATGCCAAATAAAGTTCAGTAACTCGATCTGCGCGATATGACAGCTGGCAATAACTCCAAAAATAACTAATTAATGTAAAAATTTCAATAACAGTAATGTAAAATATTGTCCATTTAGATTTACTTTCTTCAAAGCAAGGTATAAAGTTATTTTAAAATTTTTAGTGCTCTTTTTTTGAAGGCGGTTTTTATGTTTTTTAAACAATTATTTTATGTTTTACCCGATCCCTCAACTTTACCAAGCTAGCCTTTCTACAGCTTCTTTACAAAGCTGATTGGTATTCTCCACAGCTCCTACATAAAATACTCTGTCCATCTGTTCCAAATCTAATCAGTCAATAACAGCAGATCAAAATGGAATCTCAACAGATCCAAGCAAAACATGAAGAAAAAAAAAATCTGTGCAAGCTTTCTGTGCTGATAGAAAGGTCTGTTCCCACCCTATCAACACTGCAACCATACTCAGCACACACAAACTCCTCCCCAGATTGCCAAAATTCCATGTCTCACCCAATATGATGAACTTCCCCTACCCAACCCCTCATGTAACGGCTACTCTGGCTATTCGTGTTTGTATAGTTAAAAGTTCGTTGAAGCAATTGAGCAGCTACACTTCCTAACACGATTTTTCTTAAGCTCTCTTCCACCACTAATTACTCTTTTAATTAAAGGTTCGTTTTGCCGTGCGGTCGCCAGTCTTTCGGCTATGCTAATTGGTTAATTAAAGTCACAGAAGAAAAACACATATGCGTACTAGTTTTCGTAGATTTATTCCTCTGAGACTACACAGTCCACAAGCATGCCACCAGACAATAATTCTAATGTTTCTTTGCCACCGAAAATAGCAGCTTCAAGTACAGTCAAAAACTAAATAAGCAGTGAACACAATTCTCGAAACTAATTAACAAACAATCGCCATAGTCCGATTCTGCAGTGGTTTACTAAACACAGTTTATATTGAATCAGGTCTCTCGGAAGAACCTTCATAGTCCAACATATACTTTAGCACACATCCCACAGTGTTCTTTAGTACGGAACACATGCCAAGCGGCCATACGATGTATTCACGGGATAAACACACTGCCGTAGCCCTTCCGCTCCCGCCGGCTGTTCCGTACGCTACCACTGACAATCACCGACTCCCCGCGCTCGGCGCTCGCCCACCGCCAAAGACCTTACATACCTCTCAGATTACACTATCCACTCCAAATATAACCGTAACGTTCATGGTTACGTTACACCCTCTACCGCCTACTGTATAAACCCCTACTCTATCTCTTCCTAAATCGCAGCAGTCTATGCTTATCCTTTCGTCTACCCCTCTAGCACTCTGTCCTTTCTAAGGGATTATTATTTTCCCAAACCTCAAAGTTTGACCATGCCATTTTGGTCCAAGATTACTTAGCATTATGCCATGCTCTCTGATGGTGGTATCACTTTGTCACCACGGATAAGAGTTACAATTGGTGTGATGAGATGGAGTCCAACCTAGAGTGATACAAACCTTCATTGCAATTACACCCACCTCTCCTCCCCAATACAACCTGCTCCTCGTGTTCCAGGAATTCCTCATATCCAACCTGACCTCAACCTCTTTCCTGAACTCCGTTCCCCATACCAACAGTTTCAGTTCCATTAAAACCCTGGCCATGAGAGAAATATCCTAGAATGAGATCATCATCATCCTCCTAGCTGATAAAGGCTCAACCACCATAGTTGTGGACTTCAGTTACTATGAAGCTGAGTCTTTGAGTCTCTGACCCCAGTACATAATGTCCACATCCTACAGATCCTACTACTTCAATTTGCCGAGAAGTATGCACTTTCCTTGGCTTCCAGGACCCCTGACAAGGCCTCTCATTCAATTACTTGTCCTTCCTTTCTCCTCATCATACCTGTACCCACACCTTTTACCTTCTTCACATGATCCACAAGGCTGGCAATTCTGGGCAAGCTGTAGTTGTTGCATATGGATTGCTTACTGTACTGATTTCAGCTATTGTAGATCAGCACCTCAAAACTTTTATGCAGAACCTCCCTTTATTCATTAAACATACCCCAAACTTCCTTAAACGTCTTTTCACAGTCTCCACTCTACCTCCAGTATCATTCCTTGTCTATTCCTTGTCTCCATAGTTGTCACTTCCTTGCACATTAACAGTTCCCACTGTCAGGGCTTCAGTACCAAGGAACACATCCTGGAACTGTGACCCCTCAATAGCCTCCCCAGCACATCCTTCCTCATCTCCTTGACACACCTTATTCTGCTGAAAAACTTCTTCTCCTTCAACTCTCAAGTTTACACCCAAATTCATGACACTGTCATGGGTACCCATATGGCCATTTCCTGCACAAACCTATACCTGGATTATCTGAAGCAACAATTCCTGAACAAAATCTCACCCAGCCTCGTATGGTGCGGATACACAGACAATATTTTTATGATCTGGACCCACAATGAAAACCTTCTACTAGACTTCAACTTTCTATACAGTAGCCACTCCATCAACTTCCGCACACATGTAACCTTTTTATGTTGATATTTCCTTACAGAATTGGGGCTTAAATATCTCTGTTCACATCAAACCTATAAATCTAGAAACAATACCTTCACTTCAACAGCTGCAACCCGACCCACGCCAAATGTTTCCTTCCTTACAGCCTGACCACAAGTGGCAAATGCATTTGTTCCGATAAAGAATCTTTCTCCATGTATTTACAGCACCTGTCCCAAGCTCTCATCTCTTATTGTTACCCCCCCCCCCAATCCGATTCAGTACATAAGCAAATATCTCGTATCTCGTGCTACAACCTTGGTTCTTCCGAAATCTGTGTTGGTTCGCGTTAGGAAACTCGTTTTCATCTAGAAACTTCATAACGTTAGAGCATATGACATGCTCCAGAATTCTACTGCAAACAGATGTTAGCAATATCAGTCGATAATTCCTAGGATCTCTCCGATGTCCTTTCTTGAAAACGGCAATCACCTGCGCTATTTTCCAGTCAGAAGGTACTTATCTTTCTTCTAAAGGTTTACGAAATATATCTGATAGAAATGGTTCTATTTCTTCCGCGTATTCAGGAAATACTCTTACTGGTATACCATCAGGACCCGGTGCCTTCCCCCACTTCAGGAGCTTTAATTGCTTTATGATACCTACACTATCAATTTGAACTGGATCCATCTCAAATTCTACACGCCGTGCAAAAGCGGGAATGTTTTCCATGTTTTCGTCAGGGAAAGAATTTTTAAATTTGGTGTTAAATATGGTAGCCTTTTCGCGGCTGTCATCAACTTCCTGACCATCTTGTAGTAGAACTGATGTATTGTTGTCACTACCACTAACTTTTTTTTACATACGACCAAAATTTCTTTGGGTTTTCGTTGAGACTCTTGGAAAGTGAGTTGCTCCTAAAGTCATTAAAGGCCTCGCGCATCGCATTCTTGACCTGTCCTCTTGTCTCAGCTAGCTTTTCTAAATCACTCCTATACACCGTCCTCCTTGAGCATGCATGTATCTTCCTTTGATTTTTAAGTAACCTTTTAACTTCACGCGTATAACACGGGGGATCGTTCCCATCCCTGATCATCCTTTTCGGTATATATAAGTCCATACCTTCCCTGACTATACACATGAATTGAAGCCATATCTCTGCAACCGAGCCTCTTCCTTCTGTAAAGGTAATGTAATTATCCCTCAAAAACGTTCTTAAACTCTCCTTTGTGGCCTTTTCAAGCCTGTAAACTACCCTTTCTTTTTTCTTTTTGCGCGCGGCTATTAATTTTACTGTAGCAATTACAGCTTTATGATCACTTATTCCCATGGTGGTAGAAATGTCTGTGAATAATTCAGGCCTATTCATAACGAGAATATCTAAAATGTTTTTGTTATCGTTGTGGCACCGCGTTGGTTCAGTGACGAGCTGCTGAAGATTAAAATCTGAGAAAAGGTGAAGAATAATTTCACAGGATGTCTTATCCCTGCCACCAGTTACGTGGATGTAATTAGTCTAGTCGATATACGGAAAGTTGAAGTCACCACCTAGTATTATTTCATGATCCAGAAATTGACGAGCTATATTACTTACATTAGTTCTTAAGACCTCAGCAATAGCGACATCTGCATCTGGTGGATGATAGAAATAACCTATTACAATTTTTTTCCTAGCTACTTTTAGTCTAATCCATAGAATTTCACAGACCGTATCGATATTTATTTCGTTACACGACAGGTGTTAGCTAATGGCTATAAATACACCGCCTCCATTAGAATTCAACCTATCCTTACGGAAAACATTCATGCTATCGTGAAAAATTTCTGCTGAACTTATATCCGGTTTTAACCAGATTTCAGTACCTAATACAATATCTGCTTCTGTGCTACTAATAATACAGTGATGAGTTATGGCATATGTCAGTGTATTGCATTATTGCTACCTTGATTTCACCTATTAAATAATGCCCTTTCTTATTGAAATCCTGTTTGGTGTTCACTTACTCCTACCTCTTTGATGTAAATAAATAAAGGCATAATAGCCATTCTTGTCAGTGGTCACTTCAGCAGCTAGACTTCAGCCTAACAATATTCTCCTGAAAAAAGTCTGGTATGTATTATGCAAACACAGTAGAATATTAATAACCTGAACATCAGTTATCGAACAACATTTTTACAAATTGAGCACTGTTTTACAGAAGCGTCAGCCTTATTTCTATTTACAGTACAGTACACCTTTGCCCCAGGTTTCAAAGTAGTTTGAGCTAATGCTAGTGAGACTCATTCACTGCCATTGTTGATCATAGAATGAGAAACTGAAGTCACTTTTCTCCCTGTGTGATACATATCACAGAAAAGTGCTTGGACGAATGATGAAAGTTTTACCAATTGGTTTGATAATGTCAGAAGATATTGTAAACAGAGAGGCAAAGTTGGCTAGGAGTTACTTCTTCTGGCTAATGCTCCATCACATCCTTCTGCTGAAAAACTAAACACAATAGACTAAAACTTTATGGTGATGTTCCTTCCACCAAATGTGACAGCATTTCTCCAATCAATAGACCAGCGAGTTATAGAAAAAATGAAGAGAATCAAAAGGAAAAAAAAAAAAACTTTTGCGTTGTTTGCTCTTCGGAGAAAGCAATAGTGAAAATTCTATTGCTTTTTCCAAAAAGTTGACTTTGAAGGAATGCTGTTACATATTAGTTGATATGCAGAATTCTCTTACTGAACAAAATTTAATGAATGCATGGAATTAATTGTAACCTATCGCAGTTTACTGAAGGTGTGCCGCACTCTGCTTTAGGAGACAAGGACCAAATATTGGATGAGATCACTGAGTTATTTATGGCAAATCCTGGATTTGGAGACTGTGATAGAGACGATACAACAGCATGGCTAGAAAGTGATAGTGATGCCCAATTTCCAATATCTGGTGACAGTGCAGCTGTGAATGTGAGTAACTTGTGCTCCTCAAAATGACTCCAATGAAGACAATAAATAAGATGATGTTAACATTGGGCCAACGGATGCTGCAGCATCCACTGCACTATATATTGCCATGGCATGGTATGAGCAGCAACCCCAGTACAGTCTAACCAAACTTCTTTTCTTGAAGAGAATAAGGGACTTCGCAGCAAAGATGATCTCCAAAATGAAGGAGAAGAAATAAGAGAATTATTTTGCTACAGATATTTAAAACTGTATAGTACCTAATGTAATTTTAAAGCCAAATAAAAACTATACTGTAGTATATTTTGTATCCAAACAAATTGAAAATCTAAATGATATCATAATCCAAACCACTCTCGGTGCCAATTAGATTGGATTATATACATTCTTCTGCAGTTGAAAATTATTACTCGGTACATATATTTCACCAAGTTTCTTTCTACCACAAACACCAACCTGAATATGAAAGTTCTTTCTCAGAAGATTCAAAATCACTGAGGAATATCACCAGGTAAAATTTTTAAATGTTCTTTAAACTGCTCGTTCTAGACGTTTCCTGTTATGTTCCATGCTTACCAAAAAAATTGTTCCCTAGGCATGTACTACTATCCCTAACCACACTTCTCTTTGTTTTGAGTGCTGTGCAGTGTTACTCTTTTTGCTCTCAAGAAATTTGCTCCTTTTTGGAGACAACAATGAGCACTTACATGCTTTGCGAGTTTGAAAGAAGGAAAAAAAACTATTCTGGAAACAGAAATCTGTACAATCTTAGTCACAACTGAAGCTAACCAAATTCAGACAAATTCTTCTGACATACAATCACCAATCAAAAAGACTAAAGCCCCAAGACTAAATAATAATACTGACACCTTCTATCAGATTCATTCAATAAATCCTTAGAAAATCCAAGATATGGTGCACATAATGTTGAAAACTATTTCTTTTTAATAAGCATTATTACTCAAATAGATGGCAGATAAACTCTCATCTACCTCCATGTAGTAGTTTCATTTTTATTGTTGACTGAAACAGACAGGTATTCATTCAGAAAAATGGAAAAATCATAGGTTTTGGCCATTATTAAACACTTTTATTTAAAACTGAAAGAGATCAGAGCCAAGCTGGATGAAGTTCATGGTATATCTGCTCCTGTGTTTGCAACTGTTTACAATTGGGTAAATGAGTTTAAACGTAGCTGCACATCCACACATCATGAACTACATTTGGGACATCCAGTGAAAGTGACTACTCCTGAAATAATTGACAAAATCCACAATATGGTTTTAAGTGATTGACAAATCAAAGTGTGTGAAAGAGCAGAGGCCACAGGCATATTGAAAAGTACATTGTATTAAATTTTTCAGGAAAAATTAGATGGGTTCCAGATTTGCTCTCAGTAGAGAATATGCGCAATCATGTAATCGACTCTGAGGCTGTTTTGGCACAACCCTAACAAACTTCCACATCGATACTAAACTGTGGACGAAACATGGATACACTACTCCAGAAAGTAAAGAACAGTCTAACCAGTGGGTTTTTTAAGGCGAATGGGCTCTGAAGAAGGTGAAGACAGTGAAATCGGCCGGCAAGTTGATGGCCACAGTTTTTTGGGATGCATGTGGAATCATCTACATCAATTAGTTTGAAAAAGGACAAGCAATAACTGGAGCATACTACACATCATTATTCACTGGTCAGGTGAGGAAATCGACAAAAATGTCCTCATTTGAAAAAGATCCTCTTCCATCAGGACAATGCATGGGTGAACATCCACCATATTCACCAGATTTGGTCCTCAGTAACTTTTTTTTTTATTTCCAAACTTCAAAAAAATGGCTTAGTGTATAACGGCTCCCACCGAAGTGGATGTCATCACCAAACAAATGCCCATCATTGCAGAACTTCCACAATTTCACTTTCTGGAGAGGGGCACAGAGACGTTAAAGATGTGTTTTTTAAAAAGTGTGTAGAAGTAAAAGGAGTTTGTGTTGAAAACTAATAACAAAAAACTACAGAAAATTATTTGTTTTGCCTTTTTTAAGGACTTATTTAACAACCCCCATATCAAAAATGACAATAATTGCTGATGTAAGAAACTTAACACTGGCTTCCACTTCAAACAATTCTGTTCTGCTATAAACCAATCATATAGTGACTGCAACAAAATCTTCTCAGGTGTCCTGCTGGATGGTGGTGTAAAAACATGACGTTTCGACAGATGACTCTGCTGTCTTCATCAGGTATCTGGCAATTTTTCTCAGCTGACTGTCTCTGCCTCATGTCGAGGCATGTCCACTCCGATGAAAAATGACAAGTGAACAGTGACTATACTTCTCTACCAAATATTGATAAATGATGACCGTTTTGGAAAATCGCATCCCGATATAGGATATTTATGCAAATTTGCTTGTATCTCCACTCATGGTGCAAGAATTTATGATTCACATGATGTATCAAAATTCCACCATATATAAAAATACTTATCCATTCTCCATTTGAGTATAAAAACCTCTGTAGCATACCGAGCATGGTGGTGTAACAGTTAGCGTTCTGGCCTCAAATTCGAGAGGACGATGGTTTGAATCCCCGTCCTGGCATCCAGATTTGGGTTTTCCATGGTTTCCCCAAATCACTCCAGGTGAATGTCGTGATGCTTCCTTCAAAAGGCCATGACAAAATTCCTTCCCATTCCTTACCCCACCATCCTTTCCCATCTCTAAAGACCTCGCTGTAAAGAGACGTTAAGCAGTTAAAAAAACTCAGTATCATTACATATGTTCTTAACATGAATACGCAGTTAAGAAACCTTTTCATTTTATTTGAACAATTAATTAGTAAAGTAGTTGTAATATATAAAAACTGCTACATTTTCTGTTTTCAGATATGTTATGCAGAATTCTAGATCTCTTAATTTAGCTAAACAAGATTTGACTGCTGTGCCATTAACAGTTTTCCAAGAAGCAGCTGCAGCTGGCGTGACAATGGTAGATATGTCAAAAAACAAGTTCAGTCGGATACCAGAAGAGTGAGTACATTGGCTAAAAAAAATTTAATACTTTTGTTTCAAAACAAATGATTAAACCTACTGTATTTAAACATTAAATAGAACCATTTGTTGTGTAAAAGGATGTCCAGTATTACATTTTCCATTTAAACTAATTTTCATTAAAATTAAAATCACTTGGGCAGCTTTTTTTTTTATTGAAAAACAAGAGTAGACGTAACTACCAAAGTGGAGCACTCATAAATGACCAGTTACCTAGAGAACCAAGGTGTTACCAAAACCTGCGGATACAAATTGCATTAGTTATTCTGATATTACAGAAAGTACACAAGAAATAATTATCAAATTTAACCAAGCGGTAGAATAAGAATATGAAAAGATATCATTTCAAATTAAAAGGTTAAGAGTATATACTGAATGTCAGAATTAAGTTGTTTTTTCACATTTTGTCAGTTGCTACCTGTAGTTTAGTGTCAATCTTGAATAGTATTTTTAATGCTACATTTGCATCTGGCACAAGTTTAGAACATGTATCACTATCTGTGTCAGAACTATTCTTGTCACTTGTATGTGGCCTTCATCGACTTGTGGTGTTTACATCAGTACGCACAAGTAACAAACTCTCCTGTGGTACTCAGAAGAGTCATTATTTTAATTTTCTGAGAATTTAGCACTAAAAATGTCATCTTACGAGGAAGCCCTTTTCATTTTAATTGCCTCTGCCTACAAGTTATGAATATCTTTCCTTAAAATTTCCTGTTGTTGAAGTAATTTATGTTTCAACTATTAGGATGATGCCTATCATCCAAGAATTTGTGAATCCTTCAAAGAAAAGAAATTATTGTTTTGGTGAATTTTTGTAAAAATGAATCTGTAATGCTAAAATCAGCAAATACCCTAATACATCATACCCTAATACATCCATAAAATATAAATATTTTTCCCAAGTTGCAATAGAACTTGCAGGATGCCTTAAACCACATGAATATTTGGCTGCTTCACTTTTTGTGGCTTCTTTACATGTATAAATTAAGTATGTAAAGTTTTACAGCTTTTAGCTCCAAGTTTCTCATAAACGAGTGTTCAGCAGAGCGAATGGCGTTGGCATAATATATCTGAGGTATCATACTATATATCCTCTTTCATTGTTCTCCTATCCAAAGTTCTGCACTCAATACTTTTTCTGAGTAAATAGGCATTGGCACCCTTCTGCTTATGAAGAATTTAATTGTCAACTTCCCTAGTTACCTATCTACCCTTACTTATTCTAATTATCTTAACTGTTTTGTGTGCATCTATTTTTTCCCTTTACAGATTTTCATTTTAAATTTTTTCAGTGTTTCTGGAAAACTATTCAACCCTTCCCCAGGAAATTTATTCCACTTATTAATTCCCACATTTGAGTTTTCAGTTAATATGCATGTGCATGTCTCAGATATTTGTCACAGTCAGAGGTAAAATGAACATATACAAAATGTAAGAGGGACTGGTATGAAATGTTCAGATTTTCTGATATCTGATCAGTTTGTATGAGGTAAAGTGCCTCAACTTGTAAATATACAACTCCCAATATTAAGATCCACAGCTTGACATAGCCATTTCTAGCATCCTTATTATATTAGCGAGTAGGGCAGGCTAAAGAAGTTTTGTAAGAAGAGAATACATCAACAGTCAAGAGACAGCACGGCAGCAGGGGACATCTACAACAACTAAACAAGGAATTAATAGTAGCAAACAGGAAAGATAAAGAATGGTTAATGAAGAGAATTTTGTGTGCAGTAAGATCACTTAATGATGCATCTAGAAATTTCTATGGTTATGTTAGAAAAATGATGGTAATGGAAGGTCTTTAACCATTGTGGAGAAGAATGGGCTAGAAGTTACCAATGTTACTAAATAGGCAGGGATATTATGTAAGTGATTTAATGAGACAATTAGGAAATATCCTTCAGAAGTACGGGGAGGTAAATCAGAGGAGGAACCATAACACGTAAATAGAAATGAGCAGATTAAAAAATTAAAAATAGATCCGCAGACTATTACAAGGGAACTAAAAAAAAGCAAAGGGGCCATTGTGGGTAGTATTAACACATATGCATTAAAGGTAGAGAGAAGTGACATTGTACCATACCTAGAAATATTACTTAACCCTTTCATGACCAGTGGGAACTATAGTTCCCACTTCTTTGTTTTCGGCGTAAGTTCACTGGTAATCATTGTTTCCACATCTAACTTGTGCTCCCATCTCTGTTATAGTGTGATAACTACGTGTAGTTTATCAACTGTCTCACAGTAGCTGTTGTATTTCTACGTTTTTAGACAATCAATGCAGTGGCGCGGTTTCTGAAAGTAAGGGACCCAATAATTTGACCACAACAGCTATATTTGTATTCAGCACTTTTCTGTTGTGTGTGAAGTGACTTGTGTTATATTTTTCTACTTTCATATTTACTAAGGAGATAGTATATGACACTATTTAGCAAATTTCACTAAAAACCACAGAAATATTGCAAGGAAAGTTAGTGGGAACTATTTATCCCACTGAACTGTCTGGGATGTGCAAACTATGTAGCTGTAAAATCGTCATTTTGTTTATTTTGTGTTTCCCATTGTTTAGAATGCCTGGGCTCACACCAGAAACGATTCCGAGAATTTTGAACTCCTTACCAGAAGATGTAGAAGATCCAGATTTCGATGCCGACTCAGATTCTGATGAAGATTCAGCGAATACTTCACAAATTTTGAACGATGTTAGTTGTAACATTATTGTGCAAAGTGATGAGAATGGTTTCAATTTGACAATAGAAGCTAGCAAAATTCGAAACATGTCAAACAGAAGATGCAGTCAATGTAGCACAAAGGACAAAGAAAAGAGAACAAAGAGAAAAAAATTAATGTTTAGCAGCTGTGGTGTACCTTTATGTATAGCACCATGCTTTTCTATATTCCATAGTACATAACCATAGTTAACTCAAATGACAACACAATTTAATACATGTATAAATGTAATATTTCTGATGTTTTTTGCACTTAAAAATAAATAAAACTTTTTCAAATTCCCGAGTTGAGTTAGTCCAGAGTTCAGTGGGAACAATAGTTCCCACTAATTTTTTTGTAATTATAGACCAATTATTCACATTCAAGAATGAAACTATAATTTTAAGTGTGGTTCCTTAGCCCAATAAAGTGCTCATAAGAATTCCACAACTTCTGTAAATAATTTGGTCACGAAAGGGTTAAATCATGCCTGGTGACTTGCTGTTTAGGAATTGAAAAATGCCATAGTTGTTCCAATCCATAAATGTGGGGAGACAAATAAGGTTGTAAATTATGGGTGGATTAGTTTCACCTCAGTTGTATGTAATTTGAGGGAGAGGTTGATCTGCAGCCACATCAAAAATTGCCTCTGAGGAAAGTAACTGGAATGCAAAACAGCAACATGAGTTTAGGTAAGGATATTCAGGTGAGTCTCAGTGCAATATATATAAGAGGCTTTGTATGAAATGGACAAGGGAAGACAAAATTATAGTGTAGCATTGAATCTGTCCAAGGCATTTGACAGAGTAAATCAGAAAATGGTGGTAATTATGGTAAAAACTATGGAAGTGGATTGGAAAGTTAGTACCTGGATAAAAGAATTCTTAAAAGAAAGAAACCAAGGACCTGTGTTCATAAATGAAGTATCAACTATAACTAAAAATGAGAGTGCTACAGGATAGTGTAATGGGACTATTGCTATTCCTATTCTAATAACTAATTGTGTTTGGGTTTGCAGTCAGAAGTTATGTTGTTTGCTGATGGCATTTGGTTACAGCAAAATGGGAGAAGACTGGAAAGTTACATGGGGATCTGGGCAGGATATCAAGCCGGATACGTCAACATGAAATATCCTTCATGGTAGGTGAGCAGTAGCACCCAGACCTAGTATTTGGGAGGATGCAGATTTTAATCCTTGTCCAGCCATCCAGGTTTCGGTTTTCCATGTTTTCTTACAATCAATCCATGTGTATACCAATTTCTTAAAAGGTCATGTCCAAATTTCTTCATATTCCTTACCCAAAGTCTTTCCCACCTCTAATGATCTCAACATCGATCAGGCACAAATCCATAAAAAAATTATCATGAAATAAAGAAAAATGTGAAGAAGATTCTATTTATTAGGTACACAACTTAAAAAAAAATAAAAAAAAATGCTTTTATGGTTATAGTTTGAGATTGACACTTCTTGTTGAAAACCTTAGAAGTGAACATTGTTGCATAACATTTGAATTAAATTCAGTTGTGAAAGGACATGTTGTGCAAGTGGTAGTAAGAGGTTTAGAAAACCTTCAATACAATACAATACAATACAGTACATTAATTTTCCATTGATCCCGATATAAGAGACTGGCTCTGTGGGATGTGGAAAGTTGTCAATTTACAGATAAACAGTTGCATAACAAATTAATATGTACACCAGTAGATGTACACTCATAGCATACATGGTACCGTAAAAAATTGCATAGCAAAATAATACATACACCAGGAGATGTACAGTCATAGCATACACGGTAAATTAATTATCCAAATTACATTTACTCAAGCTACTGGCAGTTATTTCGTAGATACCTTAGGAATAAATTCTTCGACAGTGTAGAAGGAGTTATCAATTAAAAATTCTTTCAATTTTTTTCCTGAATTTATTCTTATCATCTGCTAGACATTTAATATGTGTTGGGAGCTTATTGAAGATATGTATCCCTGAATATCAGACCCCTTTTTGAACAAATGACAATGACATGTAATCCTTGTGAAGATCATTTTTACTTCTAGTGCCATAATTGTGTATTTTACTATTTGTTTCAAACAAAGTATAATTTGTGACTACAAAGGACATTAATGTGTATATATACTCAGACACTAATGTTAAAATCACTAACTTCTTGTACAGCTCTCTACATGAAGTTCTATTGCTAACCACACACATAATTCTTATTACTCACTTTTGGGCTCTGAACACTTTGTAGAATTGGATAGAATTGCTCCAGAATATTATTCCATATGACAATAAGAAGTGAAAATAAGCAAAATAAACTAGCTGCCTCATACGGAGATCACCTATAGCTGAAATTGTACGAATTGCAAATGTGGCTGCACCCAATCGCTTTAGTAAGTCAGAAACATGTACTTTCCAATTTAAATTATGATCAATATACAAACCTAGAAATTTCACAATCTCTACCTCTTGAATGGACTGGCCTGAAAATTTTATGTCTATATCTGCTGTTAATCTGTGTGTGTGAGGAACAAATGCTCTACCTTGGGGGTTAGGTAAACACCTTGTCTCAGCTATAACCGTGTGTATGTAGCCTAGGATGTTACAGTTCTGACTTAAAAATCATGACCTGGCCACCACATAGCTTATTTAACCAAAAGCTATGGAAAGGTATAAGTTTAAATTCATTCTCGTTAGATAACTATATTCTTCAAAATTTTACAAAGTCAGAAAACTGCACAGGTGATCGGACAAGTTTTCAGAAGAACATTTTGCAGATCCGACCAACCATTCGAGCTAGACCAACCTCACGCCCCCACAGCTACTTAGCTACATGAGGTATTTAAAGCAACCCATGATTGCAAAATCAACCGTTTCCACGTAAGTTGGTACTTTGCCACGCCACAAGTCCAAACTAGCTACCGTTCTACATAGCTGGTACTGCACAACTAGACTGATGTTTGACGACTGGGGGGAGGCAAGGTTCTGGAGGGGGTATTTATGCTATCTACCCCAGCGTGAGCCTGGGAACTAAATTTTCCAGTATTTCCCACGAATCGTATCAGATAACTGATAAGTTTCTGACGATATTCTTGCCATATAATTTGAGCTTGACAATAAAAATAATCCTATCTCTCTGAAATTTTGGTAGTTGCAAGATATCACTACAAACGTCAAATTAAGTTATTATAAAAAAAAAAAAAATTGTAACTTTAATAGTTTTGCCAGAAAAGATTAATTAAGATGTGATTGCCTTAACTTTCGAAATATTACTCCTATCGAGCTGAAACAAATTTCATTCTATTCTCCTATTGCTCATCTATCATCTGATATCAAATAAAGTATGTTACGTAATTTTGAAAATGGGATAAAGTTAAAAAAAAAAAAAAAAAAATGACTACTTGAAATAAGCAGAATATCGAACTGAAAATAGCTTCAAACAATTTTCCATATGGAAAAACGGTTACTGTAAAAATTTGGAATCTCTAAGTATATTCCCTGATTTATTACAAACTTTTGAAATACTAATCCTCCCGAATGCAGTCCGATTTTCGAGCTACACTTTCCAAGCGTTTCTCGCGCCAAAACCTATTTCACTTTATTACAATTAAATGCTTTAATATTTTGTAATAAGACTTGCTCAAAAATCTTAATATTTAAATAAAATTTACTCTGCACATAAATTCTTTTCATGAATTCCCGAATAAGACTAAAATATTAAAGTTTTTCATGAAGCACATGTCTTACTATACCACATTGTTTTTTTTTTTAATATAATCTTTAAAATCCATGAAACTTTCCAAAATTTTAATATGTTGTTTCAACTAAAATTACTCTACTTTCTATCTATCAATTGACTTCTTAACTGTTTTATAATGACTGAATACTTCGATTTTAGAGTGAAAAATTACGTGACAAAAATTCTAAACCGGCAAATCACTTTTAAACATATTTAGACTCTAAGTAAGATTTTCTAACAACAAATTTTATCATCTTCTGGCTATTTATTTACCTACACACCTTTTGAACTAAAGAAATATACTGATTTAGCGAAATTACAGTATATGAAAATCAGATATTACATGTTCAAATCTGAGGTTAAGTTTCTCAACAGCTGTTTAAATGAATCTAACTCTTGAATTTACTGTTCATACTTGAATTAATTCTTATGTAGGACATATTACTTGGAATTATTACCAAAATTGACTGTAAAAATGGCTTTAAGAGGGTGGTACCATATACTTCAATTGAACTCGCTATCTTAGAAACTAATTTCGTTATGCAAAATTCTAAGATGTGTTACATGTGATGTACTGAATTGCATATACTGAGTTTTATTAAAGTTTGAAGACAAGCCATTAGCTATAAACCATTTATTAATCAGTTCAAAGACATAATTTGAAATATATTCTGCTGATAAATCTGGAGTATTTTTAATTCCTATGTTTGTGTCATCTGCAAATTGGACAAATTTTGAGTTTTCAGATGAAACACAAGGTACATCATTTATATACATTAAAAACAATAGTGGTCCCAATATAGAACCTGAGGTACTCCACATCTGATTAATTTCAACTCAGAAAACAGTGGACCTCTTAAGGCAGCCTTAAAATTCTCCATTGACATTTTCTGTTTTCAATTTGGAAGGTAAGAACTATGTCATTTATTAACATTGCCATCTATACCATAATACTTTAATTGTGTATTGTACTCTATTGTACATTGCTTTCTCAAAAACTTTGAAGATGGCTGTTAGTAATGAAATTGGTCGGTAATTCGATACGGCTGCCTTATCTTCCTTTTTATAGAGTGGTATAACTACAGCATACTTAAGCCTTTCTGGAAAAGTACCCTCAAGTAAAGATATATTAAACAGATAACTTAGTATATTACTTAATTCTGTGGAGCACAACTTAATTAATCTGCTGGAAATCCCATCATAACCACTTGAGAATTTGCTCTTAAGGGACCTGATAAAGTTTCTTATTTCTTCTGAATTAACTAATTTTACAGACATAAAGTTTAATATTTCTTGGAAGTCTGTTCTGACAAAATCCATATTGTGTGTCACTGAGCTATTAACAGTCAATTTATCAGCAACAGATAAAAAATGTTTATTAAATATATCAGCAATTGAAAAATTAGATTCTACTGAATTTTCTTTAGTAAAAATAACATTGTGCGAATGAAGACTTTCCCGGCGTGTCGATGCAATGAACTCTTCACAGGTTTGCTGCCGGATAGTGTTTGTGAACGACGAGCTTTCGGCGACCAACTCCGTCGCCATCTTCGGGTCTGATATTAGCGCTGCGGCGATCAGAGCTGCAGTGGCAAGTCTGGCCCCGCAGTGGCCTTATATAGGCTAGCTCCCCTCCTCTTCCTCCCCGCCGCTGCGCTCCGAGGTCCACGCCGCCACCGGCTCCATATTGCGCCCGCAACGCTGGGTGGCCTCTCCCGACTTTCTGTTGAAAGGACGTTGTCTTAGCAAAGACCAGGCTGGCTTCCAGGCATCGCTAAGCCATATCCCCGAGTCTCTATTAAATAGGTCATTGTTCAGCCGTATTTCAATGGCTTCCCTAATGACCGAGTCCCAGTAGGAAGTACACTTCGCTAACACTTTTACTTGGCCAAAATCTATTTTGTGGCCGTTTTCGACTGCATGTTGTGCGACCACAGATTTTTCTATCTGGAAGAGCCGGATGTTGCGCTCGTGTTCGGCCATGCGAGCCTCAATGGTGCGGATAGTCTGACCAATGTACGACTTGCCACACTGGCAAGGTATTTTGTAGATCCCCGGCGTTTTCAACCCCATATCATCCTTCACAGGTCGGAGCCAATCACGAATTTTGGCAGGAGGACGGAATATGGACTTTATTCCGTGTCTGGCCAGTATCCTGCCTATCTTGCCGGAGGTGCTGCCCGAATAGGGGATGAAGGCCAACGCCTTGGGCTTGCTTTCTGGCTCCTATTTAATAGAGACTCGGGGATATGGCTTAGCGATGCCTGGAAGCCAGCCTGGTCTTTGCTAAGACAACGTCCTTTCAACAGAAAGTCGGGAGAGGCCACCCAGCGTTGCGGGCGCAATATGGAGCCGGTGGCGGCGTGGACCTCGGAGCGCGGCGGCGGGGAGGAAGAGGAGGGGAGCTAGCCTATATAAGGCCACTGCGGGGCCAGACTTGCCACTGCAGCTCTGATCGCCGCAGCGCTAATATCAGACCCGAAGATGGCGACGGAGTTGGTCGCCGAAAGCTCGTCGTTCACAAACGCTATCCGGCAGCAAACCTGTGAAGAGTTCATTGCAAAAATAACATTACTTGTTTGATTACTTTTTCCTATTTCCTTTTTTACAATGTCCCATATTGCCTTAATTTTATTTTCAGAATCATGAATTTTATGTTCTTCAATAACCTTTTTCAGTATTTTGCAGTACTGTTTGTAATGTGTTTTAACATTAGCATTCTCACTGTTCCTAGAGGCAATATACAACTTCGTTTTATTAATGCATGATGTTCTAATGCCAAGGTTTTTGTTCTTTTTGAGAAGCATGACACTTTTTCAAGGGGAAGCAACTTTCAAAGTAATTTAATACTATGCTAGTAAAACTGTTGTATTTTTCATCCATAGCTTGTGCACTGTAAACGTGTTCCCAATTTGTGGTATTGAGGTACTTTGTAAAACAAGTAACTGACTCATCATTTATTGCAAGCTGAGTTCTAAAAACATTACCTTTAGAGCTCATTCCTATTGAAGTGTTGATGTTTAATAACTGGGCATCGTGATCCGAAATACCATTGATGGATGGCTCGATGGTGTAACTGAATTTTGAGGTATGTAGGAAAACATTGGCTATAGCTGAGTGACTGTTATTAATTATTCTTGTTGGAAAATTAACTACCTGAGTTAAATTGAATGAACTGACTAATGATTCTAACGTGTCTTTACAGGGTAAGTTATTTAGAAAATCTATATTAAAGTCACCACATACGAATATTTTGATTTCTTTTCTGCTTAAAAATTTTAATAAGATTTCAAATTGGTTCATAAAAATAAAATAGTTTCCTGATGGTGCTCTGTATACTGTTACTATTATGAAAATTTCATTATTGAAATTTAGCCGTGTAGCACAAGCTTCAAAATGTTGATTAGTTATTGGAGATAGTGATTAGGGGACCTACCATGTGGCTGTGCTTGTTAAAATGCATTGGATAAGGGATGAGCGCATTGGTTCAAATCCTGGATGGTGAATTCTGGGATGATACCCAATCTCTGCCTCATGAACTACACAGTTCACAAACAAAAATATGCTTATCACATTGAACACAACATTTTACAGATTCTACTCCCTAGTACAGAGTCTGCTCCCCACCCTCCTTCCCCCCAATCAATCCTATCAAGCTGGTAGCTTTATTTTAAAAATAAGTGCAGCCTCTGGAAAAGGATGTACCAAATGACCCGTGAAAGTGGAAATGTTCGAATAATAATGATGATTAGTGATCGAATGTACCAGAAAAGTAAGAGAATTGGGTTATAAAACTTTAGCCAAACCATTACTTGAATGTGGGGGGCCCATATTGTGGGTATCAAATACAGGAGTTAGAAAGGCTGCAAAGGAGGGCAGCTTGATTTATTTGTGGAAATTACTGCAGAATACAGTTTGTAACTAATATAAAGGAGATGGGTTGGGGGTAATTGGAAGACAGGAAGAGAGTGCTTGGAGTGTATAATTCATATATTGGTGATGAGTAAGTCGTGGATTCATAGGTTCAAACCTATTTTGTTCCCACCCCAACATCCTGGAAATTTTAATTTTCTTTCTTGTCTTTTGTATAAACTAATAATATTCATAAATTTAATAGGACCTAAAAGAACCTATTTCTATGCAATGACCTAATTCTGTTTTCAGATCCTAAAAGGACCTAATTTGATGTACTGATCCAGTCCAACTGTAATTTTGTTACTGAAATAAAACAAATTAGCTCAGTGGTACGGGCTGTGGGTGTTCTGAAATGGTTTTCTGTGATTTTCCTATTCACCACCAGGCAAATACCAAAACAGTACCTTATTGACAGGGCATGGCTTATTCTTTTCTCCCCTTCCTTCTCAAAAATTTCCTTTCCTTCTTCTACGTTGATCCAAAGTAATGTCACCCGGGCCCTCACAGAGTCTAAGGAGGAAGCCAAAATTTGTAGGGTAAGCAGACTACACTTACGTGTAAAACAAATGGATTTGTTTTAAAATTGTAATAACTGTTCACCACAATACTAACTGATGTGTTTTAACTTCATTGTTGATGATAACATTGAAAAAAGCTTTAACAATGTGGTGTGGCAACTTCACAATATTACAAAGGTCTACATTCAGTAGAAACAAGTTGACCTAGCAGATTTTAAACATAGCATGTTAGACGTTAACAATAACAGGAACGCAAACAATATCTGAGAAGTGAACAGTTTCATGCCATCATCATTAAGTGGTAACATGGAAATTAAAACATTGTGTACATATTTTTAGTTCCTCCATTAAAAGGGATCATGCCTAAGCAGAAATCCTTAAGAAGTAGTCTACTGCGAGAGTGGATTGGAATGGATAAGAACTTTTCTACTGATGGGAAAATTATATATTGTCAAGTATGTGTAAAACCGTTAAGGTTAATTTGTTATGTATTTTTTTTTTATTTCAGAAAATAAATTAGATTTTATTTGTTTTCATTTCTGAAGTAACTTAAAGTGATCTCTGTAGAGTCTAGACTGCTGGATGAAATTTTATAATATTAACTGGGTCATATCCAAAGTCTTATATTCAGGTGGCTTATTTTTATTTTTGCCTTCTGCATAGGTACCTGCAGAAAAACTATCCCACGTACTACAGCGTCAGAATTTGGCATCTCATTTGGCAAATGTTACCTGGAGAAATGCTTCTAAACAGAAGCAGAGTTTCATTACAAGTTGAAAACTGGATACAGAAGATTCATTCAAACTGTGTCTATGTGAAGCTCTCACTGCTGCTAATATATCAGTTACAACCCTCCAGAATGCAGTCCTGAAAATCTATTTGGAAAAAATTTGTAACAGAAAAATACCAGATGAATTGACTTTAAGAAAAAATTCTTGCCTCAGATTTATGAGAAAACCATTGAAGAAATACAGGTGGACATTGCTGATTACTTCATCTGCTTAAGTGCAGATGAGACGACAGTTGCATGCAGCAGATACATAGCCATCATTGTTGTGGGCATGTGAGGAATCTAGTATACCCTATGTCATTACGTGCAGAACACTTCCAACAACAAACCACTCTACTGTGGCAAATGTTGTAAGGGATGCATTAAAGGTGTTGTTGCCAGATCCAGAACACGATGATAAGTTGCGGTTGCTGGTGACAGACAATGCAGCTTACATCATAAAAGCAGGAGAATGTTTGAAGGCATTCCATCCTCGAATGGCCCATGTCGCTTATCTAGCTCAAGGTCTTCACCAGGTAGCTGAAAAAATTTGAAAACAACCCTCTGTAGTTAAAGAGGTAATTTCTTGAATGAAGAAAGTATTCCTGAAAGCACCAAGTCGAGTCATTACTTTCAAGTAAAAACTTCCATCAATACCACTCCCTCCCAAACCAGTAGTGACACTATGAGGGATCTGGCTCTCTGCTGTAATATATTATGCAGAAAACCAAGAGAGCATCATGGAGGTCATTGATGTACTAGATGAAAGTGCAGCTGTTGCTATAGTAACTTAAAAGAAAGTGTTGAACTTAGTACCAGCTGTACAGATGTTGACCTATATACAGACAAATTTTTACAATCTAGAGTTTTCAATCAAGAAGTTCGAAGGAAGCACTCTACCATTGACAGAAGCACTTCAAATCATCCAAGAAGTGTGGGCCATGGTGGCTCCTAGACCAGTTGGGGTGTCTGTAGTCAAGAAGCTGGAGGCTGTTTTAGCATGCAATCCATATTTCAAGAGGATGGAACAAATAGACTGGTTTCTCTTTGGACTAATGGAACAGGAAACACTGCCTTGGAATCCTAAAGAAATCATTAATATGAAGTTTGCACCCTTACCTCATGTGACCTGGAGCGTAGTTTTTCCACATTAAAGAGAATTTTAAAGGAAGAGAGAAGAGAATTTACTTCTGAAAATCTGTCAAAATATATCATTTTTCAGTGTCATATTATAAGTTTTAAATGAGTGGTTTACAGTTCACAATAAAAAAAACTACTTTTGAATATAATAGTGGCTTATGTCACATGTTTTAATCTGAACAAGCCATGTAATATTAGAAGTTTTAAAGGAATACTTGATACTGTATTATAACGTGAATTGAAGAAAACTAAATTTAGTTTTTTAGATCCTAAAAATCTGGGTCTTGGTGATGAGGCTTGTTGAATATTGGTAGAAGAATTAGGAGCAGTATGTAGAAGGGAACTAATGGCTGTGACCACAAGCTAGCACTTGATTCAAATGTAGGGGAGTGGGAAAATTTTCTGTAGAAGTTAAAGGAGTCGTGGATTGGAATAAATTACCTAATGAAATGCAGAAAGTTTACCACAAACACTGAAAAAATTTGAAATTAAATTTCATAATGGACAAAAGTTGGTGGGTGTTAATATGGCAATAAAAACATGTAAGGTTCAAAACAATAATGAAATGTGAAAATGGGTGAGTACGGAAATTTCCACAGGGGCATGTCCCCCATTGCAATTAAATTAATTCAAATCATTTCTTGGCAGTTCATTTGTGGCCTGCAGCACAGAAAAGGTATATGCAATTATTTAATTCTACCAAAAAAATATAAAAATTGTTTTTAACGTGTCATGCTTACTTTGCAGCTTTACTGGTGTACGTATATTGCTTCGTCTCATTGTTTTTGGTAAATGTATGAATTACTAGGCATAATCACTGTCAGTTCTAAGGTTAAGGATAAAGTGGAATGCAAACTCTTATCATAGCATAGGATGTGGCAGCATAGAAGCCAGACAAAAAGAAAATACAAATGTATATGTATATCTATATAAAAATTAGCAGATTTCTTCTTTATAATGCTCTACCCTGTAAGATCCCCTCTTCCTGTATTTAGGTTTAGGTAAATGTAATCTGCCCGTCTTCAAGCTGTAATCTAAGCTGCTGAAACCGGCTGATTATTTCCATTCACAGTTCAGAAACAAACAAATAATAAATATCTAGCCAACGAATTCTTTGAAGTAACACTCGAAAAAACACTTTTATTTATATTCACAAGGGTCAAAACACACTTCTTACATTCCTTTTTACTCAACAACTTACCAGATATATTTTATTCTCATCCATACCCTTGTCATATTTTTCTTTTTCTTCTCCTCCAAAGATATACATTATCATAGATAATCATTGTCCATAGATAGTCTGTCACTTTAATTATGCGTTTATCTTTATCATTTTTTCATAACAAATTAACACATTTGTATTCACAACACAACACAACTAATATTTAATTAACTTTTAACAAAATTTATTCACAAAATTTAAAGTGTAAGGGACTTTGTCACCTTACAACCCTCACATTTGTTGAAAACGAAGTTTTTAATCCCCGTCTGGCCATCCTGATTTCAATTTTATATGGTTTCTTAAAAGCACTCAACATGAATGCCAGGATTGTTCCTTCAAAAGGCCATGATGGAATTTCTTCCCATTTCTTGTCCCAGTTCTTTCCCAACTTTGATGACAAAGTTTATGAGGCATAAAGCCATAAGAAAAATAAACTTAATTGAATGACTGGTAATTCTTGCATATAAAAAGAAATCTTAGGTTAGACAATAGCTTGCTTCTCATACTATAGCAATATTTTGGAAAACCCTTTTTCTGTATCATCACATTAATGCCCTTATACAAGTGTCTAGGTAAATTGTTGTTGTTGTTGTTGTTGTTGTTGTTGTTGTTGTTGTTGTTGTTGTTGCTGCTTTAGGGCGTGTCGACGTCGGGGTCATTAGCGCCCCAACAATTACCAGCTATTACTGTGGCTTAGAATGTACTAAAATACTGTCTGCCTGGTCGACTGTAAAGGGGTCGGCCATGCAGACAGCAAATAAAATAAATCAGACGTGGCTTCAAATGGGCCACCGGTACTTTAATCTGTACGTTACCTTGGATGGCTGTAAAGGGGCCAAGAGGGTTCAAAACAGACTTAAAAACAAAACATATCTCGCTGGCTGTATAGTGGCTAGCGAGACAAGAATTATGATGAGTGACAGATCGTTGGCCTGCCCTCAAGTCTAAAATTAATAAACAATTAATTAAAATGTGGCGCACCGTCAGAGGTACGCCACAAGCATCACATTCCGGTGGGTCCTCCCGGCAGAGAAGAAAACTGTGTGTCAGAGGACAGTGCCCTATACGGAGGCGAGTAAGGAGTACCTCATCCCTCCTCGCCCGCTGGAAGGAGCTGGTCCACGGCTGAACGGTTGGTTTGACCAGCCGGAGCTTATTATGCTCTACCTCCAGCCACTGCCTCTGCCAAACGTCAAAAAGAAATCTTTTCCCCGCCGAGGCAAGGTCAGACTTTGGGACCGGATCAAAGTCAACTCTGACCTTGTTGCAGGCTAACTTGGCAGCTTCATCAGCTGCCTCGTTCCCCCTGATTCCCACATGACCAGGTACCCAGCAGAATATGACCTCCTTTCCAGAAGATTGGAGGGATCGGAGGGTGTCCTGTATGTCTTGGACAAGACGATCTGCTGGGTACATGCTTCCCAAGGCCTGAATGCAACTGGGGGAATCACAGGATATGATATACTTTTGACCCCGACTTACCTTCATATGCTGGAGTGACTTCAACAATGCGTAACACTCTGCAGTGTATATGCTGCACATGCGGTGTAGTTTGAATGTGTAAGTCGCTCAAGGGAACACTACGGAGCAGCCTACTCCGTTAGCCTGCTTAGACCCATCCGTAAATACCAGAGTGGAATCGTGATGCTGGTTCATAACATCATTAAAAATGTTAATAAAAACACTGTCAGCGGTAAACAGCTTGCTGTACCGTGACAGGTCTAAAATTGTTATGGGCCTACTTAAAAGCCAGGGAGTAAATTTACTCCAACCCTGGTGATAAAAAGGGGGCATCTCAAACCCATATTCCTCCATAATAGCCTTTGTACGGAAGCAAAACGGTTTTGTTGCTCTTAAGTGGTTGGTATAGAGCGTTTCGTAGTTTGGGCAAACTACTACATCATTCACGGGACTAGCTGGAGTTGTGGCAATGTGCAAGTAGTGTCACACCATTAGGAGGCACCGGCGGATGGAAAGCGGCGGCTCGCCTGACTCAGCACAGATACTGATAATTGGACTGGTGCAGTAGGCGCCGGTTGCGAGCCGCATTCCTGCATGGTGGACACTCTCTAAAATGCGCAGATACCTATCCCGTGCCGAACCGTGTACTATACAACCATATTCAAACCGCGACCATACAAAGGCTCTATAGAATTGTAGCAGGCAGGAGCAGTCAGCACCCCATGACCTGCCACAAAGGCACTTTAAAATGTTGAGCATTTTTAAGGCTCTAGCTTTCACATCTTTGAGATGTGGTAGCCAGCTTAACTTGCTATCGAATATGAGGCCCAGAAAATGAATACTTTCATTAAAACTCAAAAACGGTGTTCCTCAAGGTAAGACAAGGTTCTGGTAAAAGCCTACGAGATCGAGTAAAAAGTACGCACTGGGTTTTCTCAGCAGATAATCGAAAACCAGTACGCACTGACCATTCGTCCAGCCTGTTCAGCGTGAGCTGCAGCTGCCGCTCAATGCTTCTCAGGCTAGATGAGGCACAGAAAATTAAAAAATCATCAACATATAAGGAGTACCTTATGGGACTCCTTATTACAGGCTAGATGCTGTTAATTTCAATAGCAAAAGAATAACACTTAACATTGAGCCCTGAGGAACACCATTTTCCTGGATAAAAACATCTGACACTTCTCTACCAACTCGGTACCTGAAGCAACGCTGAAATAAAAATGACTGTATAAAACGGGGAAGGTTTCCCCTAAAACCCCACTCATGGAGTTGTTTTAAAATACCATACCGCCAGGTAGTATCATAGGCCTTGTCTATGTCAAAAAACACGCCGACAAGTTGTTGGTTGCGAATGAAAGCGTCCTGTATCGCCGCTTCTATCAGGATAAGGTTGTCCAAGGTAGAACGGAACTTCCTAAATCCACACTGAAAGTGACAGAGTAGGTTTCGGGATTCGAGACACCAGACTAGGTGGCGGTTGACCATCCGCTCTAGTGTCTTCCCCACACAGCTTGTTAAGGCAATGCTTCGATAACTACCTGGCAATAATTTGTCCTTCCCGTGTTTTAAAATAGGGATTAGCGTTGCTTCTTTCCACGAGTCGGGGAAGTGTCCTCCGGTCCATATGTCATTAAAAATACCTAGAAGGTACTCTTTGGCATCTCTGCTAAGATGCCTCAGCATCTGGTACTGGATCAGTTCGGGTCCTGGTGCGGTGTCCTTGGTGCTGTTTAAGGCGGACTCCAACTCCCAAAACGTAAATGGGGTATTATACGTCTGAGATTCCATTGAGCCAAAGCTTAGAATATGTCTTTCGGCAGCAGTTCTTCGTTGCTGAAACCGGGGTTCCAGTCTGGCAGACGAAGTAATAGCAGCGAACGACTCTGCCATCAGCTGCGCTATGCTTCCCTCGTCGGTGATTATATGCCCCTGATCCAGTAATCCAGATACTGGCATTCGAGAGTACCTTCCAGATATACAGCGGATGGACTCCCATACTTTGGATGATGATGTGGAACGGTTTATTGCGCTCACAAAGGCCTGCCATGACCTCCTCTTGCTCTCCTTAATCGCTCGACGCGCCTTAGCTCTAGCAACTCTTAACACTGCGAGGTTGTCCGGTGTTGGATGCAACCTGAAACGGCGCGAGGTCCGTCTACATCCCTGAATGGCGGAACGACATTCTTCATTCCACTAAAGGACTGGCGTTCTTCGCAGCGCTCCTGAGTTACTAGGTATGGATATATCGGCTGCGTGGTGAATCACTTCTGTAATGTGTTTTACACTCTCCTCAATGGTGTGATGGTATTGGAGTGTGATTGAACAGCGGTAGAGCTGCCAGTCAGCTCTGCTGATATTCTACTTGCTCTGAGTGGTTCTCCGTACACGTTCCAACTCTATGTGTAGCCATATTGGGAAGTAGTCGCTTCCATGTAGGTCACAATCCACCTCCCAGCGCACGGAGTCCGCAATTGAAGGACAGCAAAAAGAAAGGTCAATGGGAGAGGACGTACCGGACATACCGGAAGCAGTAGTGAAGTGGGTCCTTTGACCGGTATTAAGGATACAAATATCCTCTCGCTCCAACAATCTACAAATTTCCTGACCTCTGGGGCAATCGGTCGTCGAACCCCACAGCGCATTGTGCACGTTAAAGTCTCCCAACAGGAGACAAGGTTGAGAAATTTGCTGCAATAAATCTGAAAGTTCGCCGAAATCAACTGGTGATCTCGGCGGTAGATATAAGGAGCACACGGTAAATTGTACCAGTCCATGTATTCTTACTGCTACTGCTTGCAAGGGAAAGGTGTGGTGAGGTTCGGAGTGGATAGTGTTCTGGGCCAACACAGCCACTACCCCCCTTTGCTCGATCACCCTCGGTATCATCCTTCCGGTATATGATATAAACTCTTAGCACAGGTTGATGCGTTGATCTAAAATGTGTCTCTTGAAGACAGAGACACAATGGATTAGACCATGCTAAGAGTTATAACTCCTCTTTGTGAGCTGTAAATCCATTAATGTTCCATTGAAGTATGGGAGCCATCTTGCCGTTTTAATTTTACCCGTCCGGTATCGGGTGGGTCCTGGAGCACTTCTTGCTGAGGAAAGGGACCAGGCTCGTCCACCAGCATTTCAGTCTCCTCCGGCTCTGAAGTCTCCGACTCAGTTTTTTCCTCCAAACCATTACTATTCTTTTTCTTTCGCTGCCTCTTCCCCTTTTTCTCCCGATTAGTAGGTAGTCTGGGAGGGGACGAAGAGGGCGATTTGATAAACTGAGTCGGCTCCATGTATTTAAATTTGGGACCACGGAGCCTCTGGTCACCTTTTCCACATGTAGCAGGTGGTATTGCTGCTGGGGTCATGGTACGTGGTGGAATAGGATGGGCGGTTACCTTGACTGTTACTGCTAGTGGGCCCTTTGAATCTGCTGCTGGAGTGATCGAGGTCACAGAAGTGTTGCTACCGATGTCCGTGGTCTTTGATGTTATGACATTGTCGGCTTTTGCTCCGCATTTGCACTGACATGAGCATGTTGTGCTTGTGCTCATGTCTGCAACGGACGTCTGCGTAGCAACACTTTGTTTCCTGACGGGAGCTGAAGCCATCTTAGCAAAGCTAGTTGTGAAGATGGGAGCGGCTAGCAACTTGGCCTTCTTCTTTGCTTCCCCGTAAGGAATCCGCTCTTTGGTCTTAAGCTCCTGTATCTTGTGCTCTTCAAGATACACTTGACACTCCCTACTCCATGAAGGGTGCGACCTGGAGCAGTTGACGCATGCCGATGGCAGCGTGCAACTAACACCTGGTTCATGTGCACCATTACCGAACTTACCACAAGTAGGGTTGCCCTTACATGACGCCTTCGTATGCCCGAACCTCTGGCACTGGAAGCACCGCATTGGGTCCGGGACATACGGTCAGACATTCAGGTTTAGGTATCTGGCCTTGATATTCTTGGGTAATACTGGAGTGTCAAACGTCAGGATGAAGGTGGCAGTCTTTTCAAGATTGCCATTTACCCTTTATGTGATCTGACGTACCTCGATCACTTTCTGAGATTTCCATTCGGTAAGAAGCTCATCTGTCACTAGGTCCATGATATCCCGGCAGGTGATAATGCCTTTGCTACTGTTTAAGGACTTACGGAGTTCGCATTTTACAGCGAACTCCCCGAGCTTCTTACAATTTAGGAGTTTGGTTGTTTGCTTGCTGGTAATTGTTTCCAGCAGCAGCATCCCATTCCTCAGTTTTTTGACATTATTTAGGGTATCAACTAAACCCTCTAGTCCCTTTGAAATATAGAACCTTCTCAAATGTTCCTTCTATCCTTTCCATTATACAAAAAGCGTTCGCTAACGAACATTCTTTTCTGTTATTTTTCACGGTCAGTAGCGGGGGGAGCTATCAACCCTCACCCGCTTCTTATAACTGGGTGTATTTATATTAGCCTGTGGCACACCCGTACCGCAGGGTTTAGTAGTTTTAGTGGAAGACTGAATTTTATTCCCATAGTAAAACCATTTTAAAAGAAAGCACTAATACAACAGGGTTGCGCAGGTGCCCCTGTGGTTGCACGCTAGCGAGTGATCTGCCTCTCACCCATGCATCTCCTCGGCACATGTCTGACTTTGAGGTTGAGGTTTTTTTTATAGAGGTCTGTTCTGTCCTCGCGATCCGGGCGATGAAGCCAAGATCCACATTCTCCTAGGCACACAACATTCCACCGTCATGCCCTACGGTGTTCGTTGAAGCATGGTAAGAGCTTACGGTGTGGAAAACTTGCGGCGCTCAGAAGTTTCCAGCTCAGGCACCGCGGGGTTCACCAAACCCGTAACTGGCATTTGCGTACCAGGCCCCTGCGGGGGGAACATGTGGGATGCACTGGTCTCCAAAACTACTTGGCCCATTAATACACTTCAGCTCTTCATAATACTGCTTGAATAATGAAACAAATTCCACCAGTAGTTTACCAGAACTCAGTTAAGATCTTTGGTTCAAATGGTAAACACTATATTTAAGCACTGGGACTTGGCATTTGGGACATGCATGTTAACATTGTACATGGGGAAATTCCATAGGTCTGTGTTGAGACGTTGGTCCCATCATGCCATTACATTGTCCTGATTACAGTTTTTTTGTGGTTTTCTGTGGTCACTTTTTCATATGTTTGGATGATTCTACCTTTCGCCCCTCAAAAACTGTATGTTACAAAAACAGAAAGAATATCATCAAACGAGGATGGTTCCTTCAAAAGGCTATGGTTAAATTTCTTCTCATTCCTTGTTCCCAATCCTCTCCCACCTCTAATGACCAAGACATCAATATATAAAGCCTAAAAGAGAAAAATATATCTGCACAGAAGCTTGCATCATTTGCATTACATATTGTCTTTCCTTAGATTAGATTGCTAATGACTTGGCTGTTGTCCAGATGTGAATCCCCAGTAAATAAAGTGGATTATATATCTATTGTTGGTTAAGTAGCTTGGGTATTTGGAATCAATATACATGTGTATCTCATGGCTTTTGGATACACAATTTATTTCACTTTCAACCAAGTTCTTTTTTCAATTAAATGTTTTAGATTGGGTTACAGATTATGGCTTTTAGAAATGTTGTAGACCTTTACAGATAGAGATGAAAAATGTTTGATTGCTCTCTTTCAGACTCAGTGTTTTGAGTGAGAGAGTCTCAGAAATTAATTTGGAGTACAACCTGCTTAAGGATGTCTCATGTTGGATTGGTTCTTTTATTAGTCTCCAATACCTTAACCTGCAGTTTAATAAGCTGGAACATCTACCAAAAGAAGTTTCAAATCTTGTACGCTTACGTGAACTTATTCTTGCTAGCAACAGGTAATGTTCTTTTTATATTGCTTCCCTCAAATTAATGTTTCCTCTCTTTAACAGGGAAATGTTCCTTTTCTGTGTGATTTAAGTTTCAAAACCACTATTTAAGAATTAATATACTTGTACTACTTTTAGGAATACAATTAAACCAATAAATCTAATTGTAAATATTGTCACACATTAAGAGGATCAGGCCGTGAAGATGGAAAGACTGTTGTAGTGTAGTGGTTATGTTAAGAGACTGTAGGGACTAAAGGTCGTGGGTTCGAATCCCACAAGTCCCGTAAAATTTTAATTTCTTAACTTTGCATGAACTGTTCTGGAAAATTCTTGTTGTAACTAGTATTAATGTTCTAGACTGTTCTTCATTACTATATAAGCGATACTCCCTTCTAGCCGGAGTCTGTTCGATCTGTGCTCCTGTACTGTACGAACTGTTTAATAAAGCTTCATTGCGACAAGTAAGTGTGTTTATCAATGACCGCGCTACGCCAAAGGACCCTGATCGTGGTTTACTACATGACATTATTCTGATGGAGACGCCGGGTAGATCCTCGTGACTGCAAGAATCTACGAAAACAAGGTGGCCCAAATCAGATCATGATAGAGCCGTCACTTACAGGGTGAAAAGCCAGAGTACAAGTCATATTCCATTGAGTGGAAGCTGCCAAAGGAGGAAGAAGAAGTAAGGACGGCGATGACGCTGATCACCTGCCGGCACATTCGTCATCCAGCAGTATTTTCAGGCAACAATAGCCAAGATCTGGGCAACTGGCTGAAAGCCTACAAACGTATCGCTAAATTTAACAACTGGGATGACACAGTGTGCATGGCAAATGCATTTCTCTACCTCGAAGGAAATGCCAAAAAAGTGTACGAAAATAACGAAGATAAACTGACTAGCTGGCCAGCATTCCAGAAAGAACTGCAGGAGTGCTTTGGAGATACACAACGGCAGGGACGCGATGCCGAAGAAAAACTAAAGTGTAGAGCGTAGCGCCAAGGGGAAACAACACAGTCATACATTCAAAGTGTTTTGGGGCTGTGTAGAATAGTCTACCCCAAAATGAAGGAAGAAGATAAAGAAGCACACCGTATGAAAGGCGTCACCGCGGACATGCACCAAGCGTTGCTTTGAAGGAAATTTCCACAACAGACGACTTTATTAAATGTTGCCAATACATTGTGACGATGCACCAGAAAAGGATTGGATGAAAGAAGTTTGAAAGATTACCAAACGTCGTATCAATGGCCTCAGTGGAAGAGGACACAGGTATTAGAGACATTATTCGAAAAGTAGTGAGAGAGGAAGTTGAAAGGGCGATGGTAGTGTATATCGGGCCAAAAACTGAGACTCTTGAGGAAAGAATAATGGAGGAAGTGGAAAAAACGCTGGCACCTATCTATTAACGTGCAGCCACAGCAAAAACTGCAAAAACAGCTGAGGCCAAAGAGAATTTACACCATTACGATGCAATGCGAGGATCCTGCAAACGTTCCCATGAAAACCGACATCTGGAGAACGTGGGACTACCGGCCAGTATGTTTTAACTGTGGGCGACCGGGACATGTAGTACGCTACTGCTGAGAGAGAGACGGCAGATATGTAATGATGCCCGCAAAAGGGGATTCGAAGCATGTTTCAGCGGCCGAAGATCCCAGGTCGACAATGAAGACGTAACTTCCTGGATGACGTAGATCACCGTCGCCACAGGGTGGTCACTTGAGGTGGCGCGCTCTGTCACCCTTCCGACGCTCCAGCCAGTCACCTAGCTGCCGCAAACTGGAAATCTAAAAGGTGCGACCTTCCTTGGAGGTGTGGCCACTCTAGGGAAAAATCCTCCATCGCCGATCATTACGAAAATGTTGGCAAATTACGTTGAAATCCTTATGGATTGGTGACCAGCTCATGCTCTTGTGGACTATGGGGAATTTCTTTCAGTTATTTCAGTGAAGTACCGGAGCCAGTTGTGGAAGACTATGTTCATCAACAACAAAAATGCTTTGCTCAGCGTGGCTAATGGGAACCATGTACAGCCTACATGTAGGTGCACTATTTGTGTCTCTATAAATGGCCACGAGCAGCCGTTCGAGATCGTTGTGTTACAAGAAGGCAGTCATGACGTCATTCTTGGTTGGTACTTTATGAAGGACTCGCAAGCAATTATAGACTGTCATCACTCAAAGATTTTGTTAGACAATGTGAGAGTTGAGGAGGGAGAGGGGAGGAAAAGTCCTTCCCATGCCTGGAAAGTTTGTGTGCTGGATAATGTCGTAATTCCTACCACCAGTGCTTCAAAGGTAACTGTCATGTGTCCTACGCCATGTCCCTGTATTTACCTCCTAGTGAATGTAACAGGAATTTACCACTGGAGACATATTTGTTCAGTCCGCCCTCCGCTGTCTCATTTGAGAACGGAATTGGTGAACTGTGAGTAGTTAACTGCTGCAAGGTGCCACATATTCTCCCAAGGCGCCAGTGTATAGCATACACTGAGACGTTAATTGAAGGGCAGCTGAATGTCATGTAAATGTTTCGCGAAGAATTCACAAGTGTGATTGTAAAAGAAGCAACGAGACAAAACATTCAGTCCCAACTCTCGCCAGATCTGACCAAGGACCAACAGGTGAAGCTACTTGCAGTTCTTTAGGAATTCTATGAATGTTTCTGTCCACAGATGAAAAGCAAGTCGACCCCATTGAAGGTACAACATCGAATTGATACTGGCGACTATCAACCAATCAGCCAAAGAGCATACCGAGTTTCAGCAGTGCGGCACCGAATAATTCACCAAGAAGTAGAAAAGATGATGAAAGAGGACATCATTTGGCCCTCTCAGAGCCCATGGTTGTCGCCGGTAGTGCTCATAAGAAAGAAGGATGTCCCCTGGCGGTTCTGCGTCGATTACCAACAACTCAGTAAGGTGACTAAAAAAGATGTTTACCCTCATCCGTGAATTGACGATACGTTGGACTGTCTGAAGGGGCTAAGTTTTTCTCGACTATGGACCTGTACTCAGGATACTGGCAGATAGAAGTAAACGAAAGCGATCAAGAGAAAACTGCATGTATTACCCCTGATGGCATGTGTGAATTCAGTGTAATGCCATTTGGTTTCTGTAATGCGCCAGCAACATTCAAACGTATGATGGATAATCTTTTATGTCATCTAAAGTGGACGATGTGTCTCTGTTATTTAAACGATGTTACAGTGTTCTACGAAACCTTCGATGAACACGTGAAAACACTGAGAGCTGTTCTTAAGTGCCTGAAACAAAGTGGCTTACAACTTAACACAAAAAGTGTCTTTTCAGAGCTAAAAAAATAAAATACTTGGTCATCTTGTGTCAAGCAAGGGTGTGCAGCCAGATCCAGATAAGGTGAGGTCTATAACGGAATTTGAATATCAGCCACGTAAGGAGCTTTCTTGGACTTTGTTCTTACTATTGACGTTTTATAAAAGACTTTTGTATGAAAGCCAGGCCGCTCCAAGAATTGATAAAAAGTGGTGCTAAATTTTTCTAGGGTAGATCTCAACAAGCTTCTTTCAACATTTTGCAAAAGGCTCTGATGACTGACCCTGTGCTTGGCCTGTATGATGAGAAGGCGCCTACTGAGCTGCATACAGACGCTAGTGGTTATGGAATTGGCACTGTCTGAGTACAGATTCTGGATGGGAAAGAGAAGATAATAGCTTATGCCTCCAGTACACTCAACAAAGCCGACAGAAACTACTAAACAATGGAACGTGAATGTCTTGCTGTCAAATGGACTGTCTGCAAACTCCGACCATCTCTCTTTGGACGACCATTTACAGTTGTAACAGATCACCATTCACTTTGCTGGTTAACAGGACTTAAGGACCCATAAGGACAACTTGCCAGGTGGGCATTACGTCTTCAAGAATACGACATTAGCATAGTCTACAAAAGTGGAAGGAAGCACCGGTATGCCGACTGTCACTCGAGGAATCCAGTAGAGGAACGACAAGAGAATGAAGAGAGTAATGACTGTCTCACTACCCTATACGATCTCTCTGAGGAACAAAAGAAGGACGCCAAATTGTTGCAAATTAAACTTGCCTTAGATCACTCAGAGGATGTGAATGGAGAATTTAAGATGATAAATGAGGTACTTTACAAGAAAAACTTTGACCCGTTTCTAAAGAGATTGCTTGCAGTGATTCCCGAGCACTTGCGCTTAGAAATTCTTCAACATTTCCATGACGCGCCCACAGCGGACCACTTAGGTTTTATTAATACTTATGACAGAATCCTGAAGAGATTTATCTGTCCAGGGTTATTTAGAAGTGTTCGTCACTATCGAGGATGCCAGAGAAGGAAGACAGTTCATGTGCTGCGACTGCTGAAGCCTGATATGGACCAGAATAAACCAGAGGGCCCCAAAAGCTGTGAGTCTCGTGCGGGCTCAAAGATGTGGATGACTAGGACCATCACCGCTCATCGAGAACCAAGTTATGCGGGACCTATGACTCGCTCCATGATCAGGGACACTGTTACCTTAAGGTTGGGGCAATGTTGCACATCAAGAGGATCAGGCCGTGAAGATGGAAAGACTGTTGTAGTGTAGTGGTTACGTTAAGAGGCTGTGGGACTAAAGGTCGTGGGTTCGAATTCAACATGTCCCCTAAAATTTTAATATCTTAACTTTGCATGAACTGTTCTGGAATATTCTTGTTGTAACTAGTATTAATGATCTAGATTGTTCTTCATTACTATATAAGCAATACTTCCTTCTAGCCGGAGTCTGTTCGCTCTGTGCTCCTGTACTGAACGAACTGTTTAATAAAGCTTCATTGTGTTAAAGTAAGTGTGTTCATCAATAACCCTGCTACACCCAAGGATCCTGATCGTGGTTTACTACGTGACAATATGTTGTGGTTATTGACTTCTTTAACTGGAACATTATTTTAACTGACAATGTTGGGGAAAAGTCTGGATTCAAAAGGAGATTATACTCAGGTGCAAAATTTTCTATTATAGGATAAACTTTTATACATAAATTGGTCAAAAGTGTCTCCACCCTAGCATCTGCTGACTTTGATTACTGCAAAATATTCTGAAAAGCAATAGTTGGAATTATCAAATACAAAAATTAGGCAACCTAATTATAAAATAAGCTGTTTTTAATTAAATGGTTACTTTTAGAAATATAAAACCTTCTCCCACATACAAATATATGTGTGACAAAACTGATCAAAAAAATTTTTTTTTTCATATCCTCTAATTTTTCTTTCAAAAAGATCAGCGAGTGCATTGATATTGGGCAGCTTATAAATATGAGAAGAGATGTAAGACCGGAAAATTTCTGTCACGTCAAGCCGGAATGGATATGCCCAATAATTTAAAGAAAACAGTTTGCAACTAGTGGTTTCTTCCCATGTTGACCTATGGTTGTGAGACCTGGACATTCAGTGAATTTAAAAAAGGAAAACTTAAAAATTACCCGTAGAGTTATGGAAAACTGAGCATGGTGGATGAGCGGTAACATTCTGGCCTCCCATTCAGGAGTACATGGGTTCGAATCCCCGTCCGAGCATCCAGATTTGGGTTGTTCATGGTTTCCCAAAATCACTATAGGCAAATGCTGGGATGATTCCTTCATAGGGCCTTGGCTGAATTCCTTCACTTTTTTTGTTCCCACCCTTTCCCGCCTCCAATGACCTCGATGTCAATGAGGCGTTAAGCCATAAGGGAGTGTCCATAAACTTTGTGACTCCGTCTAGGGAGGTGAAGGGTTGAGTGGAAACCTGCGCTGAGCTACGGGGAGGAGGAACGGGGGGGGTGTTTACAAGCCAAGCCACACAGCTTCTTATTCATATTGTCACAGTTAAAATAAGATACACTCAACAGCATGTGAATATTTATTTCTGTCATTTAACTATCCCCGTATGTAATTTACGACAGTCTGCAAAGAGAAAAAGTACATCTACATATATACTATGCAGTTCACAGAATTGTGGGTTGCATATGGTGCTCAGCACCAAAGCTAATCTCTTTGTTGTGCATTCCAATCCCTATTGGTACAAGGGAAAAAAGAATTCATGTAAGAATCATTGCGGCAACTTGTTTCTCTAATCTTATCTTTCCTGTCATTCCGAATCAAATAGGCTGGTGGGTGAAGTATTTCACTACACTCGTAAGTGAAAGTGGGAGTACACATGTTTACCAATAAGTTTAAACGAAACGTGCGTCGTCTCTCTACCAGAGCCTCCCAGCCTAGTCTACTAATCAATTCAGTGACACTTTCATAAGGACTGTAGCAAGCAGTTATGAATCGAGCAGCTCTTCTTTGTACTTTCTCTATACTTTTTATCAACCCCTTACGAAATGGATCCCAAATGGCAGAACAATAGTCCAAATGTCGACGCACAAGAGATTTGTACGCTATCTCCTTTGTTTGTTCATTACAACTTGACCTATGAATCGCAGCCTAGAATTAGCTCTACCTACCAACAAATTAATGTGTATGTCCCATTTCATGTTCCTTAGTACTGTTACTCCCAATATTTCATAGAATCAGCCGTATCAATAACTGAATTGTTTAACTCGTATTTCTGAACAATTTTATTCTTTTCTTTAGCTACGCTCATTGTCTTGCACTTTTTACAATTTAGTGTAAGTTACCACTCAGCGCACAATGCCAAAATAACATCCAGATCACGCTGAATTGCTAAGCAATCGGCCAAATTCTTTACTTACCTATAAATAACTGCATCATCAGAAAACAATCTAAAAAGGCTTTTCACTTTGTCTCCGAGATCGTTTATAAAAATTTAGAACAGAAGTGGACCTATTACACTTCCTTGATGTACACCCGATGTAACATCTAGATTAGAATAACTTTCTCCTTCAACGACGACATACTGTGAGCGACCAGTTAGAAAATCCTTTATCCATTCACAAAGCTGATCCAATATACCGTACGCTCGAAGCTTTGCTTAAAGGCGGTTGTGTGGCACAGAGTCAAAGGCTTTCTGAAAATCTAAAAAAGTTGCATCTACTTGTGAACCTGCATCAGTAACTCTCATTACGTCGTGTGTAAATAGGGCCAGTTGTGTTTCACATGATCTTTTCTTCCAAAATCCGTGATGATTTCTTGTAAGCAAATATTTTCATCTAGAAAATCCATAATGCTCGCGCATATAATATGCTCCATAACTCTACTACAAACAGATGTTATAGATATGGGACGATAGTTTCCAGGGTCTCTTCGATCACCTTTCTTGAAAATTGAAGTTACTTGCGCAATTTTCCAGTTTGTAGGTACTTTTCGCTCTTCTAATGATTTACTGAAAATATCAGAGAGAAATGGCCCGATTTTCGCCGCATACTCTGAAAATATTCTTACTGGAATTCCATCCGGTCCGGTGCTTTCCCCCACTTCAGGAGCACTAATTGCTTAATGATACCTGCAGTATCTATGCGTAATGATTCGACACAGCGTGGGAAAACGGGAATACTATCCTTGTTTTCATCAGTAAATGAATTTTTAAATTCAGTATTAGTGCTGGAATATTTCTTTTGGTACAATTGACTTTTCGTACATACGACCAAAATTTCTTTGGGTTTTCTGTGAGACTCTTAGAGAGAGAGTTGGAATGAATATCATTGAAGGCCTCGTGCATTACATTCTTAATACGTCAGCTAAGGTTTCTAAATCGCTGCAACACCCCTTTCTTCTTGAGTGTGCATGTATCCTCCTTTGTTTTTTTAGTGACCTTTTGACTTTGCATGTGTACCACGGTGGATCATCCTCCCCATTTATTGTCTGCTTCGTTATATGTATTTCCATACCTTCCCTGACTATTCGTATAAATAGATGCCACATCTCTTCAAGGGTTTTCTTTGTTGACTTGAAGTTTTCGTAATTATTCCTCAGGTAGGTTCTGAAACACTCCTCTGAGGCCTTACTGAATCTGTATACAATCCGCCCTTTTCTCCTTTTTTGCTTGGTCGTTAGTTTGATAGTTACAATTACCGCTTTGTGATCGCTTATTCCTGTTGTTGTTGAAATGTCGGTGAATAATTCTGGCCTGTTGGAAACCAGCAGATCTAAAATATTTTCGCTACCGTTATGACACCACATAGGTTCATTAACTAGCTGCTAGCGATGATAATCTGATAACAAATCGAAAATTACTTCAGAAGTGGCCTTATCCCTGCTACCTGTAATGTGAACGTAATTACGCCAGTCAATATAAGGCAGATTGAAGTCACCTCCTAGAATCATAGCATGATGCTGAAAATTGCTAGCTATACTGTTTACATTATTTCTTAGTTCCTCAGCAATAGCTACATCAGAATCGGGTGGGCGGTAGAAGGCGCCTATGATGAGTTTTGACCCAGCAACATTGAGTTTAATCCATATGATTTCACAGATCATATCGATGTCTACTTCATTAAATGGGAGAAATTTACTCAGAGCTATAAATACCCCACCTCCATGAGAATGTAATTTGTCTTTACGAAAAACGTTCATGCTATCTTTGAAAGTTTCGGCGGAACTTATTTCCGGTTTTAGCCAACTTTCTGTACTGATAATTATATCTGCTTCTATGCTACAAATAACGCTTTCAAGTTCTGGTTGTTTGTTACAAACGCTTCTATAGTTAATTACGAGAACTTTTAACTGTCGAGATTCTTTTACGTTCCTCCTACATTCCGGGGTTGCATTTGTTTGGGTTGCCCGTAACTGTATTTCATGTTTCGGGTCTTCCTCCCTCAGCCTAAAAAACCACCCAGTCTATTCCACATGGCCCCTGCCACCTGTGTAGCTGGTTCACATTTGTAGTCCACACCTGATCTATTAAGGGGATTCCTATATGACTCAACCCTATGGCAAAGATTGAGAAATCTGCAGCCAATATTATCACAGAAACGTCGTAGTCTCTGGTTCAGCCCCTCAATACGGCTCTGAACAAGAGGTCCACAATCAACTCTGTCTACGATGCTACAGATGGTTAGCTCTGCCGATATCTTGCGGCCACTGGCCACAGAGTTCACCCTTTCAGCCAGCCGCCGGAAGGAAGAGAGGATAACCTCCGACTCAAGGCGGTAAGCATCATTGGTGCCGACATGAGCCACAATCTGTAGTTGGCTACACCCCATCCTTTCTGTGGCATCCCGGATGGCCTGTTCCACATCTCAGATCAGGCCACCCGGAATAAAGACTGAATGGACGTTGGATTTCTTCGCCGACTAATCTGCCATTTCTCTAAGGGACTCTAGTAACGGCCTAACATTAGTGCTCCCAACTACCAAAATCCCCTTCTGTTTGCTCAGAACTAGCGGGCTGGGGGGCCGTCAACTCGCAGGATGATAATTGTGGGACTGAGTCAGCCTCCGACAATACATCATACTAGTTGGACAGTCGAACAAGTTCAGCGTCTTGGCCTTTAAGCCTGCTCGATGCCCCCATGTGTGGCTTCGAAGTTTAGAGGCCATATGCCAGTCACCGACAGGCGACCGCGGCACAGCCTCCAACTCTTCAGCCTGGGTTGCAGGTACGATGGTCGATATGGGAGAATCTGTTATAGGCATGGCTACATCAGTTTCCCCAATATCACATCTGCTGTAACCTTTTATGGCAGCTTCCAGCTGTGTAACTTTTGCTAACACAGCTGCAAGCTGTGCGCGGAGATCAATCACCTCAGCTTGCGTCTGCACGCAGCAATCACAGTCCCTAACCATTCTGCTTTTGAAAAACGTGAAAATGAAAAAGAGAACAGAAAAAAGGAACAGAAAATAAAATACAAAATATCTTCTGGAATCAATAGGGAAAAAAGCTACATGCTATGTGGGGGGTGGGGGTAGAGGCAAAAGCGGGCTACATGGGGGGGGGCGGTGCAGAGGATTCCAAAATGGAGCTACGCTGTTTATGGATGTTCCCTAAGCAAAAAAAAAGAACACCTTGAAGTGGCAGTGGGCTGGTCACGCTGCTCAGATAAAAGATGGACAAAAATAGTGTCGTAGTGGAGACCAGGAGAACATCTGAGATCAAGAGAGAGACCACCAGACCGACTGGACAAAGACTTATGCAGGGTCATGGAAGTCAGCTGGCAAAAGATTACTCAAGACCTTTCTACCTGGAGAAGACTATTCAGGTTTTATCAAGACCCATAACTCTAATGGGCCACATCATTTCATGACTGAATTGGTTGATGATGATCCCTCAATATACTTTCAACTAGGCTTTTAGAAATTATATTCACTACTAATTACGATGAAAACTTCCGGTATTTCTGGATGCCATAGCTGCTCTCTTTCCTATTTGTAGGTACCTTCCATTGCCACAAGCTATCACTGTCAACTCTGTCTCTTTGTGAAATTCAAATTGTTTGTTACATTCTGTTTCATCTTTAGATAGTATGCTTAGCATTAATAAAATTCTGAGATCTTCTAGTATGTCTGTATATATTAACTACATTTTTGAAATACATGTACAAATAAAATAAAATAAATACACGAGGTTTCACATTAGTAATAATCAGCTGTTAATGTATCATTAAAGTGAAAAAGGCACTTCCAACAGTGCATAAAAAGTCCTCAATAACTACAAATTAAATAATCCTAATTCCACATAATATTGTTTATGGAGAGATGATGACACTAGGTATTCCTTCCCTCCCTCCCACTCCAACTTCTCCTTCCCTACTTCTCCCTTCCTCACAACCCTCACCCACTTCCTCTTTTCCAGTGCCCCCTTCCCATCCCACCATTCCTACCATTGTCGCAACAAGCCTGCTGGAACACAGATATGTCTCTACAAAAGAATAACAGTTCCATATCCATCGAAAACTGGAATGAAAAAAAGTATGTCTATGCATCCTATTGTGTAGTGATAAATAAATTTGCAGAATATCATTAGAAATAGTTGTTTTAAAAAGTGATGATTATTGTGAAAATTAACATTTTGCAATTTGCCAGTACCTTCACCATCTGTCTTTGAGAGCAAGATTTTTTAGAGCACACTGGTAGAGCCTTCATATTATACATATCCATTCAGTATCAATCAAATTTTAGAAGTAAAATTTCAAACATGCACAACCACATGAAGGCAGATTAACAGAAACACCCTTATTAAACTGTGCTGTTTCTGTTTTACAAAGGCAAATTATAACTTTATTGCTTTAGTCCAATGATCATTTACATACAGCTTTTGTATGGTGTTTAGTAGTTTCTAATTGCACTTAATTGATTCACAGATTTCAAATGATTCCTTCATGTGTTGGGGAGTTACAAAGTCTTGAGATATTGAAATTAAATGGAAACTGCCTGACAAACATAGATGTGGATATACTTTCAAAGTTAAAATGTCTAGCAGTCTTAGATCTTTCTAATAACAGCATATCAGCCGTTCCACCACAGCTTGGAAATATGCAGCAGTTACAGTAAGCTTAACATATTTCATACAACTGAGATAAATAGTTTTATCCTGTTTACTCATACTTGTCTTATATTTTCTGTGCTTAATGTATGAGGGTGAATCAGAAAGTCTTTGCCCCTATTTTATATCAGCAGAAATAAGGTACATACAGGTAATTACAAATGTAAGTACTATTCTGCATACTTTATCCTATTTTACCACATAGTCCCCACACAGGTTCAGATATTTGTCCCATTGTAGCACTGAATTTGAGATGCCCCTGTGGTATAATTCGTCCAGTGTAACCACCATCAGACTGCTGCCTTGGCTTCATCATTGCACATGAATTGCTGTTACACTTCTCAAAGCAAGACACCTTTCCCTGTGGATTTCGATGGGCATTCATCCCTTTCTCTATGGAAAGCAAATCACACTTCAGCGCTCATATGCCATGGACATGTGAAGCACAACTGCCATCTTTAACAACTGACAGAAGCCCTGTGTCACAGAGCTACTGGCAGATAAGGCCAAGCCGTCTTACAGCTGTGTTTGGCTAAAAAAAAAAAAAAAAAAAAAATTGTGACAAAGACTTTCTGATTCACTCTCATAGTTTCTTAAATTTATCATCTTAATAATATTAAATCTAGTGAAGCTACGTAGGTCTGTGAAGTCAAGCATAGTATCAAACCTCCAATAAAACAGCCATTGTATTCCTTCTCTTTGGCAGATGCAACAGTTATCAATCAAATTGTTAAGGTGCAAGAAAATTGGTCAAATTTTGACATCATATGGTAAATTATCAGATTGGTTGTAACATCTATACCAATATTTACTATCCTGACCATATTATAGGTGACAGTTTATGATACCATAATGTACAACTATTTGATCCTAAATTATTTACGCGCTAATGACCTCGATGTCGACGCACCCTAAAAAATAAACAACAACTAAATGATTTACTATAGTTCTAGATATTTCATCCCAAATGATTGATATTGTACAAGGTAAATCTTTTATATTGAACTTATATTGTATTGCCATTATTATTGCACTAGCTAGGCATGCTGGCATGCAGCTGTGGGTAGTGCCCACATTTGCATAATGCTCACTCTCTAACACTTAGGATAACAGCGCTGAACATACAGTGTTGTGTAATATGAGCTTCTACTGCTCTCTCCCAAACCCCCAAGACTCACCTGCCCCCCCCCCCCTCCCCACCCTCTTTCCTCAACACAAAAATATATGTGAACCTGTGAATGTGAATATGAATTATGAAGAGCTTCAGTGTGAAGATGAGCATGTTTCAGAGAGGGTGTATGTATTTTAGCGATTTGTGATTTTTACATGTGATATTAAATCATTTTTTTTAATTATGGCAATTTTGTGTAGTAATTTTGCTGAACATAATTAAGTAGAGTAATTTTTAATAGGGTAATATATTTATTAAGTGTATTATGCTAGTAAAAAGTGGACAATAAGGAAAAAAAGATAGTCTTGCTTCCCTACTCGGGTGTTTTGGGACTAATTAATCCAACAAGATGCACATTATCAACTGCAGAACCAGAAGACAGGAGAGTTTTGCTGCCAGAGTAAATCCACCATTCATAATGTATATAAATATTTCAAACTTCTTGTTGACAGTGATGGTGAAGTTTTGTTATCACTTTGTTATCAACATGTCAGCTGGTGAGGAAAGACTGACAACCGATGGATGCACTTGATGCTCATAAAATAAAACACTGCAGTGGTTTTTTACCGGAAATATCAAAGGGTGAAAGGATTTAGGTAATATATAGGTTATTTGCACTGCAGCTTGTGATATTGATTTGAGAACTGTCAGCTGGTGTGTCATGTGTTTTCAAGGAAAAATGTGAAACAACAGAACTTTCTTATGAAACTTCGATGGAGACATTGAAGAACAGTACACAAATTTTATATTGGTAAAGAAATTATTAGTCAAGAAGATAAATTTTGCACCACCTATACAATCTGTGAGAGACATATTGAACAATATGGGATTTAAGTCAGCAGAATGATGTCAGGATATTTTTTCCTAGGAGAAAATGACATAGTGGCTTCCAGAAACATTTTTATTTTTTATTTTTTGCTTGAATTCAACTTGGGTAACTCAAAATTACTCTCTGAAATCTATCTGGCAGAGTCAAAGCCAAGGTGTGGCACTTTAAAGTACCTATCGGAAATGGGGCAATGCTGATTGACTTGAATAGGAAATCGGCAAAGCCTGGATTTCTCCAGGAAAGCAAGTTAGTCTACAGGTGCAGTAAAACCAGCAGCTCTGCAAATTATTATTTAGAACTGAATCCACAACATTTAAAGACTGGTTTCTAAACAGTTTTGTGATGGAGGAAGGTTCTAACATTTTCATGAACAATGCCAAATACCATTTGGCAGTCATAAACAGAGCTCCAACACCAAAAACACTGAAAGCTGATACAGCTGCTTAGCTAACATAAAAGATGCTTTCCTAATTGCCTACAGAGAAGAGAGCTGAGATGATGGAGATGGTATTCTTGTATAAAGAAGAAACAATCTACCAGCCAATATATTCCAAGAGAGCTCATTTGTGTCCAAACAAAAGAGAAGTGGCAGAAGATAATACCATTTTTAAAATAACTGATGTTGAATATTTATAGCTTGATGCCCTGGGAAACATCACCATCGAACAATGGCAGAAATTTGTTGATCATGCTGAGAAACTTCAAACAGAAGATTCCAGGAAGGAAATGGTCTGAGTTAACATAGTCGAGCCCTTCATAATCAACCTGTGAAAAGACTTAGTGACCTCAGAAGATGAGAGCAGCATAGGACAATGGTAGGACGAAGGAAAAGAATGCATTGAGGGAGATGAATCAATTGATGATGAGTAAGATGTTGAAAAACATTTAACATATTACTCAATACACTTTAACTTCAATGTCTCGTACTTATCAGTTTAATACACCAAACATCTGTTGCATTAATATTTTATTGTTATTTAAAACCCCTAACTCATATTTATCTTTCTCTGTTGTTGGTAATCAGTGACTGTATTGCACTGGGTTAGTATTAATTTTGTTTACTTAAATAATGGTTGATTTTTATAAATTAAATTGCAGTGAGTATACTTTTATGTTATAATTTCGATTACAATTCCTAATATATAAACTGAAAATAACATGTAATACATTCTGGTTCAATTTTTAACCATGAATAAAAGAATAAGTAAGTTTCCTTAGTCTATTGAAAGGTTTTTTTTTTTTAATTATCTTTCAGTAACATCTTACTCAGTGCACTTTATACAATGATAATTAAATACCAGGTCTTTCAAAATCTCAAATTATATTATGTAAATCTGTACTTCCATAACTTACTTCAGAAAATGACATACATCAATATTTTATTGCAAAACAGTAATTATAAATTATTTAAAATGCAGTACAAACTATTACTGCAAGTAAACACGTGAATTCAACTATTTAGCTTTTGAAGTCACTCACCAGGAGACCTGGCCAGAACACTAATATTTTACTTACAAGAAGAATCTTGTATTGTAGTATATTTGTCATCTGGTTGGAAAATTCTTGGCTATGATTATAGACTTTTAGATATTTATTCAATTTTCTAATGATAATACATGGGGATGGTTTGAACAATAATGTGCTGGAAAAGGAAGACAATGTTGACCTCTATGATTTAGGAGCTCCTGTTTAAAGACAGCATTTTACAGAGTTTTAAAGGATTTTAACGTAAATTAGGCAGTATGAATTGATGATATTCCTGCAGAACTTCTAAAATCTCTAGGAAGAATAGGAATCCAATGAGAGGAGAAACGAGAGAGGCTCCAACTGATTCTAATACAAGTATAATCTTCACATGGGATGGCCACATAAATCAGGTCGTAAAGTGTATGGCTGTGGTCTGGATGATATGGCTTCGATCCCCAAAAAGTCGAGCATTTTTCCTTGAATCTTCAGTTGGGGTTTAAGGAAACCATGGTACAGGAGAAGCACTTCTGGCTGTGATATTAATAGGGATGACCAGACAAGATTTTCAAAATTTTAAAAAATCTGGTCCAAAATATTGAGATGGAAGAGTAATTTATAATCTACATAAGAATTAGATGGCAGTTATAAAAGTAGGAAATTATTGAAAATTGAGCGTAGTAGGCGAGCAGTAAAACTTTGGGCATGCATTCGGTAGGATGTGGATTTGAATCCCTGTCTACCCTTCCAGATTTCAGTTTTCCATGGATTTCTGAAATCATTCCAGGTGAATGCTGTGATTGTTCCTTCAAAATACAACGGCCAAATTCCTTCCATTTACTAGCCCCCAGTCCTTTCCTGCCTCCAGTGATCTCACACCGATGAGGTGTAAAACCAAAAGCAAAAGAGAAATCAACAGAGATAAGCCTAAGTTAAAGAAAGGTGTGACACAAGGTTGTAGACTATCCCTTAACACTTTAGTTATATGTAGAGAAAGCAATAAAGGAAATACAAGAAAAATTTGTATGATGCATAGGTGCTCAAGAAGAAACAATCAGGATGCTGTGATTTGCTGAGGAAATTGTTCTGTTAACTGATATTGACAAATCACTGAATCACTTGAACAGAATATGGAGTGAAGTATTTTTACTAAATATAAACCAAAAGCAACAAAAAAGTAATGAAATGTTTAAGAAATGATAGTAATAACAATAGGTTAAATGTAAATAGGATCAGATGTTTTATGAGATGTAAGTGAATTCTTTTCTTAGGAAGTAAAATTACAACTGATGGCCCAAGCAGTAATGAAGTTAAAAGCTGAATAACACTAATACAAGGTACCTTCTTGAAAAAAAGTTTCAAATGTTGATCTAGCACTCATTAAGAGCTTTCTAAAACTAAAGTATGAATCACAGCACTTTATAATGGAGAACCATGGTTTTTTAGCAATTACAGAAAGAAGGAAAAATTTAAATATTTGAAATGTGGTACTATAGAAGAATATAGAAAATTGAATTGACAAATAAAGTACAAAATTAAAGTGTTTTGCAAATGATGGGCGATGTGAGACAAATGTTCATGGGGGGGGGGGGGGGGGGGGGTTTAACCATAACGTTCTGTCTTAGCTATGACCGTGGATAGTTTCAGCTCTTGCTTTCCTACATTAAATTGGTCGCCACCTTGCTTGATTTAAACACCAAGCTATGAAGGGGTATAGATAATAATGTTCACAAATCTATTGCTGGTAAATAATCATTATATTCTTCAAAGTTTAGCAAAGTCAAAAACTGAAGTGGCATGTTTCTGAAGATAAAATTGCAAATTCGCTTAACCGATCGAGCAAGACCAAACCCCATTGTTCAAAATCCAGTTAACTAACACACGAAAGCAGATAAAAGTACGTCACACGCTTCTACAGTTCGACTTGTGTGCTGATGCCCAACACTTAAGTTATACCGACGCACCAAGTGGCGTTAAGTGCTTCCGCAAAGCTACATACTCATGCGCTAACTTGATCTGCAAGACTGTGCTACCTACTGAGCGCTGAATGACTGAGCGGTGCCTACATTGCACCACACAGTAGCATAGTTGTGCTCCAACTGTACATGGCTGACTGATTCCTACATAATGCCAAAATTACATGCCACGGAGCGTGGTTACGCTCATACAAATACTGTGACTCTGGCTGGCCGACTGAGTGAGGAAAATTCTGGGCTGGTACATATAGAAACCCCCATGGGAATGCAAAGACTTCCAGGTTCCCACCAAAGTATTCTCATACACTGATCAGATATCAGATCTCATGTTTGTAACTTACATCAGATTCATGACCGTGAAGACTTAAACCCGGAAGTCTTTACATTTCCACAGTCATTTCTATTTATAGGAGCCTAGATTTTTCCTCACTCTCAGTCGGCCAGGTACAATTAGAGCACTACTATGCTACTGTGTGGTGAGATGTAGGCACCCCTCAATCGTTCAGCACTCAGTCTGCCAGTCAGATTAAGTGAGAGCACAGCTATATTGCTTTGTGACGCAATGTAGATACTGCTCACTCATTCATTCAGTTGGACAGTTTCAATTAGAGCATTACTATGTAGTTTTGAAGCAGCATTTTTCACCATGTGGTGCGCCAGCATAACTTAAGTGTCGGTCGTCGGCATACAAGTTGAACTTTAGGGGTGTCTGATGAACTTTTATCTGCTTTCTTGTGTTAATTAATTGGACATTGAACAATGGGGTTTGGTCTGGCTCGATTGGTTAATCGAATTTGCAATTTTATCTTTGGAAACATTGTTTGATGCCAGTTCAGTTTTTGACTTTGCTAAACTTTGAAGAATATATTGATTATTTACCAGCAATAGACTTGTGACCATTACTATCTATACCCTTTCCTAGCTTGGGGCTTAAATCAAGTATGGTGGTGACCAAATTAATGTAGCAAAGCAAGAGCTGAAGTTATACACGGTTATCCATGGTCATAGTTGAGACAGAAGGTTTTGTACCAAGCCCAATGCAGCTTACTGTCTCACAGCGAGTAAGCAATTTTGCTAAAGAGGATCACAGAAAGAAGTAGCAGGATAGTGGGTCACATTTTAAGACACATGGTGTTACTTTTTTTGTTAATGGAGGAAACAGTTAAAGGAAAAAACTGTAGAGTAAAACAAAGAATATATAAAGCTGATAATTATCAGCTTTATATATTCTAATGTAAACAAAGTCCTCGATTACATTGGTTGAAAAGTGTATATTCATATGAAAAGGTTAATTCAAGATAGGGAGATGGAGGATTGCATCAAACCATTTGAGGGACTAACGACAGGGGAAAAAATAATAGAACCCTGTTATGCGAGGGGGGCAGAGTTTCTTTAGTACCAGTTTTTGACACTTGGAGCATGTAATCCTGTCCCTTAGCCAGTATACCAATTGTCATCACTAGGGAAGATTGTGTTTGTGATGGCTGATTCTTGTGAACAGTGTGCAGTCATGAAGTTTTCCTTCTGCTCAGAAAACCTGGCACAGAAACTCTTGAAATGTTGAAAACTGCATACTATGGAGAAAACCCAAGCATTTGAGTGGTTTTCCCATTTCAGAAGAGGTGAAATGTCAAGTGATGACCAACATCATTTTGGATGGCCATTAACAGCCTGAAACAACAAAAATGTCAAAAAATTCACGAAATCATCCTTAATGATCAGCAACATACAATCAAAGAAGTTGTGGAGCTGTCTGGCATGACTTGAAGCCTAGTTCAGTGCATTTTAAGTGAAGGTTTGGGTACAAGATGGGTATCTGCCAAATTTGTGCCTCGACTGTTGACCACACAGCAAGAAACAATATCACTTTGAAGCATGGTGTGCTTTGAAGGAAGAGCTTTGAAAAGATCCAGACTTTTTCTTCAAGGTCATCACAAGCAACAAATCCTGGTGCTACGGTTACTCTGAAATGAAGCAAAGGTTGAGCCAGTGTCAGACTCCGAGCTCACTTCATGCCAAAAAGACCAGGCAAGTGAACCAAACTTAAAGACAATGCTGATTTGTTTCTTCGATGTGCTAGGATTGTCCATTGAGGGTTTGTTCCACGGGTTCAGACAGTTAACAGGCCTTTTACTTGCATGTTTTGAAAAGATTGCACAACAATGTGTGATTAAAAAATCCTGGTTTGTCAGGCAACTAGTTCATCCATCATTACAATGCCTCTGCTGACACAGCCCTCTCTGAATGCCGATTTTGTCAAAGAATGCCATGACCCCTGTGTGCCTACTCACAAGACCTTTCCCCTGCGACTTTTTTTATTTGCTTGAATGAAAAGAGACATGAAAGGAAAACATTTTTACAGTGCAGATGAGGTGAAGGGGGAAAAAAAAACAACAGATACCATCAGGCATCTCTGAAGAGGAGTATAAAATTTTTTTTGAACAATGGAATAAAAGATTGGACAAGTGTATCAGTTCTAATGGAGAGTACTTTGAAGGCAATTGATTGTATTTTCTAAAAAATTAAAAATGTGGATTAAAAAAAAAAGTTCGGTTTCTTTTAGGTTCCCCTTCATATCTCTTGTGAACCATAATGATTAAAGACAGATCAGTAATTTCAAAACAAAGCATTGACATGGTTTTTTTTTTTTTCAGGATAATAATTTCTTTGTTTTATGTTTTTTGTAAAAGTTTTTCTTTACACTACACATGATTGTATTCTTAATCAGAGAGAATACTGATAAGTTTTGCAGTATGTTGCACTTTTTTCTTCTCTATCATCTGTATAGGTGGAGGAAACAATTGTTAACCAGTATTTCAAATATATGTGGTTAATGTAGGTCATTTCTTCTGCAGTTGCTTGTTAGAGTAATGATTATTATTTAATAAGTACAACTGTTGCATTGGTGTGGTGGGTAGCAGTACCCACCTGGGAAATTCCCAGTGGATATTTTACTCACCCATTATTTGGGTGAGACTGAGCATGCATAGAGGAAAGAACTGAGAGAGAAAGCAGATTAGCCTAAGCATAGAATTATATATAATAGACTGCATCCTGTCACATTCCAGGGCTCAAAGATATATGATGGACCCGTGGGCATACTAATACCATTTGCCAGTTGCAGAAAGACAGAATTGCTGTGGCTCTGTTACCATTTGGAATTTTTTCTACAGTCATTCAGACATGACCAGTTATATGTGTCTGCTGTATAAATACATTCAGTCATTGTGTGAGCATGCATTGTGCATATTCGCATTATGCTATGGTCACTAGGATGCTCAACACACAATGTGGAACCTATTTAAACCCATGAGAGCAACAGGGTTAGTGGAACAGACCTCTCACAGGTTTAAATACTTTCCGCACAGCATGTTTGCACCAACATGTGACTGCATCCTTAGGCCCCTTTCATACTGAGCTTATTGGGTGAGCAGTAATACTCTGACCTTGCATTTGGGTGGACATGGGTTCGAATCCCCATCGAGCCATCCAAATTTGGATTTTCCATGTGTTTCCCAAATCATTCCAAGTGAATGCCGGGATGGTTACTTCAAAAGTCCATGGCCAAATTCCCATTCCTTGTCCCAAATCCCATCCATACCTCTAATGACCTCAATGCCAGTGAGGCATAAAGCCAGAAGGGAAATAAAAACCTTTCACCCATGAAGGTTTTGGATATATGGTAAGATATCGTATCTCCACATTCGTTTAATGGTGTGAAGAAGTATACAGGGCACAAGGCACAGAGATAGCAAAATGCTATGATCATGCCATTCAACAACCATTCACTACCACTACAAGCAATGGCTGTCAGATGGCCAAAATTCCATTGTACTAATTCAGTGGTCTATGTAAACAAATGCAGGCTTTTAACATGCAACGTATTTTTGCCATATGTAGGTGTACAAGTATACCTTAAACACTGACAGTGAAGTACTAATTTCTCTGGTTGATAAATTTTAATATTTATTTATTAATAATAATCAGATAGAACAAATAAAATAAATCAAAATATAATATTCAAAACTTTTGTAACATTTTATTTTGGTTACAATTCATTTGTAAGTAACACGTATAGTTTGCATTATAGTAGTAACAATCAAATAATAGGTGCTAAGTAGTGAACAAAAATTCAGATTAGGATAGGGAAGTGAACTACAACTTAGTTGATGGTTGTGGGGTACGAACACACAAAACAGACAAAATCAAATGACATAGAATTTTTCCGATTTTATCCTTTTGTCAACTAAAGAACATTGCGGAGGGTGGGAGCTGAAGGATACTGCCTCATAGAGTGACTGTTAGCCAGGAATATGGTAGTGATAAATTTTAATAAGGGACAGGGAGAAGGGTAGTGAATTAAAGCTAATACCCAAGAATTGAAAAATATCAAAACTAATGTCTGGTGGGTGAAAAGACCAAAATAAGTAAATTAAATTTTAAAAATGTAAATATAAATAGGCAAATATAATTAAATATAAAATTAAACCAAAAAATCTATGAAGTTAAACATCAACTGTGTTAGTAATGGTTCAATGTTGATAGGAGAGAACAGAGAAAAAGGGGGGGGGGGGGAGAATAATGACTGAGTATTATCTTAAATTGAGAACATGTAGTTTCCTAGTGCTCAGTTTGTACTGGTAGGCAAGTTCACACTTTCTAAGTTAAGAGGAGCTGCTGCTATTTCGGAGGACTCTGATAGCACGAACTGTGAAAAAAGACTTAAAATTATAGGTGTTACGGGTTGCATGGGCAACTACTTGGCACTTGGGTTCCAAGTGAATACCATCTGTTGGTGGCCATTCATTCTTATGGCTAGTGGATTTGTGGTCAAACCTGTATATGAAGCCAGGCAGTGGTTGCACTGAGGAGTCCACACTAGACCCACCAACCTACAAGCTGTCATCTGTATCATACCAAACATTCCCTCCCTTACAGTCTTGGCATTCAGGGTAGTTGTATATGTTCCATCCAAAAGTCCCTCATGTGGTATTCAATCAGTATCCCACAAACATTGATATCTCACAACTACCTACCGACTTTGGTTGACAAACAGCCTTCTCAGCCACATTACAACCTGCTCAGCTTATCGAACATCCTAAAGCTGGTTACAGAATACTACCCAGGCCTCCAATCCAATCCATCAATAGAATCCTTCAGCAGAGTTATGATTGTCAGCAAACCTGCCCAGAAATGAGATCCATTCTTCCCAAAATCCTCCCTGCTCCTCCCAGAACTTGTATCAGCCAACCTAATAACCTCAGCCAACTCCTAATCGACAAACACAGTCATCCTTGTGCCATCAGACAGCCCCAAGGCTCTTTTCCAAGCAACAGACCCTACTGTAAGATGTGCAACATACACCATGCCTCCACCACTTTCACCAACCCTGTCTTGCGAAAGTTTTCCCATCATGGGACACACCATCTATTAAACCTCCCTTGTAATAGGCCGTTTAATGTGCAACCACTGCCTGGCTTCATATATAGGTGTGACCACCAATACATTAGCCATAAGAATGAATGACAACTCACAAACGGTATTCACATGTAATCTAAAGCACGCAGTAACTGTCCATGCCATTTCCCATGACACAAATAATTTTAATTCTTGGGTCACAGTCTGTGTTATCAAAAGTCCTCCAAAATAGCAGCAGCTCCTCTGAACTCAGAAGTTTGGAACTTGCCTACCAGTACAAACTGGGCACAAAGCAACTACCTGGTCTCCGTTTAAGATATACCCAGTCGTCATATTTTTCCCCTCTCTCCATCCTCTCCTTGACTCCATCCTGCTGTCTAAATTGACCCATCGCTGACCAGAGGTGATGATTAACTTCATAAATTCTTTGATTTAGTTTATTTAATTACTATGCTCTTTTCGCCCACCAGACATTAGTTTAGATATTTTGCAATACTCGAGTATTAGCTTTAAATCACTGCCGCTCTCCCTGTCCTATGTTTGAATTTACCTCCGCCATATTTGTTACTAACAGTCACTCTGTGAGGCAGTCTCCTTCAACACCCACCCTTCACAATGTTCTCTAGTTGAAAAAGGGATAAAACCCAAAAATTTCTTCTATGTTATTTTTTTCTATCTTATGTGTTTGTACCTCACAACCATCATCTAAGATAAGTGATGGTTCATTTCCCATTTTTATTTGTATTTTCTTTATAAAAATTCATAGTTTTTATCTGATATCAATAGATCTTTGCACACATATATTTTGAAACAGAGAATAATACTGTCTAATACTGTCTACATTTGGTTTACAAAAGCCAATCCCTCTTTCCCTTTACCCTTCTTAAGCAAAATTTATACCTGAAGCTATTCAGTTTTTTGCAAATATTTCGAAAATGATAGGGGAATCAGCCAAAGTGGATAGTGATGGAGAATTTTTGTGACAATTCAGTCAAATGGAATAAACATCAGAACTTTCATAGCCATCCCCCCGAGCAATTCTGGGTACTCTGCTAGTTTTAACATAAAGATAAAATAAACAAATTTAAATTGGTAACAGATTTACATTGTAACTACTTAAACATTTTGTAATCTTTTATTTTAGTTACAACTCGTTAGCAAGCAACACACATTGTTTTAAAATTAAAATAAATATTAAAACCGACAATTAAATTCCTAATAAATTTGCAATGTAACACCTAACACATGTAATTTGCCAAGGGAAGCAGCTGAAATGTGAAAACTATTAAAAAAATATTTTCATCATTCAAAATGTGGGTAAAGTAAATTGAGTATCCACAAAAACGCCATGAGCAATGTGCTGAATTCCTTTGATGTTTCAACAGAGACTTTCATCTCAGCCTTTATCTACAGAATGTGATAGATTGCAAACAATCATTGTTTGTGAAAATAAGAATACTGTGGAAGAATATCAAGCATCTTTTTATCGTACGTCCAAAACTTTTGTATGTGAAATCCACCTTAGAATATTTCGCAGGTGCTCTGACTGATTCCATGTGTATTCTCAACAAACAAACAAAAACAAAATGGTTAAATTCGTAGTGAGGCTGAAAAGAAGAACAAATTGATCATAAATGATGCTAGAAGACATCAGAATGAGGAGAGTAAATTTTCGTCATCCATAGATGTGAGATCCAATGGAACTTTTAAAGGTGGCCTTGTTGAGTCAGCTGACAGTAAAAATCATTATAGTTCTTCACTATATACAAAAATAAGTATATATTTAATGAATATTCATGTGTATGTACTATAGATGTGACAGAAGTGACATTAAGGAAGTGGAAACAGAAGCAATTACACAAAAATATTGTGCGGAAATGTGACAATCTTCATTTAGTGTCTAGTTACTTCTATTAGTTTTCTAATTACTGTAACTAATTTTCAAAAGTTTTAAGTTTGCAAGTAATATTTTAAAAACAAACTCTTAGCAGCATTTTATCCTTATAAATTGCTTCTTTTTTGCGTTGTAAATTAAGGCTGCTCTGTTGAATAAATTTTCCCTAGCAACACTGATAGGTGGAGCTGACATAAACTTGCAGACTAATGGTAACAATATGGAACATTTGTGAGCATTGTTTTGCCACCATTTAAAAGGCTCTTCTTTTAGAAGAAGTTTTTTTCTGCTTCAACTACTGGACTAGACTGACATTGAGATCTGCATTCTGTTTTTCAAACTCTTTAAACTCTTCTGGATGCATATATTTCAAATTACTTTTTAAAGCAGAGGTAGTATATCCTTACTGATAATATTCTTTTTCACATAATGAACAATTTTGCTACACATTCAGTTTTTTCTTCAGAAAATCTCCAAATGGGACTTGTTTTTTTGTTTCATTTTGAGACACACTACTGGTTATACAACAAAATACATACTTATAGGTACATCACACAATATTTGAAACAATCATAAAACAAGATACCCTCACTGACACATCACCACACCAATGTTGGTGCTTACTCGATTTAAGATAGCTCACCATCTAGTGACACTAATTCTAACTAGTTTGATTTTCTTTTTGGTACGTACAGTGTATTTATGCCTATGGGTCGATAGACCAATTCCCACAAAAGTTTCAGTTGCAATTGCAGCTAATAATACAGGATAGCATATATACAAGTTACTATAGTTGTGTAGCAGTGTTGTTATGTAACATTACTTACAGAATATTTATGCTTGTGGGTCAATAGACCAATTCCCACTAAAGTTTAAGTAACAGTTACAGCCAATACCATAGAATAGTATATATACAAGTTACTATAGTCGTGTAGCAGTGTCGTCTCATACGTATAGACATCGTGTTATTAGCAATTGCTGCAACTGTAGTTGAAACTTTTGCATGTACTGACCCCTATGGCTATGTGCCGAAATGATATAGTCCAGGAGCATTACACTGAAATGATTTCAGAACTATATAAATAAATGGTTGTATCAATTGCCATGACTCAAAGATATCTATATTCATTTTTTTCCTTATAGTTTTCACATTTAAGTATATAAATTGAATAAAAATTGTTCAATTTGTTATTAAACAAATTTCCAGAATTTTTTTACCATTTATTGAGCAAAAACATCTTTGCCATGAACTAGTTCTGGAAATATTATAATGCTCTTGGACTAATAAACAAATGTAGCACTGCTATATTTTAATACTGTCCTTTCTCATGTGACCTAATACTATATTTAACCCAAAAATAATATTCCTTTGGCTCTAAGTTACCTACTTTTTAAATACTAATGTAGGAATTCATTTTTAATTTCTTGAGGCTACTTTGAATAATCCTTCAGTATGGGTTGTTTTTAAAAACTGGGCAGAAACAATTCACAGTTTCAACTTAATGAAAATATAAAAGTGATTTTTACTATCTGCTCCAAAGCATGCAAGTAAAAATTAATTATCAAATTAGTTTCGCATGCTATCACATCGAAGCAAGCCTGGGTTGATGAGGGATTCTCAATCTTGAAGCAAGGACATGAGCGGGTAAACTTTTGTACACTAGTTTTCTTTATACCAACAGTTCTGAAGCATTAAAAATGTTTATAATTTCAACGTGGTACAGTCTATATCAACTGCTCATATAAAACAGATGGTGGATAACCGTACAGCATTGTTGAAAATATTTAGTATGTTGAAGGCTTTGGCGAGACAAGTTCTTTCTGTGAGAGGAGCCACCAATGATGAAAATTCAAATTTCAGGACATTTTTAAAGGCTCAAGTGGAAGATGTGACTGAACTAAAATAAATCATGACTTGAAAGACATGGTCACAAATAGCTTCATCATGACATTCAGATTGAATGTATTGATTTGGGGGCTTCTACAATATTTTTCAGAAATCATAGAAGAAATAAGAGCAGCCAAATGTTTTTTTTCAGTTGACGAAACTTCTGATATTTCCAGAGCTGAACAAGTATTCCTAACAATCGTTTCTGAAGATTTCATTGCAAGCAAATATTTTATTGAATGGTTTTCAATTAGGAACAACAAGCCAAAAACCTTATTGCAGCTTGTCATTGTCACTTTCGCCAATCACAAGTTGGCACTCTCAAAACACAGAGGCCAGTGCTACGATGGTGCTTCTAATGTTTAGGAAAAATAAGGGAGTTACAGTCAGGAATATGCAACAAAGAACCTCTAGCTTTATTAGTGCACTGTAATGCTCATAGTCTCAATCTTGTAGTACAAGATGGAAATGAGAGAGTTACAACAGAGAGAAAATGCATTGGAACAATAAATGATTTGATAAACTTCATGCAAGACTCACCAAAACAACTTGGACAGTTTAAGAAACCAAAAACTGGAATATAAAAAGGAACTAATGATAATATGCCATCCCCTGCAGCTTATTTTCTGACAAAGTATTTATAAATATTCCAAATTTAATCCATTTTTTAAAGTTATGGTTTTGCATTTGTAAACGTGTTTATTCATTTTATACAGATGGTTAGTGAGAGTCAAATATCTTAAATCAGTAAGAGAAAATTATAAGCAGTTAATGCAATTTTGAAATGATAATTCTGTAGCTAGAGAAGTAGACAGCACTATTGCTGATAAGGCTTCTGGATTTTCCTCTTACATGGAATTGTTTGAACGTATTTTCTGTATAATGATAGATATTTTTGACCGCATCAAAATTTTGAATCCATTTCTACATAAATTAAACCTATGTGTTATTGAATTGTATGAGAAGATAAAAGCAACCACCAATGTTTTGTACTGTGGTGAAGATTCAAAATCTGAAGAAATTTGGCCAAAAAGTGTCCAGTCAGTTACTAACTTTCAAATCAATAAACCACAAATCCCACATCTGCGTAAAATTCCCAAGCTCCTCAACCAAGGGAAGAACGAAAATCTCGGATTCAAAACACCTCAAGATTTTCAACAACGAAAAAAAACAACTATTAACTTACAGACGATATAACAACACTAAATCTTTGCATTAAACAAAAGTAAATTCTGTGAGGCTGCAACAAAAAGCTGGTTTTACTGGGGGGTAAAGCTTACATTTAACAGTGAAAAACCATTATTTTAGCTATCGGCACAGGTTTATGTACATTTATAATCATCAATGAACATGTGATAACAAATGGAAAATGCTGTAATGTTCACATGTACATCAGTAATTTAAATGTTATAAGATAGTATGGATGAGCAGTGGTAGAGTACAGTGTAGAGCTATTATAGAATGCCTCACCTAAATGTATTAGTAACTACCAAAATTATAAGTAAAATTAATAATTAACTGGGATAGGGCAAAATACCCCATCACTTACCACAGATGAAGGCAGGTGGGTGGGATGGACATGTAAAAAAAACAAAAACAACAAATTGCACAATATTTTATTGAGAAACCTTATTCATGTGAGAGGCGAGACATATGGAGGGGGGAAAGATGTGATCATAAGCCGACCCGCGACATGAATGAAACAAAAGTGGAAATGCAGCGTCGGGGTGGAAGTGTGGGGGGTGGGGGGATAAGGTTGAGAAGTGGAACAAGATAATCTCTGTGGTACCTGTTTAAAAATTATTATTGAAAACATTATTAAAAAATTACAATTTTATTTTGATTTCGATCAATTATAGGGCTAAATAAACGAAGGTGTATATAACTGACTAAATTGAAAGATAGTAAGTGACAGGTTTAACATAGGTTTAGGCCAGGGGTGTGTCTGGTGTCAGGGATATGTTGGTAGGATAGTTCCCATCTGCAGAGTATGAAGGGGTGGTGGTGTTCGGAAAAACTCCAACAGCTATAAACAGGTGTTGAGGTTGTTAGAATCATGTGAGTTTGCATGAATTCAGGGCCAGCGTTTCGTGTTAGGCCCGGGTGGGTAGTCAGGCACGAAAGGAGGGGGGGGGGGGGTAGTTCCCTGAAAAATCTTACCTAAAATAATAATAGTGATAACTATTGAATCTAATTCTTAAGGGAAATTTATAGGAGAATAACTAGAAAATGAATTTAAAAATTCATCATATAATTTATTCATTAATATATTTAGTAATTATATTTTAGCTATGTACAAAACATTGTTATTTTTTTAAATTTACTATTAATCAGTATAAATTGCGCAATGCAAAAATTTTAATGTGCTTTTCGCATTCGAGAGGACGCGGGTTCGAATCCCCATCCGGGCATCCAGATTTGGGTTTTCCATGGTTTCCCCAAATCACTCCAGGCAAATGCCAGGATGCTACCTTCAAAAAAAAAAAAAAAAAAAAAAAAAAAAAGCCATGGCCGTATTCCCTCCTGTTCCTTGTCCCCAGTCCCATCCCGCCTCTAATGACCTTAGCCGTCGACGAGGTGTAAGGCCCTAAGTAAAAACAAAATGTAATGAGCTTTGTTTCTTTGGAAATGAAACGATTCAATAATTTTTCCAAATCAAGTTCTTCAGTAAGGTAGCTACATACATGTAAAATAGCAATGTTATTTAATAGATCTTGCAACATTGTCGATCTTATGTAACTCTTGAGTCGGCGTAAGGCCGAAAAACTTCGTTCATTTGAACAGGACGACCCAAGAATTGTGATGAGTAGTCGAACGAAGCGTACAAACTCTGGTATGAGTCCTCTAGTCCATTTGTACTTCTGTAAAAAATCTACAACCTCTCTTAAATTTTTTGCCTCCTCATCTTGCCTTTTCAAAAAGTTGCAAAAACATGTCTCTATCACTGAGCAATCTTTCTTGGTCAAAATCATGATTGTAGAAATTTATAATTTTTGCTACATTTGTGAGCTGTCCCAAAGCGAATCGTTCTAACGATTTGAAGAAGTGGGTGGAAACGTTTGTCGAATCGACTCTTTAACTGGTCATAAAAATAAGATTTGCGGAGAAAATCTTGAGGTGTTTCGAATCGGAGATTTTCACTCTTACCTTGATCGAAATTTTGCGTTGATGTGGGATTTGAGGTTCGCTGGTTTCAAAGTTAGTACCTGACTGCACACTTTCCCGCAAAATTTCTTCGTATTTTGACTATCTTGGCATACGATTCAATAACAGATAGCTTAGATTTCTGTATATCTGCATTCAAAATTTCCACACGATCAAAAATTTCTATCATCATTGTTAAATATAAAACACACGCAAATGATTCCATGTCGGAGTAAAATCCATAAGCCTTAGCAGCGACAGCGTTGTCTACTTCTCTGGTTACAGAATGTTCATACAAAAATTGAAGAATAAATATGTTTATATATACAAAACCAAAAAAATTGATTTAAACTTATAATTTTTTATAAATACCTTGTCGGACAATAGGCTGCAAGAGAAGGCAAATTATCATTAGTTTCTTTTTGTATTCCAATTTGTAGTTTCTTAAACTGTCCAAGCCGTTTCAGCGAGTCTCGCACAACGTTATCAAATCTTTTACTGTCCAATAAATTTTCTCGCTACTATAATTTTCTCAATTCCATCTTGTACTACAAGATTGAGGTTATGAGCATCACAGTGCACAAATAATGTTCGAGGCTCTTCTTCGAGTATTCGTGACTGTAATCCCGTTATTTTTCCAGAAACGTTAGAAGCCCCATCGTAGCACTGACCCCTGAGTAGTGAGAGTTCTCACTTGTGCTTGGCGAAAATGTTATTGACCAAAACAAATAAGGCTTATTAAGTTGAGGCCATGGATAGTCTTTCGCCCAGTTTTTAAAAATAAGTGGTACTGGAGAACTACTCAAAGTAGTTTCTAGGGGAAAAAGTGAATTCATACAAGGGGCAGTCAAAAACTTCCCGGAATTTCATTGTAACTCTTTATTAACAAGAGATAAGTACACATTTACCTAATCTCCTTCAAAGCAGGCTCCTTCTGAACACACACACTTGCTACACCGCTCCTGCCATTGCTGGAAACAACGATGAAAATCATGCTTTGGTATCTTCCAAAGTTCTGCTGTCGCTTTGGTTTTTATGTCTTCTACGTTGGCAAAACGGTTACCTTTGAGGCCCATTTTCATCTTGGGAAAGAGCCAGAAATCCGATGGCGCTAAATCCGGTGAGTAGGGAGGCTGGTGGAGGACTGGAATGTTCTATTCTGCAAGCCATGTCTGCACAACAATCGAATTGTGGGAGGGAGCATTGTCGTGATGCAGTAACCATCCTCCTTTCCATTTTCCCGGACGCCATCGGATTCTAGTGTTAGGTTGAGTGACAAATATACTAGCGGAAAATGTATATCACGAAAAAAAATCGTAAATCAGGAAAAACGAAAGTAACAATGCTACGTTTGTTTATTAGTTCATGCGCATTATTACAATTTCAAGAATTAATTCAGTCAAACATATTTTTACTAAATAATTGGTAAAAAAAAAAACCTTGTAAATTCATTTAAAAAACAAACGCAACGGTTTTTATCCAACTTCTATATTTAAATGTGGAAACTGTACAGAAAAAAAATGAAAATAATTAGCTATGAGTCATGGCAATTAATGCAATCGCTTATTTATATAGTCCTGTAATCTTATGTACTTCTTTATATTGCTGCTGTACTATGTCGTTGTGGAACAAAGCCATGGGGTCGGTGCAGCTACAGCTAATAACACTGGGTGGTATATCTATACACAGAAGATGACAGCATTACACTATACAAACTCATATATATAGATATTATACCATGTGTTACCACCTGTAAGTATGGCTGAAATTTTTGCGTGTTATGGGTCTATTGGCCCTTGCGCATAACTACACAAACAAGTGTAAGTAGTGTAGTATAATATATGTGTGTGTGTGTGTGCGCGCGTTAGCGTACCCAACATACTTTCTTACTGGTAATGTAACGGAGTTCTGCTTTTGCTTCTGCTTCCTCAAGTCCCGATGTTCCACAAGATTTGGGGCTTCAGCTTCTGTTTCCGCTTCTGCACATTTTATAGCGAAACCAAAAAGTAAATCAGATTAAATAGAACTGGTGTCACTGGGTACTGCGGTGCTGTTTGAGCTAACTTCGTATGAGTGAGCGCCGACAATAGGTCAGAGTTGTGACGTATCGGTGAGGGTTCCTTTTTTTATAATTATTACACGCATTTTAAAGGAGTCCCCTAACGATCAACTTGGTTTCCAACTTTGATGCCGTGTTGAAGTCAATGTTGAACGTCTATAAGTAGGTTGATGGTTGACATGTTGAGATCCGGTTAGAACTGGGATCAAAAACTTTCGTATTTGGTGGGCGACCTTTTTGTAGCAGTCTGTGGGGAAGTTTACAACACAGTTTTCAGCATCAGTCGTTTAACTTCGAACTGTTCTGTCAATGTTATTGTTTTCGATTACTGTACGTTTTCGTTTATTTGCAATACTAGACTACTGTTTGAGGTCAAATATTGTTTTTCGAATATGGCAAGAATACCAAACATTTTAATCTGGGTGAATTTTTTGATGCGCTAAGAGAACTGCCCAAGTTTTTGAACTGTCAAAGTTCCAAGGATCGCAACAAAAAGAAGAATGCGTGAAAAAATTCATTGTTCTTTTCCAAAAAATTGGGCTAAATACTGAATGTTGATAGTTTTAAGAAAAGAATCAGAAATATTAGAACTGGCTACCGGAGACAATTGAAAAACATAGAACTGAGCTAAAGGTTTGGAGCCGGAGCTAAAGAGAGTACATGGTATGTTACTTCCACTCACTTTTCGCTACGTTACCAGGTGATTAAAATTTCTAATAAAACTTTGTTCATAACACTACAAGTCTCTTTGTTCCAAGAATTTGTGGCGATATAGCGGTGAAAAATTTTAAATCCTCGACGCTCTGACCACTAGCTAAAAGTATGGGGGTTGCGAAAGACCATTCGTTCACAGCAATATAATCCTCATGTTGGTGTCCTTTTAAATAAACTTTCGCAATTTGTCCTACAATTCATAATAGGTTTTATTGGCCAGTCAGGTTTAGTGACGTGTATCTCCCTCACTAAAAATTTAACGGAGAAATCTGTGCAGTTTTGATAGCGATTCCTCTGAGACCAGCAGGATCACCTCATCTTCACACAACTCTCTTAAAACCAAAAACTGCAATGCTCAGTCACTCATTTTTCACAAACTACGCTCTACTATAGCCAAAATTTTTAAATCTGCCATACAAAATAATAGAGAGTGGCAAGAGAAAACATCCAGAAAATAAACCTGATGACACGTACTCGGACCGCGGACGTGATGTTTATATGTTCAACTTGGTTGCCAATTAAAGTTCACTACAAAGTTGTCAATCAAGTTGGTCGTCTGTGGGCCTCTTAGGTATATGTTTTATTATATGATAGTAGCGTGTCTCAAAATGAAACCAAAACTAAGTCCTATTTAGATATTTGTGTACAAAAACTGAATCTGGGGCAAAATGTACATTAGGTAAAAAATAATGTTCTCTGAAAGAACGTACCACCATTGCTTTAAAAAGCAATTTGAAATCCATCCATCCAGTAGGAATTTAAAACGTCTGAAAAAATTAAATGTAGATCTTAAGTTACATGAAAAAAAATTGCCAATATCACTCTAGTCAAGTAGTAAAAGCAAAAAGGACTGCCATTAAAAGTAGATCCTCTTAAGTGATGGCAAATGAACGATCACAAATATTCTATGTTGTTTCCATTAGTCCCCAGGTTTCTGTCAGCCCCGCCTAGCAGTGTCTTGCGAAAAATTGTTCAGTGAAAGAAGGTTTAATTTGTGTGTATGGGTGGGGGGGAAGGAATAATTAAAAATCAGAAAAGGCTGCTAAGCGTTTGTTTTTAAAAATAAATAGCTTTCGAATATTAATTATAGTAATTAGAAAACTACTACTTCAAAGTCAGTTACTGTTTGATTTTATTATTAAAATAAACACTATTCCCAGTTGTCATTTTTATTAAATAGAAGTAACTAGACACTAAATCATATTTTCATACAACTTAGGCTTCTGTTTCCGCTTCCATAATGTCGCTTCCATTACATCTCTAGTACATATACGTGAATATTCATTACATGCGTACGTATTTATGTATAGAGTGAAGAACAAGAATAAGAATTTTACTTTTACTTACTTTCACGATTTTGACTGTCAGCAGACTGAACAAGGCCATCTTTTAAGGTTCCAGTGGATCATTTGTCTATGGGCGATGCAAATTTATCCTCCCTTTTTGCTGTCTTCTAGCATTATCTAGACTCAATTCGTTTCTCCTGTTCAGCCTCACTAGGAATTTATCTATTTGATTTTTTTTTTTTTTTTTAGAATTAGCCTGAAACGCCTTTGAAATACACTAATGCATCTTTCACACACGACTGCTTTGGACGTACACTATTTTCTTGCGTTCACTCACAAGATTGTTTGCTCAGTAGGCGACATTTGGGGTGGCGGTCTCTATTGAAACATCAAAGGGATTTAGCGCGTCGCTAATGGTGTTGTGGGCACACAGACTATTATATACGCATTTTGAAGAATGAAACTAACATGCTTAGCTGCTCTGCTCTCTATTTCTTTCTTTCTCTCAATTCTTTCGCCTGTGTACTCTCAAATTCCGGTTGGGTGAAATACCCACCCGGAATTTCCCGGGTGGGTACTGCTACCCACCATACCCACATTATCCGCCGGCCCTGCATGAATTGATACTGGATGGTCAGGGTTGCAAGTATAAACTTTTTGCCTGTGGCCATTCATCCTGTAGGATAGTTGTTGAGTGGTGAGGCCGATGTAGAAAGCAGTGCAATGGAAACAGGTGAGTTGTTTAATAAGGTGAGTGGTAGAAAATGTAGCATGTCCAATTATAGAAAACGATTCTCCTGTGACAGTATTAGAGTAAGTGGTGGAAGCAGGGTGCATGCTGCATTTTTTACTTTATTTATTTATTTTACATATATATGTGTATTTTCAACCTTCATTTATTTACCCCTATAACTGATCAATATCAAAATAAAATTGTAATTTTGTAATAATGTTTTCAGTAATAATTTTTAAACAGGCGCCTCAGAGATTATCTTGTTCCACTTCTATCACTGTTCAACCTTATTCCCCCACCCCCATCTCTTCCACCCTCGCCCCGTGTTACTGCCTCAGTTACATTCATGTGGCAGGTCGGGTTGTGATCACATCTTTGCCCCCGCCATATGTCTTGCCTCTCACATGAATAAGGTTTCTCACCGAAATATTGTGCAATTTGTTTCTTGCCATGTTTTTTATGTGTTCATCTCACCCTCTTTCCTTCATCTGTGGCAAGCGACTGGTTATTTTTCCTTATTCTATCTAATTTTTATTACCCAACAATACAATACATTCATTTTCCATTGACCTCAATATAAGAGACTGGCTCTGTGGGATGTGGAAAGTTGTCAATTTACAGATAAAACAGTTGCATAACAAAATAATATGTACACCAGTAAATGTACAGTCATAGCATATATGGTACATTAAACAATTCCATAACAAAATAATACATACACCACAAGATGTACCGCCATACCATACATGGTACATTAAACAATTCAATAACAAAATAATACATACACCAGGAGATGTACAGTCATAGCATGCATGGTAAATTAATTATGTAAACTACATTTACACAAGCTACTGGCAGTTATTTTGTAGATACCTTAGAAATAAAGTCTTCGACAGAGTAGAAGGAGTTATCAATTAAAAATACTTTCAATTTTTTCCTGAATTCATTCTTATCATCTAATACACATTTAATGTGTGTTAGGAGCTTATTGAAGATATGTATCCATGAATATCTGACCTCTTTTTGAACAAATGACAATAATCATTAATCCTTGTGGAGATTATTTTTACTTCTAGTGTCATAATTGTATATTTTACTATTTGTTTCAAACAAAGTATAATTTATAACTCCAAAGGACATTAAAGTGTATATATACTCAGACGCTAATGTTAAAATCCCTAACTTCTTGAACAGCTCTCTACATGAAGTTCTATTGCTAACATCACGCATAATTCTTATCACTCGCTTTTGGGCTCTGAACACTTTGTCTCTATGGGTAGAATTCCCCCGGAATATTATTCCATAAGACAATAAGGAGTGAAAATAAACAAAATAAACTAGCTGCCTCATACGGAGATCACCTATAGCTGAAATTGTACGAATTGCAAATGTGGCTGCACCCAATCACTTTAGTAAGTCAGAAACATGTACTTTCCAATTCAAATTATGATCAATATACAAACCTAGAAATTTCACACTCTTTACCTTTTTACTGGACTGGCCTGCAAATTTTATGTCTATATCTGGTGTTAATCAGTGTGCTGTACTGAGTTGCATATACTGAGTTTTATCAAAGTTTAAAGACAAGTTAGCTATAAACCATTTATTAATAAGTTCAAAGACATAATTTGAAATATATTCTGCTGATAAATCTGGAGCATTTTTAATTCCTATGTTTGTGCCATCTGCAAATTGCACAAATTTTGAGTTTTCAAGTGAAATACATGGTAGATCATTTATATATATTAAAAACAATAGTGGTCCTAATATTGAACCCTGAGGTACTCTGCATCTGATTAATTTCCACTCAGAAAACAGTGGACCTCTTAAGACAGCCTTAAAATTCTCCATTGACACTTTGTTTTCTTTTTAGAAGGTAAGAACTAAGCCATTTATTAACAATGCTATCTATACTGACTTTAATTTAGCTTCTCATTATTGTAGAACAGACTTGGAGAAAGGAGGAGTTGTCACTTATGTTAGAAATGGACATAGTTTTGGATATAAGTATTAGCAGGTATTGTCTTGATCAACATTTTGAACCTTGTGCAACACGGCTAAATTTCAGTAATGAAATTTTCATAATAGTAACAGCATACAGAGCATCATCGGGAAACTTTTCTATTTTTATGAACCAGTTTGAACTCTTATTAACATTTTTAAGCAGAAAAGAAGCCAACATAGTCGTATGTGGAGATTTTAATGTAGATTTTCTAAATAACTTTCCCTGTAAAGTCATGTTAGAATCCTTAGTCAGGCCATTCAATTTAACTAAAGTAGTTAATTTTCTAACCAGAATAATGAATAATAGTCACTCAGCTATAAACAATGTTTTCCTAGGTATCTCAAAATTTAGTTGTACCATCAAGCCATCCATCAATGGCCTTTCGGATCACGATGCCCAGTAATTAACCATCAATACTTCAATAGGAACTAGCTCTAAGAGTAATGTTTTTAAACTTCAGTGTGTAATAAATGATGAGTCAGTTACTTGTTTTAGAAAGTGCCTCAATATCGCAAACTGGGAACAGGTTTACAGTGCTCAAGGTATGGATGAAAAATACGATATTTTTAGTAGCATTGTATTAAATTACTTTGAAAGTTGGTTCCCCTTGAAATAGGGTCGTACTTCTTGGAAAGAACAAAAACCTTGGATAACTATTGGCATTAGAACATTATGCATTTATAAACGGCCTCTAGGAACAGTGAGAATGCTAATATTAAAACACATTACAAACAGTACTGCAAAATACTGAAAAAGGTTATTAAAGACGAAAAGTATATATTACAAACACAAAATTCAAGATTCTGAAAATAAAATTAAGACAATATGGGATATTGTAAAAAAGGAAATACGAATAAGTTATCAAACAAGTAATGATATTTTTGTCAAAGAAAATTCAATAGAATCTAATTTTTCAGTTGCTGTTATATTTAATAAACATTTTTTATCTGTTGCTAATAAATTGACTGCTAATAGCTCAGTGATACACAGTATGGATTTTGTCGGAACAGGCTTCCAAGAAAAAATTATCTTTATCTCTGTAAAATTAGCTACTCCAGAAGAAATAAGAAAAATTATCAGATCCCTTGAGAGCAAATATTCTAGTGGTTATGATGGGATTTCCAGAAGATTAATTAAATTGTGCTCCACAGAATTAAGTAATATACTAAGTTATTTGTTTAATATATCTTCACTTGAGGAGTACTTTTCCAGAAAGGCTTAATTATGCTATAGTTAAATCACTCTATAAAAAGGGAGAGAAGGCAGCCGTATCGAATTACTGACCAATTTCATTACTACCAGCCTTCTCGAAAGATTTTGAGAAAGCAATGTACAATAGAGTTTATGCACCCCTTAAAAATAATAATATTCTAACTAAATCGCAATTTGGCTTTCAAAAGGGTCATTCAACAGAACAAGCTATATTTGCATTCACTGACAATATTTTAGAAGGAATACATGATAAATTAAATCCTGTGGGAATTTTTTTAGACTTATATAAGGCATTTGACTGGGTATGTCATAAAATTCTGTTACAGAAATTAAAGTATTATGGTATAGATGGCATTGTTAATAAATGGCATAGTTCTTATCTTCTAAATAGAAAATACAAAGCATCAATGGAGAATTTTAAGGCTGCCTTAAGAGGTCCACTGTTTTCTGAGTAGAAATTAATCAGATGTGGAGTACCTCAGGGTTCTTTATTGGGGCCACTATTATTTTTAATATATATAAATGATCTACCCTGTGTTTCATCTAAAAATTCAAAATTTGTGCAATTTGCAGATGACACAAACATAGGAATTAAAAATACTCCAGATTTATCAACAGAATATATTTCAAATTATGTCTTTGAACTGATTAATAAATGGTTTACAGCTAATGGCTTGTCTTTAAACTTTGATAAAACTCCGTATATGCAATTCAGTTCATCACACAGATTAACGCCAGATATAGACATAAAATTTGCAGGCCAGTCCATTCAAGAGGTATAGAGTGTGTAATTTCTGGGTTTGTATATTGATCACAATTTAAATTGGAAAGTACATTTTTCTGACTTACTAAAGCGATTGGGTGCAGCCACATTTACAATTCGTACAATTTCAGCTATAGGTGATCTCCATATGAGGCAGCTAGTTTATTTTGCTTATTTTCACTCCTTATTGTCTTATGGAATGATATTCTGGGGGAATTCTAGCCTTAGAGACAAAGTGTTCAGAGCCCAAAAGAGAGTGATAAGAATTATGTATGAGGTTACCAATAGAACTTCATGTAGAGAGCTGTTCAAGAAGTTAGGGATTTTAACATTAGCGTCTGAGTATATATACACATTAATGTCCTTTCTAGTTACAAATTATACTTTGTTTGAAACAAATAGTAAAATACACAATTATGGCACAAGAAGTAGAAATGACCTTCACAAGAATTACAAGTCATTGTCATTTGTTAAAAAGGGGTCCGATAATCAGGGATACATATCTTCAATAAGCTCCCAACACACATTAAATGTCCAGCAGATGATAAGAATAAATTCAGGAAAAAATTGAAAGAATTTTTAATTGACAACTCCTTCTACTCTGTCGAAGACTTTATTTCTAAGGTATCTAAAAAATAACTGCCAGTAGCTTGTGTAAATGTAGTTTCCATTACTGATTTACCATGTGGGCTATGACTGTATATCTCCTGGCGTATGTATTTATTTTGTTATTAAATTGTTTACAGTACCATGTATGCTATGTCTGTACATCTTGTGGTGTATGTATTATTTTGTTATGGAATTTTTTAACGTACCATGTATGCTATGATTGTACATCTTCTGCTGTATGTATTATTTTGTTATGGAACTGTTTAATGTACCATATATGCTATGACTCTATATCTACTGGTGTACTTATTATTTTGTTATGCAACTGTTTATCTTTAAATTGACAACTTTCCACATCCCACAGAGCCAATCTCTTATATTGGTATCAACGGAAAATGAATGTATTGTATTGTATGCCATAATACTTTAATTTCTGTATCAGAATTTTATGATCTACACTGTCAAATGCCTTAGACAATTCTCAAAAAATTCCCACAGGAATTAATTTATCATGTATTCCTTCTAAAATATTGTCAGTGAATGCAAATGTAGCTTGTTCTGTTGAATGACCCTTTTTAAAGCCTAATTGTGATTTAGTTAGAATATTATTACTTTTAAGGTGTTCATAATCTCTACTGTGCATTGCTTTCTCAAAAACTTTGGAGATGGCTGTCAGTAATGTAATTGGTCGGTAATTCGATACGGCTGCCTTATCTCCCTTTTTATAGAGTGGTTTAACTACAGCATACTTAATCCTTTCTGGAAAAGTACCCTCAAGTAAAGATATATTAAACAGATAACTTAGTATATTACTTAATTCTGTGGAGCACAATTTAATTAATCTTCTGGAAATCCCATCATAACCACTTGAGTATTTGCTCTTAAGGGACCTGATAAATTTTCTTATTTCTTCTGGAGTAGCTAATTTTACAGAAATAGAGTTAAATTTTTCTTGGAAACCTGTTCTGACAAAATCCATACTGTGTATCACTGAGCTATTAGCAGTCAATTTATCAGCAACAGATAAAAAATGTTTACTAAATATATCAGCAATTGAAAAATTAAATTCTATCGAATTTTCTTTAATAAAACTATCATTACTTGTTTGATTACTTTTTCGTATTTCCTTTTTTACAATGTCCCATTTTGTCTTAATTTTATTTTCAGAATCATGAATTATATGTTTGTAGTGCAGACTTTTAGATTCTTTAATAACCTTTTTCAGTATTTTGCAGTACTGTTTGTAATGTGTTTTAACATTAGCATTCTCCCTGTTCTTAGAGGCAATATACAAGTTCCTTTTTTAAAATGCATGATGTTCTAATGCCAATATTTATTCTAGGTTTTTGTTCTTTTCGAGAAGCATGACACATTTTCATGGGGATGCAACTTTCATAGAAATTTAATACAATGCTACTAAAAATGTTGTTTTTTTCATCCATACCTTGTGCACTGTAAACGTGTTCCCAGTTTGTATTATTGAGGCACTTTCTAAAACAAGTAACTGATTCATCATTTATTACACACTGAAGTTTAAAAACTTTAATCAGAGCTAGTTCCTATTGAAGTGTTGATGGTTAATAACTGGGCATCATGATCGAATAGTCCATTGATGGATGCCTTGATGGTATAACTGAATTTTGAGGTATGTAGGAAAACATTGTCTATAGCTGTGTGACTATTACTCATTATTCTATTTGGAAAATTAACTACCTGAGTTATATTGAATGAACTGACTAATGATTCTAACGTGACTTTACAGGGTAAGTTATTTAGAAAATCTATATTAAAATCACCACATACGACTATGTTGACTTCTTTTCTGCTTAAAAATGTAAATAAGAGTTCAAATTGGTTTATAAAAATAAAAAAGGTTTCCTGATGTTGGTCTGTATACTGTTAATATTATGAAAATTTCATTATTGAAATTTAACCATGTAGCACAAGCTTCAAAATGTTGATCAAGACAATACCTGCTACTACTTATATCCTCAAAATGACAACTATTTCTAACATAAGTGACAACTCCTCCTTTCTCCATGTTTGTTCTACAATAATGAGAAGCTAAATTAACGTCAGTTACATTTGACATACCTATTCCTGTAGTTATGTGGTGTTCAGACGAGCATATAACATCAATTCTATTGATATCATTTATTTCATTTATGTGGCCTAGCAATTTATTCACTTTGTTTGTTAACCCTCTGATATTCTGATGTAATAAATTAATCCCTACACAATTTTTAATTTTGGTGTCTGAAATGTCATTATTGTTTAAACTAATCTTCACTCTCTGCCAAACATATGATGCTAATCTAAAAAAGGAGCTGCCCTAACACCATTAACAACAGGAACCTTTTAATGTGAATTTGTGGCCCCAATTAATAGTTTTTCTATTTGATCTGAAAGAAACTCCTTCCCTCTACTATTGAGGTGTAGGCCATGCCTAGTATAACCCTACCTAACAATAGGCAGTTTCTTTGTTTCCATTATCCATAAGTAAAATTAATGTAATACTTAGAATTACCGATTTGTTGGTTCACTCTTACTAATAAGAAACATATACATTTCAGAAAGCTGGTGTATGGATAAGGGCAAAATGTATATAATTTTTAGCTGTATAAAATCTGCTAATAACCCAGTTGTTGATGCGCCCTAAAGCAACAACTGTATAACATCATAAAACTGAAATAAAAGTTAATGTTGTAACTAAGAAAGTAGGGTCTAGATTACCAATATGTTAAAAATACCAACTACAGAAAAGTTTGCTTAAACTTTCACTTTTCAGTAAGCTGCATCGTGCAATACTCGTACACATATGTGGTTGTTGCTATGAAGAGTGTTAACCCTCCACACGAACATGCCAGGGAAATTGTTAACTGTGGTGGTTTCTTTTTGCTCCCCTACTGTGAAAGTGTTTAAAATTATTGTTTGTGTGCACATGACTGTTAAGTGTAGTGCATTATTTGTGTTGCATATATGAAGATGAAAGAATGGAGAGAGTATAACCTGGTGCTGGCCTCCTCTTCCCAAAGACAACAAGAGAGGCAGCAAGTTTAACATCCCCATCCAACGGACAAATCACGATCAGTAGTGTTGAATGTATTCACTCTGTACATACTGCAGATAGATTTGGGATTTGATCCACAGCATTAGTACACAATACTCTTCTGACATCTCTGGTTAAGTTCCAAATGGTGAAAACGTCTTCCACCACTGGCGCTTGAAACAGCTAACAGTGTGGTGAGTGCCAAATACCATCATGGTGCCCAATTGATCAGAGCAAATGGGATTGGCAAAATTTCATTATTTCAATCAATTGATCCAAAAGATTGCTTTTAGAGTACAGCATTAAATTGGATTCACCTACATTTTCTTTACTGACAAATATAGAATGACATGAGGTGGTTTCTTCTATAAAATCTCCTTCATATATATTTCCTACAGAATGCTACGTTTATAAATTTTAATTAAAATATCTAATTGAATGTCACTATCTGATCATATCATGTTCATCAATTTATCAAGCCTGGTGGCTTAGCTGCTAACGCAAAAGCCTGACATTCGGGTGGTTTTTGGCTTGGCACCCTGTCTATCCATTCTGGTTTTGTTTTTCCATGGTTTACCAAAATCACTCCAAGCAAATGCGGGGATGGTTCCTGATATAACAACATAACAAATTTTCTTCTCTCTCCTTGACCCCAATTCTCTCATGGCTCTAATGAACTCAACATCTGAGTTGTAAGGTTGTAACAACAGTAACAATCAAAAAAGTATTATTGTGCATATTTCAGTTCACTTAATAAATATTTAATAATTTGTAGAAATGGTATGCAAAGGAGTTTTGCCTTGAAATTTGTAGTGTATGTCAGCTATATGTGTCCCATTAGAACGATTTTAATCGTGAATTTCTATCAACTATCAATGAATACACAAAAATGTGTGTGTAGGCATATCAACTACTTGATAACAAGATTTATAGGAAAATTATAGTATATTATCAAACTAAAATATCATACCCATGCAAGGATTTAATGTCTGAATTGCAAGGCTAAACTATCTGTCTTGATTATTGTTTTTTTTATTATTATTATTTATTTATTTAGAAAAGTCACTTATTCGTCACACACATATACATTGATTAAACATAAGGTTCTTTATGCCGCGGTCGCCAGGCTTAGGTATTAACGTTTGTCGGGTTACTAATTGATAAGCTCACACACTTTAGAATGGACATACACCAAACTTTATTGAGTCCGTAAGCTTATACTTTCACACCAACAGAAAATACCACCACCAAATAAATATTTAAATAAGGAATCAGACTCCTCTCCGAAGATTGCAAATTCGTAGGACAAGAGGAATTAAATTGCACAAATTTCTACACAGTCCACAGTACTCATAACATATCCACAGTCACTTGAGATCGCCGTACTCCATGCAAAATAGTCAATACAACACATTACCAGTTTCTACGTTATACTCCGCAAAATCTTCTAGTCTTTCCACAATTTCTATAAACTCGACCGAAATGTTGCCGCGTCGGCCATTAAACTCCACGGCGGTCAACCATTCACCCCCACAGATAGCACCACACTGACTTACTACGCCGGCCACAGATACTCTTGCATGGCTCTGACGTATGTTATGTTACACTCCCTAGCTAATATGCTGTGATAATTGTTCTGGTTTCAAATAAACTTGATCAATTATCAGAAAAAAACTGTTGTGTTACACTCCCTCCCTAATAACTTGTGATAATTGATCAGATTAGGCATGATCAATTATCAAGACAAGAAAAGAGAAAAAAAATCACTATACAATCCTACTTTGGTGGCTTTCCGTTTTGCATTGACAATATTTTACACATTAAGTTCAAGAAACATATAAGAAAAATATTACACACAAGACAAATCAGAAACAACATACATAAGAGAGAAAAAAAAACCAGAACACAAAATAAAAAAAACATGAATTGGTATCCAATTGCAAGTTGAGCAACTTCCGATATAAACACAAGCTGCACTCAGGTCAATGACCTGTACACATTTATGCTCCAAAGCATCACATCACACGCGTCACTTTATTCACTTTACCACACTTTTTCGAGCTGCTATACCGCTGTTCGCGCCTTCGAAGGTAAGGGAAAAATAGGATTATAGTAGTACAGAGATTTTCTCTCGAAAACAGGATTGATAATTGAAAAGAAGAAACAAATATGAAAATAACAGGATAGGATTACTTTTTTTCGTCTGGTCACAATCGGGTAATTTAACACTTGTTTGCCCGAGCTCATTAGTTTTCCACCGTATAGATTTTCTGTCGATTTCATTTTCCTCATTAGTTTTCCACCGTATGAATTTTCTGTCAATTTTATTTTTCTTCCCACTAGTTTTCCACCGAATGAATTTTCTGTCAATTTTATCCTTCTTACCTACAAACTGTGACTGTTTCGCTATACAAATGACTGATTCTGTCACTTTATTACGTTCAAGTGCGTAACACAACTCGCCCGCTTTTTTTCCGCGCTCGCTAGTGTTGCGGAGTTAGAAACTTTTGTGGCACAGGTTCCAACAGTGCCCCGGTATATGCTAGTACGCGCCGACTGTCGGCCACTGCTCCCGCTTCTGTTACTATTGTCAAAGCCATATGGCTGTCGTACTGCTTTGATTCTACCCAACTTTACTTCTCCGGTAGTCACAGATAAAAATCCATCCACTTCAATCTTTATAACCTCATTCTCCCGTAAGTTAGCCTTCTCCTTCGCAAGGGTATCACAAAAAATTCCATCTGCTACTTCAAAAATTTTCTCTTGTATATTTTCCTCCGCAAACTCCCCTTGACATTCTCGAACATCTGTTTCTACAGCCCTAACCCCTTTATAATTTGTCTCACCTTCATTCTTCAAGGCATCCCCTAATACAGTATCAAACAAAAAAACATCTTCCTGAATTTTCTTCTTCCTTAATCCTTCGCTCCCTGTCTGTGAAATTACTTCTGCATTTGGCCTCTTAACCTGTTCTGTTAACTCGGAAATTTGAGAGGACAACTTATTCAACTGCCCAACCCACAAAGCACCATAATCGTCAAGTTTTCTTCCGAACTCTGCAATGTGCAATTTCTGTTCCTTGACTAAGCTATCGTGACGAACTTCCGCGTCCTTTCCCATTACTTCGAGTCTACCATTAAGGGATTCAAACTGATTATTAAAGGTTTCAAATTTATCATTAAAGGATTCAGCAAACCTAGCCAGCATTTCAGCCAATTTTGGTTCCGTCTCTTCCCCCATTTCAGTAAGTTTGTATTACAAATCCAACGGGAAAAGGCAATAAAGATAATCACTCAGTCACTTTACTTTCCCCCTTCGACTCACAGCAAATAAAATCAATACAACGCTGCTATTCATGAAACTCAATCACCATATCAGAATTAAATGCATGCAAACTGGAACCAAATTACTTCTGCAGCGTCAACATGCGGTAAGTGTCACCAGAATGACAAAGGAATGGGCAAAAAGGAGAGAAAAACTCAACTCGGTTTTCCTTCCTATGTGTGACTCGAAATTACAGGAAAAAAAATTAAAGGAACGGAACAGATAGGAAAAGACGCTTCGCAGCAGCTCGCTAGCAGCAACTCGCGCACTTAGCTTTGGTGTCTTCACTGTCAGGTCTGCTCGGCTCACCTCGGCTGGTCGCAGGTTGGCTCGAATCAGCTGCTCCCGCTCGGCTTCCTTCGGCTGGTCCCGGACACCCTCGGGTCTGCGTAGACGTCGGTCGCCTGTCGTCTGCTCTCGGCTCCGCTCGGCGATGCTCGTGTAGTTACCTCGTTCTCCACTCGGCTGCGCCACTTCCAACCAGCCTCCCAGTAGACTATCTTCACTAGCCGTCTTTGACTTTACAAACTCGTGCTGCTGGTGTGGTATATCTTCAACTCTGACTATTGTCGTCTCTGAACCCAATTGTCGTCTTGTTCGTAATTTACCGTAATTTATCTTCTGTCCTCTTTATCCCCGTGTGTATGCTCGGGAATCGAAAGTTTATTTCTCCTCCAGATGCCTATTTTACCACACGTCCTGTCACTGAGGCGCCATGCAAGGATTTAATGTCTGAATTGCAAGGCTAAACTATCTGTCTTGATTATTGTTTTTTTTATTATTATTATTTATTTATTTAGAAAAGTCACTTATTCGTCACACACATATACATTGATTAAACATAAGGTTCTTTATGCCGCGGTCGCCAGGCTTAGGTATTAACGTTTGTCGGGTTACTAAATGATAAGCTCACACACTTTAGAATGGACATACACCAAACTTTATTGAGTCCGTAAGCTTATACTTTCACACCAACAGAAAATACCACCACCAAATAAATATTTAAATAAGGAATCAGACTCCTCTTCGAAGATTGCAAATTCGTGGGACAAGAGGAATTAAATTGCACAAATTTCTACACAGTCCACAGTACTCATAACATATCCACAGTCACTTGAGATCGCCGTACTCCATGCAAAATAGTCAATACAACACATTACCAGTTTCTACGTTATACTCCGCAAAATCTTCTAGTCTTTCCACAATTTCTATAAACTCGACCGAAATGTTGCCGCGTCGGCCATTAAACTCCACGGCGGTCAACCATTCACCCCCACAGATAGCACCACACTGACTTACTACGCCGGCCACAGATACTCTTGCATGGCTCTGACGTATGTTATGTTACACTCCCTAGCTAATATGCTGTGATAATTGTTCTGGTTTCAAATAAACTTGATCAATTATCAGAAAAAAACTGTTGTGTTACACCCACTTATACAAACTAAATCAACAATATTTTTCAGAAGAAATTTGACAGATGCTGGAAGAAAATTGTTTGTACGAGTAATGTCCAGGAAGAAGTACACGTCCTAAATGCAGGAAATGAGTGACCATATGAAAAACTTAAAAACTTAACTTAGTCCACAACCCGAAGGTTGGTTGGATCCTCCTGAAGGAGGCATACTGAGCCATATTGTCAGAGGTAGGACGGCCAGTTCCTTTCCTCTGGGACCTACAGTTTAACGTGGAATCCGAACCACGGAGACCATATGATATTTATTCACCATCAAATCAAAGAATTTTATGAAGTCAGTGCAATAGATGAATCATCTGTTCAGCGACAGTGTTAAAATTTTAACTCTGTGCCTTACAATGAGCTAACAGGATACCCGCTGGTTAACTACTTGCTAAATTGAATTGACAAATTTAAAGAATGACCGATGTATTACACTGCATAAAATCAGTAAACAATTTTCACATGTTTCATGTTCCATCCTTCACAAAATTGTGAAAGATCATTTGAAGTACAAAAAATTTGTGCTAGGTGGGTCCCTCACATGCTTAATGATGAACACAAAATGAAGCATTTGGGTGCAGCATTGGATTTTTTGGTGCACTACAGCAATGGAGGATATTCATTGCTTACACATACTGTTATTGGAGACAAAATGTGGGTTTTATTGAACACATGAGAGCAAACATCAGTCAATTGAATTGCATCATGCTTGTTCACCAACCAACCCCAAAATGTTCAAGAAGGAACCATCAACTCGGCAACTCATGGCTAATGTCTTTGGACCATTTTATGCATCAAGCAGCCACCATTAATGCTGATGCAACTTTAATTTACACTGGTCAATTCAAAATTAGAGGCACGGTGTGTTGTATGATTGGTATGGGGGCATCATGCTTCTGCACATGTAAAATTGCCTATTGCATAAGATTTTATTTCTTTAAATTCGAATATTCCTGTAAGTGTTTAAAAAATAAATCTAGCAATAAAACTGAATAACATTATATTAATAACCGAACAGTGTTGTCTTTAATACTGTATATCTGTTCTCAAAGTTTCTCATAGCATTGGAAAAGCCTTCCTTCTTGGGTGTGTTTAAGATCTTAAGTGTTATTATTTCATCCTTTTTTTCAGATTGATGATAGTCTGTATTTTTATTAGAGCGTAAATTTTATTTGCATTTAGTTTTGAGATTGCACCTTACTGATACTCCATAGAGTTACCTAATGAGTCTACTACATGATCCTAAGATTTGAGGAAAATCTGTGATCTCAATATCTGATTGTCTCCTTGTGATTATTTATACTACATGTAAAATAATTTTCATTGAAATTAGCTGTTGCCTATCATTTTCACTATGAACTTAATCATTACTTATTAGACATAAAGACTAGATTGCAGAGAAAACTGAACAAATACAGATACTTGTTTTTGTGTTTTAATAATTATTCAAACTGAAATAAACTACGGTCATTTGGCAGCTATGGGAAGCAGCCTACTAGTTGGGTGCTTGTTTTCTGCATTGTGGAAGATTGTGTATATTTGTTTCCTTGTCATTCTGCTAATTTTTACCACTTTGATTTATTTGGTTAAATTTCCTACATTGCTGTCTCTTGCTATCTATTTCTGTCTGCTTGAACTGGTATCACACAAAAACAACCCAACCATTTTTTTTTTTTTTTTTTATTTTTTTTTTTTTTTTCATGGTTTGGTAGCTGATAGTCTGGCTTAAAATCTGGGGTATATCTTATGACTCTATGTTAACAGGCACACAGAGCAAGAAATGATAATCTTTTCCTAACCTTAACAGTTATGCATCAAAGATTCTAAATGCAATTGTGGCCAGAGATTGTACACAGCATTGAGGATTACACTAAAAATTCAAAGCAGCTCAAACATTTTGCAAAAACTGTGGATGGACTGTGGTAAAGATTAAACAAAAATAATTTTTCCTTTGCATTAAATGTTACAAAGATAAAGTCCTAACACAATTTTCTGTTCTACTTTGATACTGAGAGTTGATCTTGAAATGCTTCAACTTTTCAGAAATGTGATTTCCCCTCTCTCCTTTTGGTTAAATATTACAAAGATGGTGTATTGCAAACCACAGATAGAATTCTAACAAAAGTTTCTGCTATGCACTGATATTAAGAGTTAATTACTTGTTTTTGTGCACATAGGGCTGCATGGGTGAAAGTGGTAGCAAATGTTAGTAAATAAATAAAATCTATAAAGATTGAAGTCTTATACAGCCTAATTACATTAGTATTTATGCAAAGATAATTTCTTCTCTTTTGTTAGAGAGTGAGGTTTTTTTGTATTGTTTAGATTAGATCTGAATATTTATAATTGAAACTGAGCATGGTTGATGTAAGGTAATGCTCTGGTCTTGCACTCAGGAGGATTCAGGTTCTATCGCTATATTGTTGTTTATCCAGGTTTTACTTTTCCATGTTATCCTGAAATTAATTCTTTTGAATGCCTATATAGTTCCTTAAAGAGAATGGATGAATTCCTTGGCCATAATCCTCTAGCAGCCATAGTGATGTTGATGTCAATAATTCATTTTAAAAAAAAATCAAAGAGTTATAATAGGATTTCTCAATACGGAGTTTTTGTGTATACTTTCCCTGGTATTATTAATGACATTTTTTTATTTTTCTAAAGGGTTTTGATGTTGGAGGGGAACTGTTTCCATCATCCCCGACAATGCATCCTGATGAAAGGCACCGAAACACTACTGTCTTATCTCCGAGACCGTATTCCACAAGAAGAAAAATGATCCTATACTACTAATTTATTTATTTTATTATTATTTTTTTTTTGTATGCCCTACATTATAATTTTATCTGGCACAAGTGGTTAAATGGAATCTGGTGGGGTAAATTAGGCAAAGGGACTATTATAACTTTACTCATGATATAGGAATAGAAGTTTCCTTAGAGCATGTGTAGCATCATAGTCTTCTTGGGTTTTCAGCTGGATAGATTTCTGGAAACATAATATTTCAGTTGCTAACTCTTGTTTCTTTATTAGATGAATACTTGCTTCTAATGGTGGTATGATACATACTGATGTTTCTTGCAGAAAGTAGTTACTTTCAGTGCACTCCTATCCAAACGAATTGCCAAGAAGACAGTGTCACTTATTATCATCTTAATAAATCCAGCTTATTCAAGCATCATTAAATTTTGGAAATAAACTCAGATATGAAAATAATACATTAAAATATTAGCAATATAAGACTAAGTAAAGCTTAGTAAAATCATTTACAACATCTTAGTTCAAGGGTTTCCTAAAAGTACAAATTATTATTGTAAGGGTGGACAAGTAGTTATTTGTAATATTTACATATCATTGTAGAAATGTCATTAGTATCACAGTCCAATAATTTGAACATTTTTTTGCCTATAAAATGAGCTGTGCTTCTTTTTTTCCTAAAACTTTATAGTTTTAGGAAAGTGATGTAATGAATATCTATTATTAAAGATCAGACAATATCTAGTAAAATTTTGATATTGAATCCAATGCTGCCTTGTATATATTATTTGTGGAAATTCTTCTCTCAGTACTTACTGTGATATAATTTAGGATAAGTTTTAGTATTGTCATTTATTTAAAGGCTTATTCTATAAACTACTGGCTATTTGAATTGAGTGATATTTGTACTCTACAAATTTAACGTATTTTTAATAAAATTCCAAAACTTTTAGATAAATATACTGGTTTCAGTGATGTTGATATCCTCATATGTGGTTAATTTGGCATATGCAGAGTTATAACAAGACTACTTTAACTGTGTATATATATAAATTGCCAGTTTTTTTTATTTTTAGTTGAGTGAGTGATCCTTAACTTAATTCATTTGCTTGTAAAGTATTGTCTACTGAAAATGCTAGCATATTTTTTTTTCCAAACATTTTGTTCAGCTGTGCTGAACATTTTAAGTAAGTTGGTTAGCCTTCTTGGCCTTATTCATTACAAAAGTGTTGAATTATAGATTAAGTGGGGTTACATAAATGTAAGAGTAATACGTTTTGATATCAGTGAAACTAACTAGAAAATGAAGTAAAGCTACCTATTCATATTTGTAATACAAAATTTAGAACTACTATAACTTTAATTATCAATGTTACCTTGAATTGATAATATTAAGCTGTATCAGGACTGTAATAAAGTGATGACAGATATTTCCTTACAGTTACTTAGGCAGTTTTATATTTTGTACATGCTCTTGGTCTTGTAAAAGCTCTTGATGTCTTCCAGTTTTTTTTTTTTAATGTTTACATTATTTTTACAGACTTAGTGTATATTGCAGATATTTGTAAATGATAATTGGAATACTGAACACTGAAATTTTGTAAAAAGTCCAAGTATCCTGTGATCTCGTGTATCTATAATATGCAGTCAGAGGTTTTAATAAATGACTGTTAAGTGTTCATAACTGAATTCTTATAATCTACTCCTTATGAATCCAGTAATGGAGAAGAGAGTAGGGTAAACAGGAACTCGCGACAATCTAAATTTTTTGTCTATGTTATACTAGCTGTCGTAACATTTTTTATAAGAGATTCCCATCATAAAATAAAAGAGGAATTGATTATAGGCCATATTGGAGCACAACCTCTAGATTTTTCATTGACATTTCTCTTGGGATTGAAATAAATTAACTTTATTCTTAGTTGAGAAAAATTAATTTTGGCTACTTAAAACCAGTCCACTTAGTACATGTCTGTGGTTCAAAAAGAATACCAGTGCTGAAATATGTAAAGAAACATTTCTAGTGAATGTCAAAGTTATTATTTATTGCCTAGTATTGTAATCATTGAATTTCTGGTGTTTGTAAAGGATTTAATAAATTTCGATATTACGATTTATTTTTATTGATGTCCATATGGACTTTGCACCATTTTGTAATCAGGGCTCATACATGGGAAGATCAAATGCCATCAGAATAAGCACCTAGCCAGTATTGAAAACATGAATGATTTGATTGTCGACCCAGGCAGCATATGAGTATTGTGCTTGCTTTGCACTGCAGGTTTGGCTAGTTTGAGTCCAGCTGAGGGTGTGGTGTCATCCTTACCAGAAAGAGAAAAATAATACATGCTGATATGAAATGTACACATTCATTCATTCAATTTATTTGGTCGCAATAAATTGTATAATGAGTTAGGACAAGTCAAAGGTACATTAGATTCAGTAATATTATGTAGATTCCATTTTTTTTTTTTAAACAATTTAAGGCCTTAAGTTACTAAAAAACAATTCATCCTCTACTCATACATGTTTAATTTATGTCAGTCACTTACTTACACAATTACACATTGTTAATTCAAACTTTTTTTATTGATGCCATTCTTTCCCTTGTTCGATCATTTAAATATTCTTTGATCAAGTACAGGGCTTTATTGCAAAAATACTGTTTAATCTTATGTTTGAATTGTTCTCACTTCTTACAGATTAATCCTAAATCTGAAGGAAGCTTATTGAACAACTGGGCTCCAGAATAGGAAGGACATTTTTCAAATTTTTTGTGTTGTGTACTTGTAAATTGAAATCAGTTTTATTACATGTTTCATACTCGTGTATTTGTTCATTCTTTTTAACATTCATTCATTTTATTTGGTCCTATACATCATTTACATACAACTTGTATCATGAATTAGGACAAGTCAAGGTACAGTATATTCAATATTATTCTTATCTTAATTAACAATTTTATGCCTTAAGTTAACTATAATTCATTTTTTTTTTTACATGTTATTGACAAATATGTGCTGTAATATCCTATATAAGTACGAACTACTACTACACACAATTTTTTATTCTGCCTTTCCTTCCCTCATTCATCAGTTAAATACTCTTTGATTGAGTAGAAGGCTTTATCACATAAATACTCTTTAAGCTTATGTTTGAACTGTTCTCCCTTGTTACTAATTAATCTTACATCTGTTGGAAGCTTATTGAACAGTTGGGCTCCCGAATAGGAAGAACATTTTTCAAATTTTTTTGTGTTGTGTGCGTGTAAATTGAAATTAATTTTATTACGTGTTTCATATTCATGCACTTGCTCATTCTTTTTAACAACCTTCTTTGTGAGTGAGAGCAGTATAGTCTTATATATGTATATACAGGGAAATGTTAGAATCTTCAAATCTACAAAATATTTTCTACATGAAACCATTCTATTTTCTTTTAGTATTGTTCTAATCATATGTTTTTGTATTTTTAATATTCTCATTACGTTATTTTCTGTGGGCCTTCCCCACGCTGATATACCATATCTCAGTTGGCTTTCAAAAAGGGAGTAATAGATAGTCATCAGAATATCCCTGCTACAGAATTCTCGGAGGTAGCTGACCATAAATACAATAGGGGTTAATGAGTGAAAGCAGTATATTCTTATATACGTATATAAAAGGAAATGTCAGAATCTTAAAAACCAAAAAACATTTTTTGCACTAAACCATTCTTTTTTACTTTAAGTATTTTTATAATATTTTTCCATTTTGGTCTTCCTCATGCTATTATACCATATCCCAGTTGGCTTTCAAAAAGAGAGAAATAGATGGTCATCAGAACATACCTAATGCAGAAATCTCTTAGGTAGCTGACGAAAAATACAACAGGGGTTAGTATCTTGTCCACCCGATTTTCCCAATTCATGTAGTTGTCAGTTTGAGTCCCTAGCAAGTTAGTTGCTAGTATCATTTATACACTCACTGCTTATATTTAATTTACGGAGGCGTTGAGACTTTCGGTCCGTGGTGTGCGCATACAAAGAAATTTGTTAAACACCTGAGTCCAAAATTAGTCGATACTGCTGGTGACAAAAGCGGCATATATAAATTATAATACATTTTAGTACTGTGAGTGATTTTATTTGTGCAAATATCTGTAAATTGTGATTTAGTGCTCTCTAATGTGTCATGTTTACATTCTTTAATGTAAATATTGTTTAAATTTTATTTAGTTCTTGGTATTCATATTATTAGTGATCTTTTCGATAGGTGGTGATAGGTGTATTTAAGTACTGTTTTGTAATTACTTTTGAGTTAATTTCAGTCTTTTTGAACAAATTTTTTTGTTGCATTCTTTTTAGCTGCGTTTGTAATTGCTTGTAATCAGGTGTGGTAAAAGTTGGAGATTAGTGAAGGCAGGAATTTTTTGCAAAGATTTGAGGTTTCATTGGGGAGGAAATTGTAGTGGCTTCAAAAATGGAGCAGTTGAAGAGGCTCTCCCCTGGTCTGTAGAGATTGTTTTAAAAATAGGAAGATATTAGAACAGTAGGTAAGGATTAGGGCCCTTGAGGCTGAACTGGTAGATACTAGGAAGCAGTTTGTCCCAGTTATGCTTGAAGTTGGGTCTCTATACCTTTAAAATTTCTGCGCATTCACTATTTTTTGGATTCTTTCACTGAAGGCCACCAACCAGTGTTAAGTTGATACATAAAATGAAAATGCACTTTCTTATTTCAAATATATGCATTTAATTGTTTATGGAAAATTCTTGTTCCGACTACCTAACCTTTGTAAAGTTGTGTTATTGGAACTTCGATCCTTTAAGACTCCAGGTTCTATCTCAGATCCATTTAGACTGGAAACATGCACTCTTCTAATTCATTCCTAACACATTTACTAGTGGTACATATAGCTCAATGTAGAAAAACAGTTTCTTCAAATCCTCTAGGAATAAGCCTTCTGGAGCTATAAGTATTGGGAAACAGCAGTAGACTTGCAGGAAAAGTCATATGTTTAAGTTTAGGTGGCAAGGATTAAGGAAAAAGAAAGTCAGGCTTGTAGGTAGTAATCATGGAAAAGGTGTAGGCCTATTGGTGCAGGAAAAATTAGTATCAGGTTTCCAGGTCACGGGTTTCTCAAACCTAGTAGTAGTCTTACTCAGGTGGTAGAGGGTATTGATTCTTTATATAAGGACTTTAGGATCTTGTAGTGATAGTGGGAGGAGTGGGAAATAGTCTGGATAGGGATAATAGTTATGGTATTAGAAACGACCTAGAAAAAATAACAAAAGCAACTTGCCACACTCAGGTCAGAATGATATCAACCCTGAGACGCTATGATCAGCCACAAATTAGCTCTGCTGTGAGATGGGTGAATCTGGAACTGGAATGGCTTCTTATGTCTGATGTCGACTCTGGCACGGGTTTGGTACCTGTAGATGCTATTGATAGGTAGGGTTATACTAGATATGGCCTACACCTCAATAGAAGAGAGAAGGTGGCTCTTTCAGATTTGATAGCTAGACGTTTAATTGGAGTCACCATTTCTCGTAAGAGGATTCCTGTGGTTAATGGTGTTAGGGCAGCTCCTTTTTTAGATTAGGGTCAAGTATTAGGGAGAGAGTTTTAATAAAAATTAGTTTAAACAATAATGAGTTTACAGATACCAAAATTAAAAATGGCATAGGGATTAATTTATTACATCAGAATATCAGAGGGTTATCAAACAAAGTGAATGAATTGCTAGTTCACATAAATGAATTAAATGCTATCAATAGAATTGATGTTTTATTTTTGTCTGAAAACTATATAACTACAGGAAAAGATATGTCAAATATAACTGAATCTAATTTAGCTTCTCAACACTGTAGAACCAATTTAAAGAAAGAAGGACTTGTCAGTTATATTAGAAATGGTTATAGTGTTGACAGTATAAATAGTAGCAAGTATTGTCTTGATCAACATTCTGGAGCTTGTCCAACATGGCTAAATTTCATAATAGTAACTATATACAGAGCACCGTCTGGAAAGTTTTCCATTTTTCTGAACCAATTTGAACTCTTATTAGCATTTTTAAGCAGAAAAGTAGCTAACATAGTTTTGTGTGGTGATTTTAATGTAGATTTTTTTTTTTTTAACTTACTTTGTAAAGTCATGTTGGAATCGTTAGTCAATTCATTCAGTCTAGCTCAGGTAGTTAATTTTCACACTAGAATAATGAATAATAGTTACTCAGCTAATGTTTCCTAGATACCTCAAAATTCAGTTACACAATCAAGCCATCTATCAGTGGACTTTTGGATCATGATATCCAGTTATTAACTATCAACACGTTAATAGGAACTAGCTCCAAGAGTAATGCTTTTAGAGTTTGGTGACTAATAAATAATGAATCGGCTAGCTGTAATAGAACATGCCTTAATACCACAGACTGGAAATGAGAAAGTGTCATGCTTCTCAAAATGAAAAAAAAAAAAAACGTGGATAACTGTGATTGATAAAATATCACCCATTTTTAAAAGGAGGTTATATATTTCCTCTACAAACAGTCGTGGTGCTAACACTAAAAAATGTGACAAACGATACAGCAAGATACCGGCAAAGGTTATTAAAGAATCTAAGTATATACTACAGTAGAACTCCAATTATCTGAATATCTGAATCACTTTTTTAACTAAGAAACATTCTTTTGAAAATTCCTGGATTTTCAGAAGCTAGTGCTGAAGACAGAGGAGAGTGTGTGATTCATCAGGGTGATGAACTTATTGAAAGTGTTGAGGAATAAGATGACCTTAATGTTGAAGTTGAAGCAGACACAGGACATCAGCTAGTGAATCATTTGCCGGCCCTGAAGCTGTGTTAAAGTGGATGGAGTGTCAGCCCAAGTGTGACCACATGCCATTTCTCACTGTCAAGCGGATGCACGACTTGGCTGCCCGAAAACTGATGAATACAGTCAAACATCTTGCTTTGACCGAGATGTTCAGCAAGCAATGACTTTTATTTACAGTAGGGCATGTACATACTGTACCAATGTACAACACTTGAAAGTACGCTTAACATGTAAAAGTGTTGCCTTTTCATTTAATTAATTAAAAATCCTTTTTGTTTAAAAATAAGTTTTTCTCCCATTTTCAACATACATACAGTAATTAATTAAAATAGATCTCTCTTCTGAAAAAATCCGATTATCAGAATGGAGTCTGGTCCCAGTTGATTTGGATAATTGGTGTTCTACTGTACAAACATAAAATTCATGACTCTGAAAATAAAACTAACACAGTATGGGAAATTGTAAAAAAAGGTAATAGAGAAAAATAATCAGGCCAGTAATGAATGACATTTATATCAAAGAAAATTGAGTACAATCTAATTTTTCACTTGCTGATATATGTAATAAAGATTTTTTATCTGTTGCTGATAAATTAACTGCCAATTTCGTCAATACATGCTTTCAAGAAAAATTTGACACTGTGTCTGTAAATTTGCCTACTCCAGAAGAAATAAGAAAAGTTGTCATCTCTCTTAACCCTTTGACTGCTGTAGACGCGTTAACGCGCGGGGATTCTACTGCGCCCAGGTGCTCCAGACGTGTTAACGCGCGACCTTGCTCTTTCCCTCAGGTGCTCTGGACCTGTATACACTTGCCGCCCTGTCTGTGCTCTTCACGCATTAAGACGTCCGGCCGCTCGGGTCCCTGTGTGCTCTGGACACATTAACGAGCAAGCCACTTAGCGACCAGGTCAGGTAGCCGTATTTCCATCCCAGCTGGTTAATTGCTTTCCAACGTACGGCCCGTGAGTGTCTTGCTTTACGATTTTATTTGAGTTGCTATTTTCATTATAGCTTTACCTGAGAAAATGGATCGCCGTCGTGCTTGTACAAAGGAAGAAATCATTGAGATTCTTACTAGAAACGACAGTGAGAATGATCTCTTTGATATGGATGATAGTGAAGACCCTTCAATAGGATCTCGAAGTAATAGTCCTAAGCCTTGTACATCTGTTAGTGGAATACAACCGTCTGTCTCCAAAAGAGGTAAACATTTTCACTATCAGAAGCTTCAAATAGTGAGAGATAAATGTGCGGAAAAGGAGGATGCTTTAGTGACAGCTTTGACTGGAAGAAAAGAGATTCTCGTCCTTTTGTGCATGCGATAGACGATTCAGCTGCAGGACACAATATGGATTATGTCAAAATTCCCGCATTCTTTCATTTTTCGGAATATTTTTAACAGAAGATCTTATGAAATCTGTTGCTGAATGAACCTATAGATTTTATTTATATACCAAGATAAATACGCCAGAATCAATTCACTCTAGATTTTCAAGGTGGAAGGATTTACTGGGAGACATTTTCGAAATAATATTCACATTAAAAATTCAAAGGAGAGCACGGCAGCGCGTAGATGCGCTGGATGTTCGAAACAGAAAGTACGTCGAGAAACCAGGTACAAATACAGAACATGCAATGTACAGTAATACTGTGTGTTGTGCCATGTTTGGAGGCTTGTTACATGAAAAACATTTATTAACCATGGGTAACTACACTGTAACAATTACATTACATTTATACGCCTCTAAAACTAAGTGGAATACAAAAAATTGAAAAAAAAAAAAATATTTTTAACTTCGCCAGTGACGGTCTAATGCCCAGAACCAAAAGAAGGATGGAAAATATATGCAGAGTTTGTGAAAGGTATTCGAACACTTAACTTGGAAATTTTCTCCTGATGAATTACTGCGCTAACAAACAAAAATACCAAACATATTTCAGTTTCTGTAATAACTATTTAGCATATGAAGTACCTGTATGTTTGTCTACGTGGACATTCACTTTTAGAGGAGCTTTAAATTGAAAAACCTTAGAAGTCAGAGTAACCACATTTATTTTGTGTCTGGTGTTTCAAAACGCAAAGCGAAAACGGAAGGCCGTCACACACAACGCCTCACAAATATTCAGCACAGAGCAGTCCTGGCCGCGTGCCGTACTCAGCAGGGCAGGTATCGGCCGATCGCAGCCTCTCAGCGCAGGTAGACTACTTAGAGGATAACAAAGGAGCACGTAGCGAGGACTCTGCCGGGCAATACCTAGCAGTTATGATGGGATTTCAACAGATTAATTAAACTGTGCTCCATAGTATTAAGCAATATACTAAGTAATCTGTTCAATACAGCGTTAGCGTAAAGGAATCATCGTGTTTCGAAACACTGTGTATAGATAAGTATAAGATCTACAAAGACAAATGATACATGAAAAGACACATAAAATCACCAAGTTTAAAAGCCTGCTTGGTGTCTGGTGTGCATACTAGATGGTGCAAAAGCATGAGAAAAATTTTCATATATTAGAATATGCTAAGTGTTCTTCGGCTACATATGTGCTGCATGCGTTCATATTAACATATTAAAAAGCTGCACCTAGTCACCAGAGAATTTTACATAGGTTTCGCCAGTTTCATGACACTGGCTGTCTGTGTAAATGGACCATCATGGGGCGATTACATGTCTCAGAGGAAACCGTTCAGCGCATGAGACAGAGCTATGTGCACAGTCCACAAAATCAACTGTTTCTGCTCTACACTCTAGTGTATTATTTTTTTGGTTTACAAGACAAATGTTTCATATATAATTTATTAAAACTTATGTTTGAAGATCTGCACGACCGAGAGATCTTCAAACATCAGATCCGCCGGGAAAACTTACGATTACACATTATTAAAACTTATGTTTTCATTATTATCATATTATTCATTGTTTATATATTTTACTGATGTTTATTCATCTAAATGTAAGCATTTACTGATAGTTTTGTTAAGTTGGGAATATATTAATATTTCTATTTATTTATTTAATTGTGGATTAGAGATTTCTTCTTGATTATCTTTTTGGTTTTTTCTGTACGTGAAGGAGCATTAGGTTTATCTATTTCAGTTTCTATAATTTAGTCTTACGGTAATGATTTTTTAAAAATTCTTTTAGATTTTCTATATGTTATTTTATCTTATTTTTGTTTTCTTAAATATCTTTATATTTAATAAAAAATTATGGTGGTTCATTCATTCTTTAATAATTTGATTATGTTTTATTTATCTAACTAAATATCATAATTATATACATTATAATTCAATTAGATATGGATTGGCTTTTGATTTAGTTTCATTTATAATATTTTTACTTAGTATTTGAATTTGTACTTTGATAGTAACTTCAAGATAAAGAGTTTATTTGACTTTTTTTCAAATATTTTTATATTTGTTGTTGTTTTTAACATTAGTGTTGAATTTTATTTTTTATATATTATCTTTATTTTATTTTTATTTGTATTTCTAGCCTAGATTAATCCCTACTCTGCTTCTAATTTTAGGTTGTGGCTATCAACCAGAGCTTTTGCAAGCTGGTATTTATTTAACTTTTTATCCATTAGTTGCTATTTTCACATAGTAAACCACGATCGGGGTCCTTTGGTGCAGCGGGGTCATTGATGAACACACTTACTTTAATGCAACAAAGCTTTATTAATCAGTTTGTACAGTAAAGGAGCACAGAGCGAACTGACTCCGGCTAGAAGGGAGTATCGCTTATATAGTAATGAAGAACAGTCTAGGACATTAATACTACTTACAAAAAGAATATTCCAGAACAGTTCACGCAAAGTTAAGAAATTAAAATTTTGTGGGGCTTGTTGGATTCAAACCCACAATCTCTTAACGTAACCACTACACTACAACAGTCTTTACTTCTTTCATGGCCTGATCCTCTTGATATGCGACATTTCCCACTCCTTAAGGGAACACCATCCCGATGTTACGTTGCCCTGGTCATGGAGCGAGTCATAGGTCCCGCGTACCTTGGTTCCTGATTGGCGGTGACGGTCCTAGTCGTCGACATCTTCGAGCCCGGATGAGACCCACAGCTTTTGGGGCCCTTTGGTTAATTTTTTTTTAACTGCTTAACGTCTCTCAACAGCGTTGGTTTATTGAAGAATGTTGGGTCTTCTGGTTTACTCTGGTTCGATGGGTCCATATAAGGCTTCAGTTGCGGCACGTGAACCACGTCTCTCACCTTTCATTGTTTTGAGTGTGGATCGTAATTCTCGACTTCAAAAGTGACATCAGACAACCTTCGTACAATCCTGTATGGTCCAAAGTAACGTCTGAGGAGCTTCTCGGACAAGCCAACCTTACGGATGGGAGTAAATATCCAGACGAGGTCGCCAGGTTAGTACGAAACAGAACGGTGACTCGCATCATACCTTCGGCGGTCATTCTCTTGAGTCTGCAGTGTGCGGAGCTGAGCTAACTTCCGACATTCCTCAGCTCTTGTTACTAATTTGGCGATGGAATCGTCGTCCCCGTCGTCAGGATGGCACGGGAACACAGTGTCCATGGTCGTTGTTGCTTCATGTCTGTGTACCAGGAAGAATGGCAAAAATCCGGTTGTGTCTTGTTTGGCAGTATTGTAGGCAAAGGTCACAAAAGGCAGCACCTCATCCCAGTTGGATTGCTCGACACTCGCATACATGGTGAGCATTTCAGCCAGGGTTTTGTTGAAACGTTCTGTAAGTCCATTAGTTCGAGGGTGGTAAGCAGTCGTCATTCAATGTGTAATGTTACATCGACGGTTGATCTCGGTCACAAGTCTCGACTGAAAGACTTTTCCTCGCTCCGTGATCACTGTTTTTCCATGTTTCCATAAAATGTGTCCTTCACGATGAATTTCGCAACATCAGATGCTTCAGCTGTTTTCAAAGCTTTTGTAATAGCATACCGAGACAGATAATCAGTACAAATAATAATGCACTTATTACCAATAGTAGAAGTCGGAGTAAGTCAATCCTGACACGCTTGAAAGGCGTTTCTGCTGGCGGATTTGGTATCAGTCGTCCAGGTGGTTTCTGAGGAACTGTCTTCCTGCTCTGGCATTCTCTACAGTGTGAAACATAGTGACGAACACTTCTAAATAATCCTGGCCAGAAAAATCTCTTCCGGATTCTGTCATAAGTCTTAATAAACCTTAAATGGCCCTGCTGTAGGCGCGTCGTGGAAATATTGAAGAATTTCTAAGCGCATGTGTTTGGGAATCAATGGAAGCCATCTCTTTCCAAATGAGTCAAAGTTTTTCTTGTAAAGTACCGCATTTATCATCTTAAATTCTCCATTCACATCCTCTGAGCGATCTAAGGCAAGTTTAATTTGCAACCATTTGGCGTCCTTCTTTTGTTCCTCAGAGAGAACGTGAAGGGTGGAGTGACAGTCATTACTCTCATCATTCTCTTGTTGTTCCTCTACTGGATTCCTCGAGAGACAGCCAGAGCATCCCGGTGCTTCCTTCCACTTTTGTAGACTATACTAATGTCATATTCTTGAAGACGTAATGCCCACTTGGAAAGTCGTCCTGATGGGTCCTTAAGGCCTGTTAACCAACAAAGGGAATGGTGATCTGAACTGGAAATAGTCGTCCAAACAGATATGGTTGGAGTTTGCAGACAGCCTATATGACAGATAGATATTCACGTTCCGTTGTTGAGTGGTTTCTTTAGGCTTTGTTGAGTGTCCAGGAGGCATAAGCTATTACGTTCTCTTTCCCTTCCAGAATATATAAGAAGACTGCGCCAATTTCATAACCACTAGCGTCTGTATGCAGCTCAGTAGGTGCTTTCTCATCAGACAGGCCAAGCACAGGGTCAGTCGTCAGAGCCTTTTACAAAATGTTGAAAGAATCTTGTTCAGATCTACCCCAGAAAAATTCAAAACCACTTTTTAGCAATTCTTGGAGTGGCCTGGCTTTCATGCAAAAGTCTTTTATAAAATGTCGATATTAAGATCATAGGCCAAGAGAGCTCCTTACGTCGCTGGCATTCTTAGGAACAGGAAATTCCGTTATGGACCTCATCTTGTTTGGATCTGGCCGCACAACCTTGCTTGACACAAGATGCCCAAGTATTTTTATTTTTTTAGTTCCGAAAAGACACTTTCTTGGGTTAAGTTTAAGCCACTTTGTTTCAGGCACCTAAGAACAGCTCTGTCTTTTCACATCGAAGGTTTCGGAGGACACTATAACATCGTCTATATAACAGAAAGACATCGTCCACTTCAGATGACGTAAATGATTATCCGTCATAAGTTCGAATGTTGCTGGCGCATTACACAAACCAAATGGCATATCATAGAATTCGTACAGGCCATAGGGGGTAATAAATGCAATTTTCTCTCGATCGCTTTCGTCTACTTCTATCTGCCAGTATCCTGAGTACAGGCCCATAGTCGAGAAAAACATAGCCCCTTTCAGACAGTCCAACGTATCGTTAATTCGCGGAAGAGGGTAAACATCTTTTTTAGTCACCTAATTGAATTGTCGGTAACCAACGCACAACCGCCAGTGGCTGTACTTCTTACGAGCACTACCGGCGATGACCATGGGCTCTGAGACGGCCGAATGATGTCGTCCTTCAGCATCTTTTCTAATTCTTGCTGAATTATTCGGCGCTCCACTGGTGAAACTCGATACGCTCTTTGGCTGATTGGTCGATGGTCACCAGTATCAATTCGATGTTGTACTTTCAATGGGGTCGACTTGCTCTTCATCTGTGGACTGAATCTTTCATAGAATTCCTGAAGAATTGCAAGTAGCTTCACCTGTTGTTCCTTGGTCAGATCTGGCGAGAGTCGGGACTGAGTGTTTTGTCTCGTTGCTTCTGTTACAATCACACTTCTGGGTTCTTCGCAAAAGGTTTCCATGGCATTCAGATGCCCTTCAATTAACGTCTGAGCATATGCTATACATTGATGCCTTGGGAGAATATGTGGCACCTTGCAGCAGTTGACTACCCTCAGTCACCAATCCGTTCTCAAATGAGACGGTGGTGGCCGGGAAGAACATATCTTTCTCCAGTGGTAAATTCCTATTACATTCCACTAGGAGATCAATACAAGGACGTGGCGTGTGGCACATGAATATTACCTTTGAAGCATGGTGGCAGGAAATACAACGTTATCTAGCACACAAACTTTCCAGGCACGGGAAGGACTGTTCCTCCCCCCCTCCCTCCTCAACATTCACATCGTCTAACAAAATCATCGAGCGACCACAGACTATAATTGCTTGCGAGGACTTCAGAAAGTCCCAACCAAGAATGACGTCATGACTGCATTCTTCTAACACAACGAACTCAAACGGCTGCTCGTGGCCATTTATAGAGACACAAATAGTGCACCTACATGTAGGCTGTACATGGTTCCCATTAGCCACGCCGAGCAAAACATTTTTGTTGTTGACGAACATAGTCATCCGCAACTGGCTCCGGTACTTCTCCGAAATAACCGAAAGAAATTCTCCATAGTCCACAAGAGCATGAGCTGGTCGGCCGTCCATGAGGATTTCAACGTAATTTGCCAACATTTTCGTAATGATCGGCGGCGGAGGATTTTTCCCTAGAGCGGCCTTACCTCCAAGGAAGGTCACACATTTAGTTTTCCAGGTTGCGGCGGCTAGGTGACTGGCTGGAGCGTCGGAAGTGTGATGGAGACCTAGATCGGCGCATCCCCCTCAAGCAAATAGAAGTTACATCTTAATCTTCATTGTCGGCCGCTAAAACGTGCTTCGAATCCCCTTTCGCGGGCATCATTACATTTCTGCCGTCTCTTTCGGCAGTAGCGCACTGTGAAAACATACCGGCTGGTTGTCCCGCATTCTCCAGACGTTGGTTTTCCTGGGAACGTTTGCATCATCCTCGCGTTCCGCCGTAGTGGCGTAAATTCTCTTTGGCCTCAGCTGTTTAACAGTTTTTGTTGGGGCTGCACGGTAAGAGATGGGCGCCAGCGTTTGTTCCACTTCCTCCCTTATTCTTTCCTCAAGACACTCAGTTTTTGGCCCGATATACACTCCCATCGCCCTTTCAGCTTCCTCTTTCACTACTTTTCGAATAATTTCTGTAATACTTGTGTCCTCTTCAACTGTGGCCATTGATGCAACGTTTAGTAATCTTTCAAAGTTCTTTCGTCCAATCCTTTTCTGGTGCATCGTCTCAATGTATTGGCACCATTCAATAAAGTGGTCTGTTGTGGAAATTTCCTTCAAAAGCAACGCTTGGTACATGTCCTCGGCGACGCCTTTCATGAGCTGTGTGCGAGGTTAAGGCTTACTTTTGCTGTTTAAAATGGCCCGTTATGAATTCTGGATTTAAACCAAAATTACGAACGATAGCCGCCTCGCTGCTGATTAGTACAAATCATTATCTTGATTAATTTTATTCAGTACTCAACTAAATAATTCTCCAATAATTTTCCAACATTGATTATTTATTTATCTTCAGTATTGAATTTCTCACAAACTTAACAATCTTAAATCATCGACTTGCAAGTCAAACCTCTACTGCTAAAACATCCATGACAACCACCAGTTCATGATAAAACAAAAAACTTCCAATGCAGTCAGCGATATTAATTGTATAGCTCTTGGCATTACATGTTTGCCAACTTAAATATCCGACCATAGTATTTTTTACTATTACTTACATTAGTTATTTTACAATTAACTAGCCCTATGGTTGTTATCTCACATATGCCCCCCATTTCGGAGCAGTTAAATCATTATTTGACTAAATGATGATTTCAATAAACCGAAATGTCAAATAACAACCACAGTTACACTTTAAAAAACAACTAAATTACTCAACTAAATAAGTCTATCAAAATCTTTTCATCGAAATAATGTTCAGATTTTACACTCATCGTATTTCAGGACCAGTTTTAGATATTCTTTGTATTCAATTAATAAAAAAAAATATTAAGGTTAAAATTAAACTACCACTTAATTAGATCTCAATAAATATATCATGTTATTTTAAAAAAATGCCTCAATTCAACAAAAAAATCGAACATGTATCGAAATAGCTAATACCATACGTGTCCAAACAAAAAAAATTGTGTTTGTAGCATTTGTTTCTTTCTTTCTTTTCTTCCAGTTTCTCATCTCTTCTTCATATACATCATTCATTTTCTTCATTCCCTCGATTATGTATTGGCTTTCATCTTTCATTATACTTTTAATAAAATCTTCATTTTTCATATTTTCTTCGTTTTTCTCTATTTTCTTTTTTCTTTTCTTCAGCAATTTTCCGTGACCTTCACATGCTTCCTCTAGACTATTCGAACAAATTTCCATTGTTGGTTGTTTTCCATTCTGTTTGCTATTGTCGTCATAAACTTCTACCTTAGTTATTCCACAACTTGCTGCTGATACTGTCCTTACGTCGTCTTTCTTTGTTAACTCTGTTTTTGACTCTCCAGGCACTAACAGACTATCGCATTCGTTTAACTCGTCCTTCCTGGTAAAAAAAATATCTAACTTCATCTTCTGAACCTTCCTTGGCTCCTTCTTTTCCTCCTTCCTTATTACTAATTTCAGCTTCTTCATCATTCACAATACTGTCTATTCCAGAACATCCGTCTTCTTCACTTGATTCCTCCTCTGACACCGCACCTTCTGAAATCATACTCTTATTGTCCATATCATCCACCACTTCCTCATAAGAAATACATTCCTTCTGATCTTCATTTCTCCATTCATTTATTCTCATCAAATCGGAAATTCCTTCATCTGTCCAGCTATATTTAGGGTTCTCCTTTTCGTCCCCTACTCTTAATTCAAAACATTCCCACCAATGTATAGGAGCTTCTTCCTGTGTTTGTTTCACTTCATTAAGGTAACATTTCGCTAAATTACAATTTTCTTCGTGATCGTCATAATCCTTTCGGTCTCGATCCAATTCACCGTTTAACTTTACTGCCTTGAATTCTCCTTTCTTGATATTACTATCATTACATTTTGGTCCTGTACCCTTCCAATCCGAAACTGAACGGACCGCATCAGTCCCGGTTAACAGTTTTCCTTCCTTTCTTCATTCCGCCGAAATCTGCCTTTCCCTCCTTCTCGTGTCTCTGCATTGTAATTTGATCCCTGATTATATTCCTTGTTTGCTGCAAAAGAGTTTCCACCATTTCCGGGAGTACTTCTTTCGAAATAGCCTCTTCCTCTGTATTCTGCCGGGTGTCTCACCATTTTACGCTCATTATATCCGCAATTCCCTCTTGCAGTTACTTGGTTCATATTAGAACTATTCCTCCAGTCGTACCTCCTTACATTGTTACCAAAATTATGCTTTTTGAATTCTCAACAATCTCTTCCCGAGATTCTTGCCTGTGCAATCCTCGTCCATATCCTCCACTTCCTTTCGGTGGCCAATGATTTGCTCGCTCCCTGTATTGATAGTCCCTTGGCTTACCATATCTGTGATCAGATTCGCGATTCCTTTCAATATTATTTTCATAACTTTCTTGGAATCGGTCGAGTCTTTCCAGCATGTCCAAGAAATCTTCCATCTTATCCCATTGAGTAACCACCAGTTTATCTTGAACTTGCCGCGGCAGCTTTTGTAGCAATATCTCCACTTGTTCTACTTCCCCTATCTTTTGGTCCAGGTGCCACAATTCCTTTCTCATCTCCTCGCAAAATTTCCTCATACTGCCGTCGCCTCTATAGTATCTCCTACAGTTGTAAAAATCACTCCTTACCTTGCGCTGTTTTCTCTGAGACCAGTATCTGTCTCGGAACATTTTTAGGAAATCGTCATAATTAGTACACCTCTCTGTAACTTCAAAACTCCATGAAAAAGCCTCATCTCTTAATTTGCTTTGTACATAGCGGATTTTATTTGTATCCGACCACTCTATTGGCAAGGTTCGGGAATATATCTTTACAAAATTGGCGGGGTGTACTTTTCCGCTTAGTTCAAACACAGTCTCTGGTAAAGTAATCTGACAATAACTTGGTATACGACTAACCACGGTGTCTGGCCGCCCTTCCACTTTTTCAATTCTTTCATTAATGTGGCTCATATTCCCACACATTTGGCTTACTTCCGTCGACAAACCCGTAATTTGTCTTCCTACATTATCAGCATGTTCCGCTACGCTATGTATTTTAATCTCACATTGCACTTGGCCTTCTAAAATAGTTTCCATCCTGCTTTCAATATCCTTCTGATGTCCTTCCATTTTCTGACTTAGTGATCTTCTATTCTTTCAGCGATAATTTTCTCTTTTTCCTCTATACAGCGGCCTACCAAAACATTAACGTCTCGCTGTACAATTTTTTTAACTTCAAAAATATCGCTCTCAATCGTCTGTAATCTTTCTTCTGATTCCTTTTCCACCTTCTCAATTCTGTCTGACATCCTCCCCATCATCTCTTCTGCCCTCCTTTGACTACGTTCGATTTTTTCATTAATTTCTCCTATGTCTTGTTTCAATTCTTGCCTGAATTTCTCTTGATTTTTCTCAATTCTCTGAATAACTTTTTCTTGGCTCTGATTCATTTCTTGTTTCATTTCTCTGATAGCATTTAATAGCAACCTTAGGTCTGTATTCCCTTCTCGAGCGTACTCAGGTTGATTTGGTTTTGGCAAAACTGCATGTCCTATTGAATTCTGCCCCCCATTAATTTCATTTTCTCCATCAACCAATTCGTCATCCTCATCAATGTTGCTGAGATCATTGTTTGGAAAATAACCGGTAACCCCATCTTTATCCCCGTTATTAATAGGACTACTACTGAAATTATTTTGCACCGAATTACTATCTCCTCGGACACCCATTAGGTTTTCATATTCCCCATCAAAACATAAGATTCCGGAACTTACCGTTTCCCCCTCTGACATATTACTATTTGTTTCTCCCAACTCACTAACCAATTTTCCACACTTATTTTCCATAATAATTTGACATTTAAAATTTCATAATGCAAGCAAACACAACGGTATTATTACTCTTAGCAGAAATTCTTTAAACCGCAATCGATATTACAAACTTACAACTGCAATCCACAACAATGATACAACGCTGTCCACATTCAACTCTGCAACACAATTTTTAGGAACACACAGAAAAAAATACCAATTAACTTACAACTTTTTATCGTAACAGCTGAAAACATGTATATTATCACAGAAAAGAGACAACAAAATTCGGCGGCCTTATATCTGGAAACAAAGCCGACACATATATAATATACAAATGCTTAAAATGCTGATCTTTTGCTCTTTTAACTAATTTGGCTGTACATATAAATTCCCCCCTTTTCTTTGTTTTGTTTGTAATAATTCTGTAATAATTCCTTATTAGCTTCTTGCTTCTCAACGGAAATCCACAGATTCTAGACTACTCTACACATGTTAGTACAATTTTTTATATGATAAAATTTTTACCACTAATCGATGGTATTACTTTTCTTTACAATTTCTTAAAATCACAAATTTTACCCCTTTAACTACTTTTCTCACATGATAAAAAATTAAATTTGCAACTGTTCTTTAGCAAAATGTTACTCAACTTGTAAGTTCAACTTTGATTAGACTCTCATAATCATTTACTGAATGTTCAAAATTTAGTTAATATCCTTCCTGTTGGAATCCGATCGTTGACACTGCAGCCCCAAAAACAAAATGAAAACTGGAATCCTCTTACTTGATGCACTTGCCTGTAGATCAGCTCTCTGCTGCTGCTCAACTGATAACACTGCTTCAGAAGAAACTCCAGACGTTTAAGGTGTTATGTTAATCATCTTAATTAACACCCATAATCCTGGTCCAGGTTCGCCAATTGCGAGGTTAAGGCTTACTTTTGCTGTTTAAAATGGCCCGTTATGAATTCTGGATTTAAACCAAAATTACGAACGATAGCCGCCTCGCTGCTGATTAGTACAAATCATTATCTTGATTAATTTTATTCAGTACTCAACTAAATAATTCTCCAATAATTTTCCAGCATTGATTATTTATTTATCTTCAGTATTGAATTTCTCACAAACTTAACAATCTTAAATCATCGACTTGCAAGTCAAACCTCTACTGCTAAAACATCCATGACAACCACCAGTTCATGATAAAACAAAAACTTCCAATGCAGTCAGCGATATTAATTGTATAGCTCTTGGCATTACATGTTTGCCAACTTAAATATCCGACCATAGTATTTTTTACTATTACTTACATTAGTTATTTTACAATTAACTAGCCCTATGGTTGTTATCTCACATGTGCTACTTTATCTTCTTCCTTCATTTTGGGGTGGACTATTTTACACAGCCCCTAAACAGTCTGTATGTATGACAGTGTTGTTTCCTCTTGGCACTGCGCTCTACACTTTTAGTTCCGGCATCGCGTCCCTGCCGTTGTGTATCTCCAAAGCACTCCTGCAGTTCTTTCTGGAATGCTGGCCAGCTAGTCAGATTCTCTTCGTTGTTTTCGTACCATTTTTTGGCAGTTCCTTCGAGGTAGAAAAATGCATTTGCTAGGCACACTGTATCGTCCCGGTTGTTGAATTTAGCGATACGTTTGTAGCCTTTCAGCCAGTTGCCCGGATCTTCGCCGTCGTCACCTGAAAATACTGCTGGATGACGAATGTGCTGGCAGGCGGTCGGCGTCATCGTCATCCTTACTTCTTCTTCCTCCTTTGGCAGCTTCCACTCAGTCAAATATGGCTCGTACTCTGGCTTCTCGCCTTGTAAGCGACAGCTCTGTCGTGGTCTGATGGGGGCCACAGTGTTTTCGTAGATTCTTGCAGTCACGAGGAACTACCCGACGTCTCCACCAGAATAATGTAATGTAGTAAACCTCGATCAGGGTCCTTGGGCATAGCGGGGTCGTTGATAAACACACTTACTTTATCGCAACGAAGCTTTATTAAACAGTTCGTACAGTTCAGCAGCACAGAGCGAACTGACTCCTGGTAGAAGGGAGTATCCGTTATATAGTAATGAAGAACAGTCGAGAACAGTAATACTAGTTACAACAAGAATATTCTATAACAATTCACGCAAAGTTAAGAAATTAAAATTTTATGGGACTTGTTGGATTCGAAGCCATGACCATTAGTCCCACGGTCTCTAAATGTAACCGCTACACTAAAACAGTCTTTCCTACTTCACGGCCTGATCCTCTTGATATGCTATGCTATATTACCTTTATTATTAGTTTTATTAATTATTTAAAATAATTTGGGTAGATGTTATTTCGTATGTTGGTGGATTTAGACAATTTTAGTTTGTATATTTATATTTTTTCTATTCTAGTCTTTATGGTGAAGATATCAATATATATATATATATAGTTCATTTATGATTACCTGTGGCTCACGTTGAAGCACCAATTTCAGGAAGAATAATTTTGGCTGGTGTATTGTTGAAGTTAGGTGGGTATGGTTTAATACGTGTAATAGAGTTGATTGTATGATTTGTATTTTTATGTAATTATTTTATTTCAGGTTTAGGTTTAATGGGTGGATTAATTGTAGGACTAATTTGTGTATATCAAATTGATTTAATGTTGTTATATGCTTATTCATCTATTGCTCATATATCATTAGTTATTGTGGGTTTAATAAGTATAAGTAATTGAGGTATAATAAGTTCTTTATACTTAATGGTTGGTTATGGTTTATGTTCTTCTAGTTTATTTTGTTTAGTTAATTTAATATATGAATGATTAGGTAGTTATAGATTGTTAATTAATAAAGGAATACTTAATTTTATGCCTTCAATATGGTTATAATGATTTTTTAAAGTTCATCTAATTTATCTTTTAATCCTCCTTTATATTTGTTTGTTAGTGGTGTAACAGATAGCGTTCTGGCCTCGCATTCGGGAGGACGGCGGTTAGAATCCCCGTCCGGGCATCCAGATTTGGGTTTTCCATGGTTTCCCCAAATCACTCCAGGTGAATGCCGGGATGCTTCCTTCGAAAGGCCATGGCCGAATTCCTTCCCATTCCTTGCCCCCATCCTTTCCCGTCTCTAGAGACCACGTTGTTAAAAAGGGACGTTAAACTGTTTAAAAAAATGAAAATATATATATATATTTGTTAGGTGAAGTTTCTTTTATAATACTTCCTCTATTACTTATTTTATCTTTTTTTTAGTGCTGCATATACATTATATATGTATTCATATAGTCAACATCGAATATGTTTTTCTGGTCTATGTAGTATTTCTACTCATATTTGAGAATATATTTTGATGAGATTATATTGATTACCTCCTAATATTCTTTATTTGTAGGGGGATTTATTAAATTTGTACTTAAATATTTTAAATAAAATAATGATTTGTGGTGCCATTTAAATGAGAAATTCACCTTCGGATATAATTAATTTATTACTTAGGTTTATTGGTTCATTAAGATTTCTTATATTATTATTATTTAGAATTATAGTTTTATCAATCAATATTTATTTAATTTAGAGTAATTTGTTTATTTTTATTGAAAGAGAAATGTTTACAATAAATAGATCTGTAGTTACAACTTTACTAATTCATTGAATATCAGTAATTTCTATATCCTTTGTTATATTCATTTT
>CM061921.1:352137031-352244973 GCA_031002005.1 Vandiemenella viatica
AATGAAGGAAGATGTAAATCCATCTTGGGTATGTCTATTTAATCGTTATGCTAAAATAGATTGAAATTACTTGCTTTACGTGTCCCATATAAGTATCATACAAACCGCTGGGGTAGATAACGTTTATTGGATGTCAACACACAGCAGTATGGAAAATATTTATCGACAAGACAGGTTCATAAATAGAAACATGCTCAAAAAGTATTTTCACTTTTGCTCCAAGTAGTACAATTACTTGACGGTAATTACTTAAAAACTTTCATTGGGAAGCAAACCTAACCGGTAGCGTGGTTTGTTTGGTTTGCGTCCTCGCGAATACGGGCGAGTTACGTTATAGGTACATTTAATCGTTACGCTAAAATAGATTGAAGTTATTTGCTTTTCGTGTCCCATATGAGTATCATAGAAACCTCTGGGGTAACGTTTATTCTAAGTCAACACACGGCAGTATGGAAAAAGAAAAATTAACGGCTAGTGTACTTATTTCGTTTTTCCTTAATTGCAAGTTCCATTTTTTCTTCGTGTTTTGAATTGATTGTACCTATTTGCTGGTGGTGGTATCTAGTGGTGGAATTATGAAGTACTGAAGAAGACAGTTATTCACTTGTCTAATTTGCAACCAAAGATGTTACATGTATCGTCAATGCGACGTCACTTCCTCATGCCGTGGAGTGGGGGGATTTCGGCTCGGCATCGGGTATACCCACAGACGCACGTCGAATTGCCTGCCTAGCGTGGCTGACTGGTTTATTTTGCCTGTGGTTGCACAGAACGCTGCCCGTTAATTGACAACGCTGGACGAAGGCAGGGGGAGTCGGGCCAGTGACAGGCTGTTCCACAGACAAACTTGGGGTAGTATCCCAATAAGAACGGACGTGGATGCCCGGCGAGTGGCCGCATTATCGTAGTGAAATTATTCTTGGCCAGTGAGGAACATTCACGGCGAGTTACGTTCTCTTCTAACGCAAAACATGATAGTTTTTCATTATGCACTGTTATTTTTGCATGGTGGATAAAAAACCCGATGTCATTTTTTGATATATGATCTTTTTCGTCTAGTTTTACGCCCCGTGAACAATTATGCAACTGTAAGAACGGAGACTTTCCCGGCGTATGCATGAAATGAAGTCTTCACGGGTGTACCGCCGGATAGTGTTTTGAAAACATTATCCGGCGGTAAACCCGTGAAGATTTCATTTCAATTATGGAACTGGTGGACAAAATCGAGTCTCGAGTTCTCCCTAGCAAAGAATGTTTTAAACAATGATAAAAGTTTTTTGTTTATGGCAGAATTCCTTTCTCGGCAAATTAACTGAAAATTTTCCTTGAACTGTTTCTATTTACGATTTAACCATGTATTGTTCCTAAATGGTAAATTGCTATAAAATCGATTTTTACAGTATTTGACTTGCTTCATTCATTGTTTGTAATTAGTGTGTGCAAACATAATTACATTCTTCCTATTTGGTATAAAAAATTTCATAAGTCATTTAATAACAAAGATAATTTGCTTTTTTTATTGGATAACTACAATGAACAGCCAAAGAAGCTGGTACACCTGCCTAGTATCTTGTAGAGCCCCCTCGAATACGCAGAAGTGCCACAACACGACGTGGCATGGACTCGACTAATGTCTAAAGTAGTGCTGGAGGGAATTGACACCATGCATTCTGCAGGGCTGTCCATAAATCCGTAAGAGTACGAGAGGGTGGAGATCACTTCTGAACGGCACGTTGCAGCAAGGCATCCCAGATATGCTCAATAATGTTCATGTCTGGGGAGTTTGGTGGCCAACGGAGGTGTTAAAATTCATAATAATGTTCCTGGAGCCACTCTGTAGCAATTCTGGACGTGTGGGGTGTTTCATTGTCCTGCTGGAATTGCCCAAGTCCGTCGGAATGCACAATGGACATAAATGGATGCAGGTGATCAGCCAGGATGCGTACGTACGTGTCACCTGTCAGATTCGTATCTAGACGTGTCTAGGGTCCATGAATGTATGAGGTTGTCTCCATACCCATACACGTCCATCCACTCGATACAATTGGAAACGATACTCGTCAGACCAGGCAACATGTTTCCAAACGTAAACAGTCCAATGTCGGTGTTGAAGAGCCCAGGCGAGGCGTAAAGCTTCGTGCCGTGCACTCAGCAAGGATACACTATAGTGCGCTCCACGAACAACGGCGGCCCGCGCAGAGAGAGAGAGAAATAGTAATGGCACACGGTATGTAACGTTGCCATGTTTCCAGCCGGTCACGAGCGACGTAGGGTTCTATTCTTACTAATACTTCTATATAATGATAATAATAATAATATGAGTTTTAGCAACCCTTTACATGATAATACTCTAAAGACAGACAAAAATGACAGAAAGTTTCAGCCGCAGCAAACAATTATGATCCAATTGTTACAACAGTGAACAACCTTCAATAAACGAATACAAAGCACTTCAAATATATCAAACCTATGTCACTGCTTAGATTTTGTTTAGAAAAATAACAAGTAAAAACAGACACAGTTAAATTGAGGTAAGTAAGATACATTCGTATCCTGATATACCGTCATGATTTATAACAAGCAAAAGTGCACTGTCATACCTGTATTTATTCTGTGTCTTGATCTTTATCACTCGTATCAGTATCTGATCCAGAATCTCGTAGATTAATAATAAATCGCTCCAAGGCATTATCTATAAAACTCTCCCTCTTGAAGATTTTCCGCGTGTCGAACACAGTCTGCCCATGATTTTACAGTCACAGTTTCAATAGCGGCATGAACTAACTTTTCTGTATCGGCGATTTTGAAAGTACAGTTTCTTTCTGCCTCAAATCGCTTAACCTGTGCCCACACAAGCTCGATAGGATTGTACTGACAGTGATACGGTGGCAGATGCAAAACCCTGTGACCGTGTTCTTGAGCGATAGCATCAAGTTCATATTTCTTCTCGCGTGGACGGTACATTTGAACTAATTGTAATAATTCTGCACGAGTCTGAGAAGCAGAGTGTGGAACTGAATTTATGGCGAGCCATTCAACTATATCAGCCTTCTTACTGTTGCTACTTGGTTCTTTTTCCCTTACAACCGAGTGATAACTTGCATTATCCATTACAATTATGGAATGTGGGGCTAAATATGGTAGGAACTGGTTTTTGAACCACTGACTAAATGTTGCAGCATTCATTTCACAATGATAATCACTGTTACTGCTGTTTGGACCTAAAAACTAATTTACTTTCAGGAATGAAACCAGATGCAGCAGACCCAGCATGGCAAATGATTAAACGGGCACCTTTACCAGTCGGAACTTTCAGGCCCCCTAAACTATCAACAAGTACTTTTCGTGTGATTCTGGTTTACCAAAGTCTCATCCAAGTAATAAATTTCAGTATTTCCTTCTTGTTGCCTTATTTCATGCATTTTCCTCAGGAACATGGACCTTGCAGCAGCGATATCTGAACGTTCCATAAGAAATTTCCTCCCATCGTTACATTTCGCGTATTTGAAACCCATATTATTTAAAATACGTAACATGGACCCTTTACTTCCCTCTAACCCTATAGATTCGCGCATTATTACTGTCAGATTTTTCGCAGTAGGAAATTTTCCTGCGGCATACATGTCGTGTATCTTGCGCCTGAGAACGTCTTTATTAAAGTCATCTAAACCTGTCACAGGCTTTTGGCGTCTATGATGTTTACCGGGTGACTTCAAAAGCACGCTCCCACTGCCTGTAATGAAGATTTACTCTCCTTAACTATTCGTTGCACAGTTCTAAGGCTAACACCACACGCTTCAGCAGTCCTCTCTTGAGCTTTGGCAACATCGTAGGATGGCCCTCCAGCGTCTGCCGCGCGCTTAAAATATGTATAAACTTTAAAAATTTGTTCTCTGCTTTGCATATGCAGAACCTGACGCTTATGCTGTTCGTCTTCCATTATTTAATATAGGAATTATAGCAATACTCACGGCCCACTATACAAAAACTTCGAATTCGACACTCGTGTAACCACGACAAGCGCTGGATTGCTACTGAATTCGATTGGCTACTGGCAGAGTGATGACGTACCTGCGCAGAACATCGCTAAACTGGGCCGCCATCGTTCGTGGAGCGCACTATAGTGGGTCTTCAGCTCCGAAAGCCCATATTGATGATGTTTCATTTAATGGTTTGCACGCTGACACTTGTTGATGGCCCAGCAATTTGCGGAAGGATTGCACTTCTGTCATGTTGAACGATTCTCTTCAGTCATAGTTGGTCCCGTTCTTGCAGGACCTTTTTCCGGCCGTAGCGATGTCGGAGATTTGATGTTTTACCGGATTCCCCATATTCACGGTGCACTCGTGAGATGGTCATAGCGGAAAATCCCCACCTCATCACTACCTCGGAGATGGTGTATCCCATCTCTCGTGCGCCGACTATAACCATCCATTCAAACTCACTTAAATCATGATAACCTGCCATTGTGGCAACTGTAACCGATCTACCGCCTGCTCCAGGCACCTTTTTTTTATATGGACACATTTGGGGCATATTCTCCAACCTGAAATCCTGGCGCATGCAACTGAGGTGGTGACCATTTTCCACCACACGCTCCAGAGCACCTTCCGAAACCTACAGTTTGGTGCTAACGTGAAATTGGGCATAATGACTATATATAAAAAAGAAGAAACTGAATAATGAGAAATTACACACTGGCAATAAGTGGGAATGCTGTCAGGAAGAACCGAAGACACTAGAGTCACCGAGCAGAAAATTTATGAGTGTTAAGGGACAGGTATAAATACACTGAGGTGACAAAAGTAGCTAATAGCGTGTCGGTCCTCCGTTTGTCCGGCGAAGTGCAGCAACACGATGTGGCATGGACTCCACGAGTCGTTTGGAAGTCCTCTGGGGAAATATTGAGCCATGCAGCACCTATAGATGTCCATAATTCCAAAAGTGTTGCCAATGGAGGATTTTGTGCACGAACTGATCTCTCGATTATGTCCTATAAATGTTCGATGGGATTCATGCTGGGCGATCGCGGTGGCCAAGTCATCCGCTGGAATTTTCAGAGTGTACTTCAAAACAATTGCGAACAGTTACAGCCCGGTGACATGGCGCATTGTCATCCTGGAAAATTCCATCGCTGTTTGGGTACATGAAGTCCAAGTGGTCTCCCAGTAGCTGAACGTACTCATTTCCAGTTAACGATCGGTTCAGTTTGACTAGCAGACCCAGACCATTCATGTAAACACAGCCCACACCATTATGGAGCCACCATCAGCTTGCACAGTGCCTTGTTGACAACTTGGGTCCATGGCTTCATGAGGTCTGCGTCACAGTCGTTCCCTTCCATCAGTTCTTACCAATTGAAATCGTGACTCATCTAACTTTTTTCCAGTCGTCTATGGTCCAACTGATATGGTCACGAGCCCAGGAGCGCCGCTGTTGGCCATGTCCCGCTGTTGGTGCTGTACTGTTAGTAATGGCACCTGAGTCGGTCTTCAGCTGTCATAGCCCATTAAAGTCAAATATCGCCAGACTGTACTAATGGATACGCCCGTCAGACGTCCCACATTCGTTCCTGCTGTTAGTTCACACTGTGTTGCTTGTCTGTTCACACAGACAAGTCTAAGCAAACGTCGCTGGTCGCGCTCATTAAGTGCCGGCAGTCGACCACTGCACTGTCCAGGATGGGAGGTTATGCCTGAATTTAGGTGTTCTCGGCACATTCTTGACATTGTGGATCTCAGAATGTTGAATTCCGTAACGATTTCCGAAATGGAATGTCCCATGTATCTAGCTCCAACTAGCATACCGCGTTCAAAATACGTTAATTCTCATCATGTGGCCATAATCACCTAATCAACCTTTCTACACGAAACATTTGACCATAAATGAAAGTCCTGCCCAGGCACTGACCATTTATACAATTTGTAAGTCACAGTACTGCCATCTATATTTTTGCATATTGTTATCCCATGACTTTTGTCACCTCAGTGTATGTACTGCAACTGACAGAATACTTTCATATAAAAAAAATAGAAGACACTAGCAATGTAGTAAAATAAGGAGAGGAAGGAATGGGTAGCAGTGATTCAATCAAAGTGGCAATGGCAAGAACACCACATCCAGTGATAATGCAGGTAAACAGAGTAGAATCATTGTAGGAGGAAACAAACCTACGTCAACAAATGATTTCATTAATTAATGGACACACGTTTCAGCTTTCTTTTTATTTTGACATTTTGTGAAACAAACAGAAAAATGTATTATATATTATATTAACATTAATTTTTAATACAGTAAAATGAATAGATTACATTTCACAAAGATAAATTCATCAATAAACTCCACTACACAGATGATAACTTCGTTAACCAGAATATACCACGTCAGGAGCAGACGATATGGTCTTTACCAACTTCATCTCTAGAAGAAAATTATGACTTAAAGCATTAAATCAAAATCATTAAAATGGGGTAAAAAATGACAGCATAATTTCTTTCATTTTCATTTATTGTTTGATGGTGTTAATCATCATGTTATGCCAAAAAAAAAGTGAGAAAATGGCTCAGGATAAGACAATCAGAAATCAAATTTGAGTCCACTAAATACTGAGCCATATGCTTAAAATGGTAAATAATAGTCACTTAGCCTCCATTTTATTTGAAGTTTTATAACACACATAAGAAGGTCAATTAAGTGTAATTAATAAAAATACCTGATGATAACCCTAATTACGGTACTTCAGTACCAGAATGTTACAACACAATGCCAGGAATGTCCCCGATCACACATCAGAGTGTACAATTTTAAAGTGCAGTTTTTAATCACCTGTTATTAGAAAACAATCTAACATCTACTTCTGTATCTTTTGCTTCAATATTAACTTTGTGAGCACTGGTTGAAAGCATTTGAATGAGATGAACTTTTGGCTGAGCGAACACTTCATAACCCTGATATGCAGCAAGCTGCTCACATATCACATCCTTCAAACCAACTGGGTCCTTATACTTATAATAACAATAACAGTAATAATTACATGAGAAATCATCACCGCCAGCAATCTACAAATAATAATAATAACAACTTTAACAGGCAAGAACAACAGGGAGGGAATACTAACAATACTAAACCTTACCAACTCAACAAGAATGTTAACCCTGAAAATGATGTACAACCACAAGTTTTTTCTAACCAAACCTATAAACAAAACTATGGTTATTCCAATAGAGGAGGACCTAATATACGTGGTTTATACAGAGGCAGAGGTGGGGGAAGAGGAGGCAGAAATAATTACAGGCCCCAATCGCCAGTTGATCCAGATCAAATTGAACAAATTGCAAATACAGATCCTATAATACACTGTGATGGGGAAGATAGGCAGTCAAAAAACTAAATTCTGCCAATGTCATGGTCCAAACAGAGGGGACAGCAATTTCAGGACCAAACCATACACCTATAATATCCACTATTTTCTGAAATAATCCTAGGGAAGATTTGTTAGAGGAAGATAATTTTCAAAGTGATGATTTAGTACAGGTACCAATACTACCTATCTCTGCAAGAGGTCTTAATATTGATGTTCTCCTTGATACTGGTGCAGAATTGTCCAACGTTTCTGTAGAAATCTTATAACACATTGAACTCAATAATACCAGTCCCTTATTATGATGTATCACATATGACAGCCATAACTGCAACAGGAAAAAAGAGTAAACCCATCAAAATTCAAGCTTTATTGGAAGGCAACATTATGGATATCCCATTTGAGTTAAAAGTTTATGTGATCCCAGGCCTTCAGCCACAATGTATTTTTGGAATTGACTGGCTTTGCCAAACAGCAGCTATTTTAGATTCTGCCAAAAATACTTTTTCATTGAACAACAAACGGTTATCAATGCAATTACAGAAAGGATGGAAACATAAAACATCCCCCTCAGTGAAGATTTTATTTAAGAATGTTGAAATTAATATGGATAGAGAACTATTATCTCATAGTAAGGTAGTTAATTTTTGGGTTGATAAGTTGAGAATTCCAGAGGGAGGAGGTACTCACAAAAGTTACTAAACATGTTGAAACACAACATAAAGATAGTTTAATACACTTAATTGATGAGTTTTCAGATGTTTTCAACGATCAACCAAGTTTAATAAAAAAAAAACCTACCAATGTCATTTTCAGGTATCTTGTACCCAACCATTCTTTGTAAAGCCCTATCCAATACCCATAGAAAAACAGCAAATGGTAGAAGAAGAAATAAACCGAATGCCCCAAGGGGAGATAATTGAAAGAACACATAGCCCTTAGTAGTTGTCATTAAGTCTGATCAAACTAAGATTAGTTTTGGATGCAAGAACACTAAATAAATACCTTCAGACTGAAAGTGATCATCCATTGCCTATTGATGAAATTCTTCATAACTTTCATGGAAAGAAATTTTTAACTTGATCTGAGTTGCTCTTACTGGCAGGTACCTATTGCACCTGATTCCAAACAGTATACAGCCTCTTTGTATCAAGGTCAGTCCTATAATTTTAAAGTGTTACCGTTTGGCCTAAACAATGCTGTTGCAAATTTCATTTGTGCCCTAGACTTAGATCTAGGCCCCAAATTATTGAATAAAGTGCATGACTACGTGGATAATATCTTAATAGCAAGTGAAACCATACAGGATCATTGGAATACTTTACGGGAGGTACTGACAGCATTGAGAAAAGGAGGAATGACCGTCAAGTTGAAGAAATGCATTTTTCTTACCTCTAAGATAGAATTTTTGGGACATGTCATCACACCACAAGGTATTACACCTTCACCAGATAAGCTGGCAGCAATCAAAAATTTCCCTAGGCCACAAAATAAAACAACTCAAAAGTTTCTTAGGACTCTGTGGATACTATAGGAAGTTTATTCCAAATCAAGCCCTTAATAGTCAACATTTCTAAGTATTATGTAAACAAAATTCCACCTTGAAATGGACACAGGAGTGTGAACAGGATTTCATTAAGACAAAAGAGGGTTTACTGCAAAACATTATCGACTGGAGTTTACCAATATGTATGACCACAGATTCTTTAGACTATTATAGTCTTGAACTTTTTCAGGAACTTACAACAGAGGGGAGTATTGAGAAACATACTATTGCTTTTGCTAGCAGACTATTAAACAAAGCTGAGAGAATTTACTCCATTACACAGAAGAAAGCTCTTGCTGTTGTATGGACCTTCCAAAGGTTTAGATATTTACTGTTGGGAAGGACGGTTATAATATATACTGATCATAAAGCTTTATCCTTACTACATAAACGTACTTTATTACTGGGCAGACTTATCCGCTGGACCTTATTGTTGCAAGAATTTTCATACAAAATTAAATACATACCTGGAGAACAAAACATTATAGCAGATGCCCTGTCACGCCTACCAGAAGGCTTAGAAACAATATCTGATACCAAATTTGATAAAGAAGAGCCAAGTATTTGTAATATAAAAGGGTTATCTTTTGAAAAAAGATATTCGCAATGCTTTAGGGAGCATCCATAAATTACATGAGGTGTTTTTCCGGATTTCCGAACCCCCCCCTTTTTCCCTCTGGTGAGATCTGGACGGACCCCCCCCCCCTCTGGTGAGATCTGGCCCATGAGAAATTCCCCCCCCCCCCCAGATATCGCCCATGAAACTTTTTTTTTTTAGGTCTCACCCTTCAATATCTGTTCTTTCGACGAAATTCCTCCCTAAAATCGCTTTTCGCGCAATTTGTAGATTTTTCCCCCCTCTACTATACGAATTTTTTTTCTCAAATCCTCATGTGAGATTTCCGTAGACCCCCCCCCCCCGGGTGAGATTTCGCCGGACCCCCCCTCCCCATCTGACCTCACCTAATTTATGGATGACCCCTTACACTCAATGCAACAGGAGCAAGCAGTACACCCTACACTAAATTTGATAAGTTACAACAAGTAATTTCGATTGTATTAAAAATGGAGTACTTTTCCAAAGAACAAATACATCAACAGATTTGTGGGAGTTATGTATTCCAGAGCATTTGTTAGAACCATTAAATAAATACCAGCACTTAAGTCATGGTCATTGTAGACCACAAAAATGTTTCCAAATACTAAACCAATATGTATACTACTCAAATTTAATAAAGTGGATTAAAAGGATTTTGGCACCTTGTGAAATATGGCAGTTGAATAAGATAGATATTGTCCAAAGAGCAGGAGAGCTCCAATCCATCATTCCTACCCAGCCCTTACAACTTGTATCACTTGATTTATTTGGTCCATTCCCTAGATCTAGAGGAGGAGTGATACATCTTTGTGTTATCATGGATGTTTTTTTTTTTCTAAATTTATCAAATTGTATCCTATTAAGAGGGCAACTATTGAAGCAATTTTTTCAAAGATTTCACAACACTTTATATCACAAGTAGGGCACCCACAGGCATGAATTACTGATAATGCACCTCAGTTTTCAAGTAATAAGTAGAATGATTATTTCCAATCTTTACAAATTCAACCAATAAAAACTGCATACTACCATCCTCAAGCTAACCCAGTAGAACGAGTAATGCGTGAGCTAGGAAGATGGTTTCAAACATACTGTCATGAAAACCATAATAGTTGGGCCCTTCAGGTACCACAAGCTGACGATGTTTTGAATTCGCTTCCACATTCCTCCACATCCTTGTCTCCTTCTGAGACAATGTTTGGTAAAAGACCTCCTCATTTCATCCCAGAATTAGTTACCTTTCTTTCGGGCATCATATGAACAATCTCTCAAAGTTGCATTGCAACAATTGCAAAAGAAAGCTGAAGGAAGACACGCCATGACAAAACAATTACGCATACCTCATATCAGGTTGGAGATTTGGTACTAGTCCAGAAGCACATTAAGTCATCGTCAATAAATGAAGAAACTAGGAAGTTTTTCCCACTTTATAAAGGACCATTCAAAATTTCCAATACCTTATTCCACCTAGACACTGACAACACAGCTATAGGGGTAACCTAACACTAAACCCTCAGGGGCACATCTATCTTGACATGCGTATGCTGGCATCCACGAGGTCCCCAGCTGTTATTGCCTTTACTTCCTCTCTCTTCCGGGGCAATTTCACCTTTTCTTCCCCCCCCCCCCCCACTTTCCCTCATCCCTCCCACTCCATAGGACATTACAGTTCTGTTTTGTCTTACACCTACCCCCCCCCCCCCCATCCTTCTTTCTTTCTCCCACAACAATCATGGATTACAATTATTCTGGCCTACAGGACTACAATTACTTTTGACTTGGACCAGCTTAATACATCAGAGGTGGCTTTCCTCCACAAATATCCAACTTCCCAACAAAACTAAGAATAAAAGCCTTAGACCTCTGGCATTGGCAATGAGTCATTTTTTCTTCAATTTGCCATTTATGTAATATTTTTGTACATCAGTGGGATTTTATTCATATGATTTTGAAGGCTACATATTCAGATATAATTTTTTTTTTTTAGTCCTCCATATATACTTTCTCTCTACATTTTTTCTTTTCAATATTTCCCTTCGTGCATCAATTTTGATTTTGAGCATAGCATGAACTTCAAAATGAACTTTTTACCCTCCCCTTAGTAACTTTTTGGAGGACTTCAGCCTCTAATGAACTTTATTAAGAATTAAATACAGGACAATATGTTAAGGTCTGTCAGAATACATCCTTTGCAACAAATTAAAACTACACTATGCATGGACTAAGGAGACTTGCATCACAGGAGAGGCAGACTTAAATAAAAATTCAAGTTCATACAAGTTCACAAGTAAACCAGGGAAGCATAGAGAAACACCTACTCAATTATATTACCACAAAACATTGGAGGACATTTAGAACATTTTTCATCCCACTAGATCCTGTCTCAAGTATTAATAACAGATTATATGGCCAAAACACATAATGACATGACTACTAGAAGTAGATACTTCAAAACATTGAAAGATACGATTCTCTATAAGAGATTACTGCTTTGCTATACTAGACAATCACACAATCCTAGATTTGTCACATGGCAATGGCCATTATTTCATACATTTAGGTTAGCTATAGGCTTTCCTTAATACTATATGTCACTTAGGATTGAATGAAGATTACAAATTATTTTTACCAGTGTACTGGTATTCACAACTTCGTTGTGTTAGCATTAATAGTGGTTATAGACATTTTGTGAACAGCAGTGTACTGCTGATTGGAAACTTTGTTTCCATAATATTAAATAAGTTCCTTTAATTTGTAAAACCCAACATTTTTCCATTTGATATTTTATTTTTGTAAAAGTTATCATTTTTCATTTGACTACTATTGTTCACTGTTAGTATTTAAGATATAAAGTTTGTGATAACAAATTGAAATAGACATTTAATACAATGCTCTTACTGTGTACACACAACAATTTTTCATTTTGTACCAAATTTTTAGGTTAAGAGTTTAGGATAAGATACTTTTTGAAATCATTTTGTAATATTACTAGGTTTTCCTTTAGCATATACTATGCTTTTACTTTGGAACAAAAGGAAAGACTTAAAATATTTTCAAGCACTTCATGCATTATTCAAAAATTTCTTTTGATAAATATTAACTTTGATCTGAGTTTTTGGAAATAAATTTTCATTTTAAAATTTATTCAAATCATAATTTTGTAATGAGTAAATAATAATCAGACTGTCTTATCAGTATTCCATGTCAATATTTTCTAGTGTTAGAGTTAAGGAATGATGTTTTCTTTTGTAATAATCATTTTGTATATTGATTTTCCATTTTTTATTCAAATGTCCTTTTGTACCATGGTATTTAAGTCATCCACAATAAGTTACTAATATATTTGTTTCCATTTCTTTCTGTTTTCAGACCAGCTGACTGGCCAAGGTCTCTTTCGTGCATCTGCAGCATCAAACGCAAGGAACACATGTCCACTCGGCAGAAACAGCTGTGGGGCATTGCATTATATTCCATTTTGCCCCAAACGTGGTCTACTCCCGTTACAGGACACGGATATATATATATATATATATACATGAAATGTCAGAAAATAAGTGATGTGGACACATTTTTGTACAGTGAAAAAAGTGGATTTTAGAAGTAATTTTCAATATGTAACCTTAGCGAAACAAAGAACATTTATAATGAACATTTTTGTTATAGAAATTGAACATTTATGACAAAACTCAAACAATTGAAAACAAAAATTTTCTATGCTTACAAATGAAAACAATTGTAGTAGATTTTAAGTTTATTTTCTTTGACATTTTGGTATCCTGATGTCTTGATTTTTGATACTATTTTTGTAAATGTTAATGTTTGAAACACAATAATTTTGATGTCAGTATGATTGAGAGTGAGAGAAGGTATGAATGGGCAGACCAACCCACAGAGTAAGTATAGAAAAATGGGATTTCAATTTTTGCTTTACCCAAGTTTTCTTATGATTTCAGTTAGTTTTCTTTGGAAAATAACTTCAATCTTGGGAGGGGGGGGGGGGGAGGCATGTAATATATCTTAGAATTTTACATAACGAAATTAGTTTCCAGGATAGTGAGCTTAGTTGAGGTATATGATACCACAATTGTAAAAGTTATTTTTGGAGTTAAAGTTATAATCCAAAATAATATAGCTGATATATATAACAATTCAAGTTTAAGCAGTAAATAAATTCATTTAACCCTTTCCTCCCTGACGGTACTTATAAGTACCACTTTATTTACCACCATATAATTCGACAATACCAGTGTCTACTGCATTGTTAAGCCTGTTGATGAATTGTTGTATGATTAAGTCAGACAATGACAACATTTATTTTTTAATTCTGCGTTAAATTGCCGAGAAATTAATTTTCTAAGTTGGGGCTTGACAGCATACTGACCAAAGTAACAAGCGGTACATTACAATGAATTTTTAGTTGATAATTTACTTGGTAAATGTCAATTTCTGTTATTACTTTTTTAGTTTGAACATTTAACCATATATTTTTTACCTATAAAATATGTTTTTCTAGTTTCTTTAGTAAATAATCTAGAAAAACTAACGTGGACTTATAAGTACCATCAGGGAGTTCTGGGTAGTTTTATACAGATTATTGGTCAATAGATTTAACAAGTATACAATTGGTTTTATAATTGTTTTAGATATTTTCAAATGGATATTTTTATGAAATACGCTCTGATTGAAGCTCTTCTCTTAGAAGTTTATAATTTATCAGCTCTTCTCTTAGAAGTTTATAATTTATCATGGCAAAAATAAAGAAATGACTGGAATGTTCTCAGATTACTCATTAGGTCAAAGAGTGGACTTAGAATTGACTGAAAAAATGGAGCAATGACAATGTGATCTAGTATTATCATTATTTTTCATCAGTTTCATTATTAAAAAACTGAAATAACTTTTGTTTGTGGGAGAATCAGACCCTACTGCAAGGGACTTTCTAACAATCTGCTGATGGAAAACTAAAAAGAGGAGATTGTGACAATGAATTTACAAACCTAGGTATTTGCTACTGGAAATGGAAGGATAAAAAGGTCATACATTTAGTATCAAATTTTCATGGCAGCGGTGAAACTCCACTACACTGGTTGGGGTCAATGGCAACTTCAACAGTTGGGCCCTCTCTCGGGTTGGATTGGTGACCTGGTGGATCTTGGACCAGAGGGCCTCTCTGGCCGGTCATCGGGGGCCACCTCCGGCAGTAGGTCCCGTAGCATTTTGCCCTCCTGCCACCCTGTTGTTACACCACTAGTTATATGCAAAGAAAAAGATGGTTTGAAGTCAACAATTTCATGCTCAGGAGTCGTAAAGGACTACAATACCTTCATGTGTGGGGTTGATACTGCTGATCAGCTGATGACTTTGTGCAATGGTGACAGAAGATTACCGAAATCATGGTATAGATTGTTTTTTGGAATTCTAGATGTTGTATTTGTCAATGCCTATAACATAAATGGTCCGATATTTGAAAAAAAGTCTGTAAAAAATTTTAGAAGGTCCTTTCTACAAGGTATGATGACTATGAAGGATAATTGTAAAAATCAGATGAAGATGTGAAGTATGTAGAATGAAGAAAATACAGTCAAAACATCATTCCAAATGTTGCACTACAATGTCTTTTGTGTCTGAATGAGCAAAAAGAATTTTTTTTTAATATCATGAGGCAAACATTTCATACCAATATGAACATAATTGATTTCCATTGCTATTGCTGTAAATCCTGTGATACACAAAGTCCCTAACGGTACTTATAAGTACCGGCTTAGTAATTAGCACTTAGAGCTCCCCCCACCCCCAAAAAAAATTTGAAAAAAATATGTGTGTTTAATTTCAAGAACCTTTGTACAAATATATAATTGAAATTATAAATTTCCCTTTTTTCCCAATAGCCGGTAGGAAAGGGTTAAACAACTTCTAGAAAAACTTAAACTAAGATTTGGATATGTAAGATTTAATTTCATATAACTTCGCTAAATCAGTATTTTTCATCATTTTAAAAGAGATTTAGGTGAATAAACAGTCAAAAGATGATAAAGTTCGTTGCAAGAAAATACTACTGAGAGTTTGTTTATATTAAAAAAGTGATATGCCAGTAGAGAATTTTGTCATTTAATTTTCCACTTTGAAACTGAAGTATTCAGTTGTTAGAAAACCCCTAGGAAGTCAGTTGGTAGGTAGAAAGTAGCGTAATTTCTGGTAAAACAATATACTAAAATTTTGGAAAGTTTCATGCATTTTAAAGATCGTTTTTGAACATTATATGGTATAGCAAGACATGTGCTTAAAGGAAAAGTTAATTATTTCAATCATATTCAGCGATTCATTAAAAGAAATTGTGTTCAAAGTAAAGTTTAATTAAATACCAAGGTTTCTGAGTAAGTTCAATTTAAATATACTAAGGCATTTAATTGTGATAGAGTGAAATAAGTTTTTGGTGCCAACGATACTTTGTTAATATGGCTTGGCTAGAACAGTGCTTGCCTGGATGAATATTTTAAAAATTCATAGTAAATCGTAGAAAACACTCAAGAGACCTCAAATTTCCACAGTAACCATTTTTCAATATGGAAATGTGTCTGAATCTACTTTAGAGTCTGTATCTTAAATAATTTTAGTCGTCGGATTTTTTTTTTTTTTTTTTTTCGATTTTTATCCCCCTCTTGAAAATAGCAAAACATGCTTTATTTAACATCTGATGGAAAGGTAGCAACTTGCGAATAGAATAAAATTTGTTTCAGTTTAGTAGAAGTAATATTACGAAAGTTATGGTAATCGCATCTAAATGATATTTTTATGAAAAAACTATTTAACTTGCAGAATTTTTCGTAAGGATATTATTTGACATTTTTTTACAATATCTAGCTACTCACCAAAGTTTCAAAACAATAGGAACAATTTTAAGGTTGAAGCTTTAAAGAGCTGATGTAAGATTGTTCGAAACTGATCATTTATCAGAAGCTTTCCGTGAGACGCGGAAGCGAGAGATGTTCTCACGGGTAGAAAGTATAAACAGCAGACTAGAACCGCCCCTCGTCCAGTCTTTCAGGAGCAGTGAGAGAAGCATTATGTAGGTCATTGTTGCTGGTTTGGGCACGTGGTGTGGCAGATAATAATTGTGTGCCGACATGGTTGACTTTTAAAATTGCATATGTAAGAAAATTCAGCACCTCACATAGCTAAAGGGCAGCCAACGGGTCATGAGGTTGGTCCGACTCGAACGTGTTGGTCGAACATGCTAGTACATCTTCTGAGAATTTGTCTCTGATGCCTGTTCAGTTAATGACTTTGCATAATCTTTCAAGAATATAATGATTATTATTATTATTATTTTTTTTACCAACAACAGTCTTGTGAACATTATTTGAGATACCTTTTCTTAGTTGGAGGTTATACAAGCTAAGTGGCAACCTTTCATTATTGCAAAGACAAAGCTGAACATTATCCAAGGTTAACATTCGGTCACAGCAGGGACTTAAGTTTTGCATACACCCCACTGCAAGTTTAGTTCTCACGGGCTGTACTTCAGATGATGATACAGTGAACATATTCTAGCCCATGCCCATGCAATAAAATTATTGACTTTCAAGCAGCAATATTAGCAAAGGCTGTGGTAAGTATGAAATGCAACCTGGGCCATAATGACAAATGGCATTTGGTGATGAAGTATAAGGCCAAGGATTTTCATATTCCTTTTTAATTAACATTGCTTTCAAGATTTCCACATTCCTGGCATCATTACTTCATCTGGATGAAAATGATTCCTTACATATCATAATCTATGCAGTCAGACCCAGAACAATATCAAAAATTATACAGTACAGCATACTGTAGTGATATTTATTTTTTTATTAAGTTGCTTTTATTGGTGTCACATGACTGATGTCTTTTAGTTGTATGTAAGGTGTTCCAACCATATTGTGAACATAGTAATATCAAATTTTCTATCAGACTTAAAAGACAGCCATAGAAAAATGGTTTATCAAGTGATAATAATGCATATTGCATTATTCCCTTTAACTGCAAATGCTAGTATACTGCTGTGGGTATTAAAAATTTCTTTTCCTGCCTGTATTGACACTGCAGGATACATAATTGGTATTTACTAAAAAATTAATACAATGCTGAAGATATCTTCCACTTTTGTGGCTATATGGAATGTAGTCTGGGGCATGAGCTTTCTATTTTACTGTATACTTTCATTAGGTTTGCCATTTTCTCATTTCTTACATGACAAAAGCAGACTGCATTACAACCTTACCATTTCTGTGGCACCAATTTCTGATTTTTTTACTTCTCTATAATCTCTGAACAAATATAGGATGCAGCCTGTGTTGCTCAAAACAATCAGGTACATAAAAGTTTTATGATATACATTGGATGCATAACCTTGTTCTGGTCATAGATTCTGTTATTAGTTTGTATTTATTTCTGTCACTATTTTTTAGCGCCAAGGTAAAACAAAGTAAAAGTAATGGTAAGTTATCAGACAAATCTCCTCCTGTGTATAAAAACCGTGAAATGTACTAATTATACATATGGAGAGAAATGTTGCCCTTTAAAGCTTTGTGCAAATAACAGTTTAATATCACAGAAAAATTAATTCGATACAGAATTAGTGCACATGATTGAGATAAAAAATGCAGTAACAGTGCCCGATTGGGCACGAGGTAGTCGTCATAACTGCCACCAGATGCATTTCTCACTTCTCTGAGTGGTACTGCCATCTAATGGCAGGAATTATAATGAAATAGGGTGGACAATTTCAAGATTTTCACGACTATATGATCGTCTTGTTTTCTCACTGGCCATTAAGAACATAAATTTTTTAGCACACTTCACTGTTTGCTAACAATTACCGTAATATTCATTATTCCGTCCTTCAAACTACAGTAGAGTCTCACTTATCCGACGCAAACGGGACGGGAGAAAGTCGGATTACCTGGAATGTCGGTTAATAGGGAAAGAAGAAACAACAATATCGTAAATGGTTGCTGGTGTCTTTTTATTGATAAAGCTGGTGCAGTACAGTAATAACTTTCATTGCGCATTACAATTAAAAAGCATAAAAATAAGTTGATATATATTCAGTTTTGTTTAAAAAAGTTTGGAATAGACTTTTGCTTGCCTGCCAAGTGTCTTTATCGCCGCCATATCACGCATTCTCTGTAGAAATAACACTTCAGTGCTGGAGGTTTCTTCTTGTTGCTCCATGTATTTCAGTGCTGTTTCAAAGGCTTTGAATCCTTCATTGTATGTTTTTTTTGGCGCCACCTTTATCAACTATGTTTTCTTCCTCCTCACTGTTGCTAGCAATGCTGAAAATGTCTTCATCAATAAGTTCATACAGGTCATCAAGGGCAAGCCACTCATTAAGATCCTTATCAGTTGCATCTACTCATCCAGGGATTTGTTTCAGCAAAGGCAACATACTGTCCACGTTTTCCGTGCTAATTTCTTCATTGCCAGAATATCTCTGTCTCCTCACGTATCAGACTTTTCCACGATTTTGCAATTGTACCTGTCCCAACATTTCCACAAGACTGTGCCAAAATGTAAGCCACGTCTTTCAGATTTGACGCAATTTCACAATCGTATCTTCTCCTTGGTCAATAGTGTCAATCAAAGATGACAAAAGCTCTGTACGGTATTTTTTTTAACGTCTCCAACACACCTTAGTTCATTGGCTGACAAATAGGCAAACATTTGGCGGCAGAAACAATGCTCTTATTTCTCCATCTCGCAGCTCACCTTCACTGGGATGAGTGGGAGCATTATCTACCCGCTGGAGTACAGTCTGGTGTAAATATAAATGGTACGCTGGAAGGAAAATAGATTTGCAGGGTGTGTGTGTGTGTGTGTGTTTTAAGAGTCTGATAACATGGAATGTCAGATAAGCGAAGGTCGGTTAAGCGAGACTCTACTGTATTATTTTCTTTTTCCAAAATATTTTTTTCCCAATAGGTTTTTCAAAAAATACCCGAGCGGCTTCATGACTTCTGCAATGAATAATTTGATGTTAATTGATATGCAGAATAACTACCCGAAAATTTCTGCACATCGTGTTATCTCTTAAATAATTTTGACACACCCTTTAATTTTAATTCTTTCAGTATTAATCACCAACATATTTCTGACGTTCACTTCATGTCGGTACTTCACGAAGATAAATATTCATAGGTAACTTACAATTTTCTACCTATATTAAAGAAATTTAAAACTTATCACATCACAAGAGTTTTTCTCCAGCAAGTTGAAATGTATTGCCAATCAAGTTTTTGTAACTGTCAATGTCTTTATTTCATATCTTCTGGAATTAAAGAATCCTTGCTGCCATACTCACTGGAAGAAACTACTTGACACTGAGATAGTGACCTCACTTTCTACAACTCAACAAATAAGGTTACATAAAACATCCATCAATCTTGCTGAGCTTTCATGCATCGTGAAACTTACATATATGAAGCAATCAGAGAAGAGCTGACATAATTAAAAAAAAAAAAAAAATGCAGATTTGTGCCAGCTAACCTGGCGACCTTCACTAATTAAAAAAGAAAGATCTCTTTCAAAATCATAAAGCTGAATTAATGGCATTCTTATATAACAGTCTGAATAGTTTACAATCAGAAATAGAAACTATGATTAAAGGAAAAAATTAAACTTAAAGAGACCACTGAAAATTAGAAGACACATAATTTAAGACTTTTAAAGGAAGAATTAATAAGTAACCATAAATGTAAAGAACCATTTGTAACCACTTAGTATAGGTAGAAATACCTTCTACGTCATAATTTTAATGGCAAATTGAAGAAAATTTCCTGTTGTCATCATTATTACTGTCTGTTGCTCATTTGTCACAATACAGAAAATTAAAGACTTCACTGATATTTTTATGCTTTTATTTCAATGGTGTATTTAGTTCAATAAAATTAATCTGAAGAGATGTGTGTGTTTTTACTTTGTTTTGATTTTTTAACAAGTAAATAGTATTTTAAGATTCTTCTCTTTTCTGTTCTTCACCACTAGTGACAGTAACTTCTTGAGCAGCACTGGTTACAATTGCTTCAGCTCTTGTGGCTGCAGGATCACCAACCCTTTGCCTCAGGTAGCTCACCACTTCTTCCCCAGAATTACCTGTACGCTCGAGCCAGCATTTTGCAATATGCTTGCGAACTTCTTCATTATCTACTTGATTCATCATATTCATCAGCTGCATAACTGACATACGTGGATCAACACCAAACTGTATATTTGGCATCTTGAAATAGCTGCTTTTCAATTCTGTTGTTGTAAGGAATGCCCACTGGTTTGCCAGTTTCTTAGCAAGAAAAACAATTGCTGATCCTATTAAAAAAAAAAAAAGTAAAAATATTATATTCACAGGACGGGTGAATAAAAAAATTTGGACAGGATGAACTGGTGATAAAAAAATTACATTACCTGCTTTAACTTTAAAGTAACACTTTGCAGGTAATGATTTCACCTAGGAGGCTTTTAATATCAAGAATATAATTTCTGTCACCTAACCCCTTAACGGTGAATTTGAAAGAACTGTGGAGGGAAATACAAGGAGCAAACATTAACAAAGATATAGCAAGTTCACCTTAAATAATTAACATGATATATTAGTAAGATAGCTTATTAGAACAACAAAAGTAAGTTTTATCGTACGTTAAATCTTAATTTGAGTAGGGTAAAAAAAAAAATTAAAAAAAAAATCAGTGGTCTTTAAAAGGACTTACTCGTGAGTAAAAATTTCAGCTAAAAACTGAATAAGGTCATATCAGATTTATTGTTCTCATTCAACAGTATGAAACTGAAAGCCAACATTGAATCATATCGTAACATATTATCATACTGGTAGTACCAGAAGTTATTCATATTACTTAAGACCCAATAGCCCACCTAAGGCATCACAAACTGGAACGAAGACATACAGCGGGGCAGGATCAAGTCCTGGTCCCTGCATACCAGTCATCCTGATCGCGGTGTTTAGGTGGTTTTCAAGATAAATGCTGTCACGGCCCCACAATCTGCACCTCATAAACAACACATTACACAAATAAAAAATACACTTAGAGCACACAGAAACCAGTTACACCTTTCACAGATAGATGGCAACAATCTACTTCCACAATCAAACTATGTCAGGCCTAGTAAGCCAGCAGTTAGAAAAAATTCATGCTTCAAAAATATAATAGCAGACTCAATCCTACGATTAGAAACTGCTATAAAATATGTAGACTCAAGACCCGATAAAATAATTTAAATTTTTGTCTTTATCTAAATTAAATATTACTCTTGTTAGTATGATTTTCCTCTAAAAAAATTAAACACACAAAAAGAAAAATCAACGTAATAACTAGGATGGTATACTTGTGCATTTGCCAGGAAGATCTACAAACAATATTTGCGTATCAATTTTGCATGCTTCATGAAACATTTCATTTTTATCTCCCAAGAATAAATGCCACTGAATGCTGTCCCACATTTACCTTTTCTTAAAACATGTTATTACCTCTACTAAGAATATCATAACCAGCTGGTTAAATGACAATAGCTCAGGGAAGATAAAACCATATATTCACTTTCAAGTCACACTAAGAGAATAGTCATAAATCAATTGGTGACAGTTAAAATGCTGCTAAACACGAAAATAAAGTTGCAAAGGAAAATACCCATCACTTACCACAGATGAAGGCAATAGTGCCAAACCAATACAAAAGAACACACACACACACACAAGATTTCAGTTAATATGTAAGAGACGAGACATACGTCAGGTAATTTACTGTCCTCACTGCCCTGTTTCTTACACCATTTTCACCACAAAACAACTGTCCTACAGGATGAAAGGCCACAGGCAGGAAGTTTATACTAGCAACCCAGTCCATCTAGTGGCAATTCATGCAAACTCACACGATTCCAACAATCTTAAAACCTTATTTACGGTGAGAGCTGTAAGAGTTTTCCCAGACACCACTACCTCTTCGGAATTCGGTAGATGAGAACTGGAGTACCAAAATATTCTAGAAATCAGACATACCACTGGCCTCAACTATCTCTAAAACCCCCACCGGTAATCCTGTCACTTAAAATTTAACAAATTTATATAGTTAATTTGCATTTATATATTTTTATTCGATTTTTCATCTCTCTTTAATTTTATTTATTTATTAATGTACTGTTCACTCGCATAACAGATCAAAACTAATTTTTTTTACCTCAACTTATTGTCAGATTTTAGTCTGTACCACAATTATCGCTGGTCAACTTTCTTCCCTCACCATGGGTGCAATCTCCACCCTTCTCTCATTTCATATTTGGTTCATTCATGTGGTAGATCTGGATATGTACACATACTTCCCCCTGCCGTATATCTAGCCTCCTATATAAGTAAGGTTAACTGAAATTTTGTTAAGTGCCTTTGTATTTTTTTTTTCGTCTGGCCCTATTGCCTTCATCTATGGTAAGCGACAAGTATTTTCCCTATCCAGTCATAAATCAAGTCATGTATAAGAATATATTAACACTCAAAGACATTGTGGATTATTAAAAACAGGCTCACTAAATATGACAGGAACTCATTTGCAAGACAAATGGCACCAAGTCTTCCAAAAAATTTTCCCCGAAGAACGTCAGTATTCAAGAATGTCCATACTGAATGATTTCTCCCAACCTCCTCCTTTCAAAGCCGAGGCCCCTCTAGAAAGTAAGAACAGACCGTGCATAGCAAATGCACATATCAAGCCACTGTAATGACACTGCCTTCAGTTGATCACTGAACATCTTCGTCTACAAAAGATGTTCAATTTGCTGAGTTAGTTAAAAAAAAAGGGGCACTAAAATCAAAAGTCACACTGGCTGTTAAGTGCAGTCTGTGTTAAGAGTTTTGCACATAAAAATTGTTTATCAGTCAGAAATTTACAGACAATTTTTTTTTTTTTTTTTTTTAGATTATAGTAAAAATGTCACAAACGAAGGAAATGTGAGGAAATGGCGTCAGTCATTTAAAGAGAGTCTGCATGATAAGGAACGAAGTGGACACCTGTCTTTGGTGACACGAGTGGTGAGTTAAGTGATTGTATACAATTTTGGAAATCAGGAGGTTCACACTATCTGGATAGCACAGTTTCCAATACTGTCTCTATTTCATGAAATGTTAATGGAACATCTTCATTACAAACAGCTTCGCACCAGATGGATGCCCAAACGGGTTGGCAGCAAGTTTCTTTAACAAAGGAATACAAAAACTGATGTAATACAACAAATGTGTCAGTAAAAATTGTGACTTTGTAGGAAAATAGTATAATGTATACATTTAGCAATAAAGATATTTTTATGTGACAAATGATTTTAATCCAGTCCTCGTCAACCCCATTATAAAACAACATTTCTTATTGTGAAGCATATATATTTACACAGGCCGTGAGAAATCTGAAAAAAGATATTTACCCAAATCAAACTTTCCATTTCTCCGAAAAAAATTTAAAAAATAAATATATACAACACTTACTATGAGGAAAAATCACAATCCACTTTCGATTCATGTTCAGGCATCAAATTTTGCAATTTGATGAAGATCTTCACATAATTATCATCCTGGCCCCATCCTGTAAAAAGTAGCTGTTTCAGTGACAAATTATTATAAACAGTAACAAAATAACAAATGTGAAGCATTTTCCTTAGTTGCAGATAATAATTATAAATGTATGATAAATGACTACTGCCAATGCAATTGAAGTTTTTTGTTCCTTTAATTGTTTTACTGAACAGGTTTCACTTCTTTCACAGAAGCATCTTTGGAATTTTTTCTGTTAAATGTGTGTATATCTCACTATAGTGCGCTTCACATACAAAGGCAGGCGACGCAGAGAGAGAGAGAGAGAGAGAGAGAGAGATATAGGAATGACATAGAATATGTGACACTGCCACGTTTAACTATACACAGTATAGATCTAAGGCTAATATCACATGCTTCAGCAGTTCTCTCTTGAGCTTTGGCAACATCACAGATCAGCCATCTCGCGTCTGCTTCGCACTTAAAATGCATATATACTTTAAAATCTTACTCTCCACTTTGATTATGCAGACTCTTATGTTTATGCTGCTCGTCTTCCATTATTCAGAATAGGATATATTGCAATGCTCACTTCACGAACACATCACATTCGACACCCGTGTTAACACGACAGGCTTTGGATTGTTCATGAATCCGATTGGTTACTGGCAGAGTGATGACGTACACGTGCATAACCTCACTAAACTGAGCCGCCGTCGTACATGATGCGCATTATATATGGTTATGGTATTACATGTTGTACATCAAAGTTATGGTATAAATTATGATCTACTTACTTACATTTTCCATTTACATCGGTTTACATCTACACTCTACTTTCGGCATCAGTGATTTCAGCTTGGTTTTCATATAGTAGATCATGTTCTACTTTTAGTTTAGCACACAAGCTTTTACTTCACTGCACTATGTAGTTTTTCAAACAATCGGTATACATTTGCTTATTTTTACTCTCTTTAATGTTGCACTTTTTTTAATATCTATTTTAATGTTAGTTTGCTGTGGTTTTGTTAGTCTCTCTCTTTCAACAATGTCTTGACTGTGTTGATGGCTGCATTTCCTATTTTATTTTGAGTAATGTTCATACTGTGTGATGTGTCAGGTTTAGGTAGTAATTCATCACAAGTTTCTCCTACTAATGTTTTCTGGATATGGTACTTTTACCTGGAATGTTAAAATTTGTGGTTTACTATTGTTTAAAGTGAGTATGCACATATCTGTGTCAATATTTGTTGGTTTGTGGTTATGACCTTAAAAGTGTTTAGAAAATTTAAAGTGGTCAATTTTTTTAGTGCTCTAGATGTTCCTTGCATATCATTTCAAATTTTCTACATGTTTAGCCAATTAATTGAGCTTGACAGTCACTGCACATTAGTTCATATATTCCTGAGTTGTGAAATTTATTGGTTAGTGTGTTATGATCTATGTTTTTCTGTAACGAGTTGTCTGTTCTATTCATTATTTTGAATTCTTGTCCTTTTAATATGTTTGTAATCTCGTTAGTTTTAGTTTTAATTGTGCTGTGTTTCCCTTCTGCTAATGCTTTCTGGATGTGGTAGTTTTCTTTTAAAGTTTGTGGTTTACTGTTATTTATGATGGGTATTTGCATGTCTGTATCAATATTTGTTGGTTTGCAGTTTTGATATTGTAATTGCCCAGCAAATGCAGTGTGGTTGTTGTAATTAGGGCTCTTAGGTGTTCTTTGTACCTTGTTTTCAAATTGTTTACACGTATAGCCAATGTATTGACCTTGTCAGTCAGATCACGGTACTGTATATTCCTGTGTGAAATTTAGTAGTTCGTGTGTTATTATTTATATTTTCCTGTATTGAATAGTCAGTTCTATTTGTTATTTTGAATCCTTGTTTCTTTAATATTTTTGAAATTTTGTGCGAGTTCTTGCTGATATATGTGATTACATTACCCTTTTTTAAATTTAGTTTTGAGTGTGGTGTGCACGGCTGTGTGGCTTTTATGGTGATGCGATTATATGTTGTTTTCATTATTTTTCTCATAATTTTGTTGTTTAGTTGATGTACTCCATTTCAATATATCCAACTTTGTGGCTATGTAGATGAATGTTTTGAGTTTAGATAGATAGTTGGCCATGCCGACAGTTTGATTCAGAACCTATTATCATGTCTGTGGTGTGGAATTACCTATATATCTGAAATAAGTGTTGCCTTTTGTGTCTTGTTATAGTTATATCAAGGAAGTTCAATTTAGCATTTGTATCTTTTTTATTGTGAATTTTATGTTTATGAGCCAAAAATCCACACAAACCCAACTCCAGATGGCACACCACATTTAAAACTAAATTTAAAAAAAGGGGGCATGTGTTCACATATATCAGCAAGAACTCTCACAAAATTTCAAATATATTAAAGAAACAAAGATTCAAAATAACAATTAGAACAGACAACTCAATACAGGAAAACATAAATAATAATAACACAAACCACTAAATTTCAAACAGGAATATTCAGTACCATGCAATGACTGTCAAGCTCAATACATTGGCTAAACATGTTAATTTCAAAGTAAGGTACAAGAAACACCTAAGAGCTCTAAAGTACAATAACCACACTACATTTGCTGAACGATACAATATCAAAACTGCAAACCAACAAATACTGATACAAACATGCAAATACCCAACATAAATAACAGTAAACCCCAAACTTTAACATTAAAAGAAAACTTACCACATCCAGAAATCATTAGCAGCAGGGAAACACACTGCAAACGAATACATAAACCTGACATCACACACCATACACATTACTTAAAGGAAAACATGAAATGCAGCTACCATCACAGTCCAGAAATATTAAATCTAAAGGAAAACAAAAGTATTCCAGCTGTCTGAAAAAAACTAAGTGGTGAAGTCTAGTAGAAGGGTGTATGATGAATAAACTAAAAGTAGAATGTGATAGGCTTTACAAGAACCAAGCTGGAATCAATGATACCGGGAGTAAAGTGTAGATATAAATCACTGTAAATGAAATTTTTTAGCAAGTAGATCATAATTTAAACCATGACCCTTGATATACAACATTTTATACCATAACCACATACAGACATGTACGTACATTTAACGGAAAAAACTGCCGAAGATGAAGGAAGTGAAACATCTTCGGTGAAGGCTGGAAGCAAAAAATATATATTTATATAATTTTCATTTGAAACTATTGTTCTATGTAAATACTTTAAGAATAACTTATTTTCACAAGCAACTGTAACAGAACTGATCACAATTATGTAAAGAGGCAATTAATAATTATGTATAATGTTTCAAGCTCATCTTTACCCAGCACCCTAACATAGAATGGTAAACTATCACCAAAACAATTCTCCATTACACAATATTATATTGCTAGAAACTCAATATGTTAACATCCCCACAGTGAAAGAGATTATGATAACTCTAACATGAACCACCACCAACACAACCACCACATTTTGGTATGGAAAATATAAATTTCAAGAAGAGTTCATGTCTTTCCCACCAAGGTGGCATATCTTGTACATGCAATGTCTGAATATTGTAATGCAATCTTATGTTAATTAAAAGAAACCATAAATTCCAAGTAAGAAACATCAACAAATAAGCAGAAAGGTACCTTAATAATAAATCATTCCACGAACACTGGAAAGAATTGTGAAACAGCAGACTAGCCACAATCTTAAATCCATTTTTTGATGTAACAGCTATACTGCCAGCTAAGTTGAGCTCTGACCATAACATATATAGTGTAGCACCCGTGGTATCCAGCCATCATATCACAACCGATTCCATATATCTCAGGTTGTCAGCAGAAAGCAACATCAAACTTCTTAACGAACAGGAAGTAGATAAAGAAATTAAAAGCAAGCATCTGCGTGAACAACTGAATGTCATGTCTCACATGGAGAAGGTACAAGGAAGTGGTAATGAACAAATTAATAAGTACTGGTGAGCAGCAAATTAAATTGTCACTATTCATCATTATGAGATATCACAACAAAATACTGGCCACCATTATTGGATACGGAGCAAGCACATGGGGCAAGCAACTAAAGAGGGTTAAATTGAAGGAGCTAAGAAATTCTGCTCATGCTAACTGGGGTTAGCAGTTATACTCTGTATCTGACCAGTGGATTGTGAAGTGAGGAAGCACTGGATAAAAAGAGGAAGGTATGACCAGGCTATGGAAATAATTGGAAAGCCTGTTAGTACAAAGACATCTGGGACGCTTTGGCTGACAAATGACAGCAAATGTTACCCAACAACACCGGCAGAACAGTTTTTGGCATGCCCCCTTGTATGAAAGAGAAAATTTCGATGACTCACCTGCAACTATCTCCAGGGATCATATATCACCATGGCCCTTTAGGAGTTTCTTAGAACGTAGAGACCTCTAAGAAACAAACACGTGGTAAAGTAAGTACTCTTGACCATGTGCTTTGGAAATGTGAAAAACTGAAGAATCAAGAGCACATTTTCAAAATCGGCTTCAATATCTACGAATATACAACATACTGTGTGATACTTTCTAGGTGAAGTCACTAATCTAGTATCATAGGTGGAAATGAAACTGACTGACAGAATGAAAGGCGAAACAAGCAAGTGGCATTAGGAACAGAATGAATGGCCAGAGAGGAAGAAATTCATGAGGAATAAGATAGTTCAAACTGGAAATTACAAGCACTGCCTATGACAGACTGCAATACACCAGAAAGACAGTCAAGATGGTGAAAGTTGGGCACTGCATAGGCAATAATTGAGGAGCAAGCCTATTTTGATTCCAGGAGGAAACTTCAGATGTGGGAGGATCCTAGGGGAATGCTAGAGAAGGAAAAGATTCTTATGTGGAATGTAAAGCTGGCAGATGGTGCTGGGCAGTTGGCAAGTTAGTGGTCGCCCTGCAACATCGACACAGACAGCCAGAAGACTTGGTGCAATCATAATTCAGCACTAGTGAATTAAAACTGTTTCAAAATGATGAGTAATAGGCAAAAACAATTCTATATAGGCAGTCACTGTTTGGCGGTAGGAAGATAAACAGACATTCACTACTTGGGTATGGAGATATTAGTGAAGATAGTAGATTTAAATTAGAAGAATAGATTAGAAATTATTAATTGCTTTGAAAATAAATTATCATAACTATTTGAACAGTTAGTGGAAATACAATAAATTGTAGAAACTAAGGCCCTACTTTAGGTAACAAGACAGAAGTCTACGTAAAATTTGGAGGAAAAAATCCAAGGGATCTTCCCCTTCAACAATGAAGTCAACTCTGCCAGTAAAGAGGAAACTAGAGATAATAGAGCATAAATCTAATCATCTACCACTGTCTGTTTTGGAGTTTCCAGTGTCATGGATAGATGTTGAACAAACAAAAAAGAAGAATTTTAGAAAGAGACTAGTTTCTCCTATTCTGTATTTTTTTTTAGGTTTTTCAATTTTTATGAAGACCATTCGACAATGTCTTGATGTAGTAAGGGTTTGATTAATCAAGATGGTAGCAGCTGCTACTTACTAACTGACAAAATTCTGTAGTTGCTATTGGCTCTTATGCTGAAGTTACCAATCAAACTGCATTAGCTTCAGAAAAAAAGTTGCTGATGTTATTTCTTAAAAGCTGGCAAATGATCAGTGGGAGGACAGCAAGCATCAATTCGAAACTGTGTCAATTATTTTTATTATAACACACACAAAAAAGATTTCTTACAGTCAGATAAACTTGTGTCTACTAGCTGTTTACCATACGGATTGATGTTCACTGAACTTTAGCCCCAACAAGTCTCATGGTAACAAGTACTTACAGCAATCAATCAATAAGGGAATTCCAAAAAAAAAAAACACTTTTTTAAATACAGAAAATGATTAGAAAAGTCCTATTATTTTTGCTGTTCCCTATTGACTGTAGCTATAGCATCTCTTCCTAACATCATCCTTCACTAACCAATGATTTGTATTGACCTTACTATCAGGAAAAATGATTTTCGATAACCTTTGGATGCCATGCATTTGAAACAATAGATACTTGCAGAGCTTGGTGGGGTTGAGGAAAGGTATTGGAAAAAGTAATGACAATTTTGTAGATATGCATTATTACATTCATATTAACTCTCAAAGAAACACATGGCTAAACTTTCATTAAAAAGTAAAAGTAACTAAATTAATACCGTAAAGCTAAAAAAATTGCTTAATTTTCAAACTGGTTAAAAGTGACCTGACTGCATTTGTAACACATGTACCTAAAAATAAAAGGTTCTAAAAGAAAATCAAACATGCTACCACTGATCTAAGTGTGCCAAAAATATTATCACATGTAAGAAGCAGGAAGCATTGATATTGATGGTGTTGCTGCTGTTGTTGGAGCTTCAGGGCACGTCAAGGACGGGGCCATTAGCGAGCAGGAAGGAGAGCTGTCAGGTGATGATAATACGGAAAAAGAAAGTAAACCCAACACTTACTAAAGTTGAAGGCAGGAGGGCTTCAGGGAAAAATAATATAAAAGACTAATATTTCAAGCTCTCCTGTTACTCCTGCAGAAAGATGATGGTGCACATGGTAAGATCAGTACATGTGTGCCCATACCACATTCATGGTTGGTTCAGAACAGAGGGGACAAAAAAAAATTTTTTTTTACTTATGGCTTTACGGCTCGTCAACGTCATTAGTGGAGAGATGGGAGTGGGGACAAGGAACAGGAAGAAATTCGGCCACAGCCTTTTGAAGGAAGCATCCCGGCATTCACCTGGAATGATTTGGGGAAACCATGGAAAACCCAAATCTGGATGCCCGGACGGGGATTAGAACCCGCGTCCTCCCGAATGTGAGGCCAGAATGTTAACCATTCACCCACCAAGCTCGGCTAAGAAGTATATATATATATATATATATATATTAGACATTGGGATAGGAGAAAAACCACCGCTTACCAAAGATGAGGGCTCCAGCGGCGTCAAAACACGAAAAAACACACATTCGAGCTTAGGTCCTTCCACCCCCACCCCCGCCTCCCGCCATGTTGTTTCTCCCCCCTCCCTCTCCACCCCGACCAGCCGACCATGTGCACCCCGTGTGGTCTCCTCAGTTGGTTGCTAGCTTCCGCGGGGCAGCCACCTCATCCTACAACCTGATGAAGAGCTAAGCTCGAAAATTTGTATTATGTTTGTGTTTGTGTGTTTTTTCGTGTTTTGACGCCGCTGGAGCCCTCATCTTTGGTAAGCGGTGGTTTTTCTCCTATCCCAATGTCTAATATATCCGCTCTCAGCGCCTTTGTTTCCAAACAATCTATATACACACACACACACACACACACACACACACACACACACACACACACACACACACATCACCAGAAACATTTCTAACACTATTATTTTTGCCTCCCCCTACCATCTCTGAATTATATGGTCCACAACAAATCACAAGTGGCCAAGTTTACAATGTGCACATGTGCTGGCACAGTCATGTGTATCAACTTTTATCTGGGCAAGTAAAGGCAAAATCCAAAACATTCCATGTTTCCACAGCCCCCCTCCACCCCTTTCAATTTTGGCGAGTATTGGGTTTACTTTATCTTTTCTCACACATATATTCTGCACAGATTTTTATTCCTGAATTACATTCAACCAGTCAACACATCCCACAGTGGGTCAATGGCATGATTTTAAGTCAGAGTTTCCAATGTGCCATAGTGTTCACCAGCATTTCCCACTACGTTCAGTAAATAAATTCTGATTACTAACCGAAGGATACGTTGGCTAATTTTTGTCACTATTTCTCACCATATTACACCCAATTACATGAATTATCTGAAAATAATGCTACTGTTTCAAAAAAAAAAAAAAAAAATGACAGGTAACACGTTTTTAACTATCATTATTATTTTTTGTTTTACTAGTAACAAATATGCAATTAATACTATTGCCAAATGGCACCTCTTAGTAACTGGGAACTGTTTTACGTGTTTGTATGATTTCTTTTTGACAAGTGTTTCTTTAATAATAATAATGTGAGAGTGGAGACTTTCCCGGCGTATCGATGCAACAAAATCTTCTCGGGTGTCCAGCTGGATGGTGGTGTAAAAACATGACGTTTCGACAATTGACTCTGCAGTCTTCATCAGGTATACCTGATGAAGACACCCGAGAAAATTTTGTTGCAATAATAATAATATACCCATTAACATTATGCAAGTTATACAATAAAATCCAAGCTCTTATTTATACTGCTTTGACTACTTACAAAGTATCTCTAAACTTCAAAAATCTCACAATTCTTCAGACTCTAAATATCTTGAATATTATTTTACATGCTGCTTTGCTTGCACCAAACTCCACCTACACTTTACAGAAACACACATTAATTTTTGTATCAATTTCTACATCTTCCCCATGCATAAACCCACGTGACAAAAAAGAGAAGAATTGTAGCACTTCTGAATCTCCACCCAAAAAATAGCCCACCATTATTACATCCTGCATATTACATTAACTCTGCTTGACTCACAGTTCCATTAATGCAACATCTGATGTTGACTGAACTATCCGCATTGTCTTGTGCTTTGCAGTTCTTCAGTATCTTGAAGTTTTCATTCTGCTTCTCTCTTCTTCCAATATAACAGTCAAAGCAGATATACTTCTGAAATTCGAGTCCCAAATTATCCCAAAGGCAGAGATCTTATTCCTTAATCTCAACAACAAAAATTATTTATAGTGGGAAATCTTGCACAAATAATTTAAAGAAACATCTAAATAAATATGACTATACTTGACAGATTTGTCAATAAGCAATACACTTAATGCCATAGCTAACACACATACACCTACCAGATAATAGCTGTGCACACTTTATTTTGGTGGTATTTGTTTAGTATCCATTATGTAATAATTGTGTAAGTGAAAGAATTTAGTGAAAATGTAATCATGTGTTAGCATCAATTCATAAAAGATGAACTAACTGGCCATGTTTGAAAATGGCATTGCATAAATGATCATAAAAATCCTCCAATTGCTGTCACATAGGAAGATCATATAGGTTCCAGAAAGCAAATCTGACAGCTGAATAAAAGGCTAGCATCCCATTTAACATAGAAGAAAATCATACATCAAGGATAATGGTAAATGAACTCATCTAGCTGACAAACTGTTAAGAGTCTGCAATTTAAATGCAGTAAAAAGGAAATTATAGAACGCAAATTGATTCAAGAAAGGTAGGGAGGGAGGGGGGGGGGGGGGGACTGATTGCAGAAAAATTATTCTTGGTGGAGTCTACTGTCCCATCGACAAGTACGGTGGCTACAGATGATCTGAAGAAGAGTAGTTAATGTTGTTTGTTGTTCGTAAACCAAGCTTCGAGATAATGTGTTTTGTATTACTATGTTTAAGAAGTATTTAGCTTTGGGACAGATATCAGGTAGCATCCCAGAATTTGTCTACACAATTATGAAAAACCACCTACAAATCTAATCTTCACTGGTGATATTTAAATGTTCCTCATTTGACAACTTCAATTCCAGAATACAGCATACAGTGCCTTAAGTGTAACTGCTGGCAATGCTGAAAAGCAGGTAGCATCAATAAAGAAACAGCATCAACAGAGACAGCATCATCCATTGCAAAAATGTAACAAAAATAAATTGTTTGAAGACTGGAATTGACTGGGTGACCTCATTTCTGTGGAGAGACAAGTACACAAAACTTTTTTGATTAGGAACATTTTTTGTAACTATCATTTCCAGGTAGTGATGGTTTTTTCAATGGGCATCCCGTCACAAAATGTTCACATGAAGTGGATGAAGGAGCACAACAGGTTATCTTTGCACAAGTTGCAACCATTTTATCTGGCCTCATTCCAACTGAAAACTCAAAGGAAGAGAAGCAATGTACAGTTTGAATAGCACCATTTCATGAGACAATATGTAATAATTTACACCTTACAACAGTTTTGTGAACTTTAAGCATTATCCTGGTGACGACTTAAGGCAATGTTGATATCCATACAACAATGTAGAAATTTGAAAAACGCTGGCAAAAATACAGACTTCACAGCAGCAAATTATAGTTTTTATATGCATAATGTAAGATAAATATAGTACTGAACCACAATCCTTAGATTCATATGAACACGCAATATATTTCAGTTGACTCAAAAAATGAATTTTAATTCTGTATTCAACTCTTATAAAGAAGTGTTTCTCAACTTGTTCTTTTTTATATAAAAAAAATCATATACCAAAACTGTGAACATCAATGGAAACTTGAACATCAGAATTCATGAAGCTTAAAATGTATAAAAGATTATATAAAACTTTCTATTACAGTTTATACTAAAAATCGTTCACATATAAGAACATTTTGTTAATTATATCCCTTTATCAAATAACTAAAAAGACTGTTTCACAGATCCAATATTGAAGAATTACACAAATAATTAACATTCTATGATATTTCAAAACTTCAACAGATTAACCAGAATGAAATTCCAATACTAATCTACTAACCATACTGAGCAAGCTTCACATCGTAACAACGCCTAATTGCTGAAGGTCCTCGAGATGGCCCAGGCTGCTGCACATTCCTCATAACACGTGAGTATTCTTCTTCCAGCATTCGTACATTTGTGCTCAAGATGGTCTGTACCCTCGCTTCCATAGATATACGCATCAACCTCCTAAGTTCAGCAATGGCACGCTGGAGCTGAAATAAATCACAAATTTTACTAACATTCATTATCATAATTCCTACGACAATCTCCAATGATTTGACTGCATACAGATGGCAGAACTTTAAGCAGTTTATCACTCTTATCGATTCTTACTTTGACACATTCTAAGCTTAGCAGAAATACTATGTAACATAATCAGAAATTGGCATAAATGCATAAATACGAAATTGCAGTCACCGTAATTTATCCTAGTATTATCTGCCATTCTGCTATAAATATCAAAATGTACTGAGCCATACATCTTGTTAGGAGTTGCAGTATTAGGGACCTACGATCAATATTCACAACAGAAACAATTGTCAACTTCAAGCCTTCACCCTTACCCATGGCTGCAGAAAAAGCTTACCCTGTCCACTCTTCCTGCTTGGCCGACAGGGTAGCTAGAGAAAATAAATAAATAATATATATACACACACACACACATGTTACCCTCAAAGACTGAAAATGCTCATTGAGTGAGGGGGGGGGGGGGGAACCTGGACCACTACGTGTTATGGCCACAACATGTTATTTGCATCATGACACTTACAAAAAAACAGCCAGAATGTGTTACTGCTAACTAAAAAAGATCACAATGCAAAATTTGCATCTGGTCCAGGTTGCATTATCCACACATGACAATTAACTTTTGATTTTTTTTTTAGAGCCTTGTTATGTGACTGGTAAGCTAAGACAGTGTATTACAGTTTGACAATTTTGACATTTTAATTCTTAGCAGCAAAGGAACAATAGTAAAATACTTTGCATAACAATTTCTTTTCAGTCTTACTAGTAATTCGTCCATCTTTAGATCACTTTAAACTACTGACTATAGTACAGTCATGGTTTTCCCCCCCTTCATGAGTACTACTACTTTTGTATGATGAAGGCCTGCTCCTGTTCACCTGACATTTTTGTATTCTGGTTTTAGTGGAACAGCCAAAAGTTCTGCAGTGCCAATCAGTCATCTGAAGTCTTCTTGGATGTTAACAATAGACCACCCACACACTGTAGACGACAAATGGTTTTTCTGACAGTTTTGGAGCACATGCACCAGACGTGAACATTTATTCTTTCAAAGTAAATGCTCAGTGGTCAGAAACTCAGTGCATGCACTAAATGTGCTCTTCTGGTGATTTTTTTTTTTTTTTGCTCAAAATTTTTTGTGATTTTGTTATGTTTAAGACTGTATTAACAGATGCAAATATAAAACTTGAAAAATATTACATAATTCAGAAGAATTGTAGGACCCTACAAAATATTTCCACGTCTATGCAAAGCTGTCGGAAACCCAAAAAAATCAAAACTTATAATACCAGCTACTTTGATTTAACCCATATCTCATTGTTTATTTCGCTTTTTCATGGTAACTTAAATGACATTTTTTTTTATATGTCAGGCAAAGTGTAACTTCATACATAAACAACAATGACAACTCCCAGCACGGCTTTAATTGATTGCTCAGTCATGGCAAAGGTCAACGATGCCAGTAAACTTTACGTCACTTCCACGGGTTTATTTCCAATTTTTAGGAATTACTTCACTAATGTTATTGGTAAGAGGATCATACCAGCCTAAACTGTTTGTTAAAGCTTATTGTGGTTGTTAGGTTAAAAGCTAGCCTGGACCTGAAGAAAAACTAATCTTAGAAAATAACAGCGAGACCGAGCTAATACCAAAGTACCAAGATAGTAGAATTCTATGGAGTAAATACTTGTGTAACTGCAAAACGATTTAGTTACTAAAAAAATTCTAGGAATACGGGAAGCCTTCAGAAAAGAACTGAAAAAGATGGAGACAAGTGGCAGGACTGCGCATCTACAGAAGAAGAAAGATATCAACCTAATTTTTGTATTTTTACCACCTATCAGGAAAAAGCCACATAAATTCTAATCAATATTTCATCAGATGCAGAGTAATATGTTGGAGTAGGTATTACGGCATCTGAAGTTATGAGGAAGCATGCTGTCTAGTACTGGAAGTAGTATAAATAGTCAGGCATGTCCTGTATATAATTTTTCACAGATAATTAAGATTACACATCAATAATAACATTTGACCAAAGATTATATCTACATAGAAAGAAAAGATTATGAACACATACACAGTTGGTGCAGTGCCCTTCTATCAGTATGCAAACCAAGTTACTTTTCAAACCACCCTCATATTTACGAGGTAGGGTCAAAAAATTCCCAGAATTGTGTACAGTCAAACAGTTGTTTGTCAGAAGTGAAATTTTTTTTGGAGGTTGGCAACGCTACTGTGGAAGGTGCTGTGCCATGCAGCAGGCAGTTATAGTTGGTTTTGTGTGTGCAGTGCATGATATTTTAGACACAGTTTCTTTCTTTCTTTGGATTGTGAAATGTCGTCTTTAGAGCAGCGTGGCAATATCAAATTCAGGGTTGCTAGAAAAATCACCCCTAGAGACACTTGAGATGCTGAAGAAAGCATACAGAAACTATGTGATGATGAATATGGCATGAGTGGCACAAGCGTTTTCACGACAGTAGTACAACAATTGAAGATGATGTTCAGACTGTGCTGCCTTCAACTTTCACAACAGAAGAGCGCATTCAACAACGTGTGTGTGTGTGTGTGTGTGTGTGTGTGTGTGTGTGTGTGTGTGTGTGTGTGTGTGTGGACAGGCGAACAACCATTGATATTATTCCATCTGAAGTTGGTATTTTACATGGGAGCGTTCACAGCATTCTTCATAATGATTTGAACATGCATCGTGTTTGCTTGCACACTGTTCCGCAAATGTTATCCCCTGAACAAAAAGAAATGAGAGTGACCATGTGCGGGGACTTGATTGAAATCGCCAATGCAGACGACAGCTTCCTGTGCAAAATTGTACCAGGCGTTGAGACGTGGTGCTTTCACGACAGTAGTACAACAATTGAAGATGATGTTCAGACTGTGCTGCCTTCAACTTTCACAACAGAAGAGCGCATTGAACAATGTGTGTGTGTGTGTGTGTGTGTGTGTGTGTGTGTGTGTGTGTGTGTGTGGACAGGCGAACAACCATTGATATTATTCCATTTGAAGTTGGTATTTTACATGGGTGTGTTCACAGCATTCTTCATAATGATTTGAACATGCATCGTGTTTGCTTGCACACTGTTCCGCAAATGTTATCCCCTGAACAAAAAGATATGAGAGTGACCATGTGCGGGGACTTGATTGAAATGGCCAATGCAGACGACAGCTTCCTGTGCAAAATTGTACCAGGCGTTGAGACGTGGTGCTTTCTTTACAACTCTCAAACCATAACAGCAGTCTGCTGAATGGAAGTCAAAAACATCACCAAGAAAACAAAAATTTCGCTTGGATAGAAGCCGGGGTAAAGTAATGTTGGAGGCGATTTTTGATTACTGGAGCATGGATTCATTATGAATTTATACCTGAAGGGAAAAGAGTCAACAAAGAATTGTATAAAGAGATCTTAAAATGGTTACGAGATGCAATTCCACGAAAACAATTTGAACAATGGGCAGGGAATGATTGGTTTTTGTTGCATGACAGTGCCCTTCACATCGATCTGTAATGGTGAAACAATACCTTACCAAAACAATCCTACCAGTTTGGAACATCCTCCTTATTCTCCCAATCTTGCACCACCGGACTTTTACCCGTTTCCATGGCTGAAAGTGACATTAAAGGGACGACGTTTTGTTGAATCGTCAAAAGTGATTGAAAATGCAACGAAGCTGCTGAAAGAAATTTCGAAAAACAGCTGTCAGGAGTGTTTCCAACGATTGTATGAACAGTGGAATAAGTGTGTAGAAGCAGGAGGATAGTATTTTGAAGGAAAATAAGGTGAAAATGTTATACATACTTTCAACGAATTTTTATTTACCAATTCTGGGAACTTTTTGACCTTACCTCATATAGGTTAATTTTAAACTAGTGTGTATATGTGTAGTCTTTTGTTTTATTGTTTTGAAGCATGGAACTTGTGTTATTAAGCTTGTAAGCAGCACAATATAATCTTTTAGCATTTTGTTATATTAATCAATTATATAGTGTGTGCAGTAGTCTGGTTTTATTGTTTTGCAGCAAAACAAGTACCTCAGTCTTTTAATTGGGGATTGGGGAGGGGGGGGGAATCATTCCCAAAATGTGTGGTGCATGTCAAAGAACTGTGACAAATTGTGTCAACTGCTGTGGTTGCATTGGAGATAATGCAGTGCAGAAGGAAAATAAATTATTCTTCCATGGTTCTGTCAACTTTTGTTTCAGAGATGGGAAAATTTCGAAGTAGGGAGAAATTATTAGGGCCTTTTAGGTTCAGTCTATAGAGGCACAAAGGAAACATGGTAGATTAAGTGGGAAGGGAGAAAAGGGTGGTTGTGAGTTGGTAATAGGTTCCAAGGCAAATAGGAAATACAAGATGAAGGGAGAACCTCACATAGAGATAGCAGTAGATAAACATAGCCAAACACATGGAGGCTGGGCCTCAAGGCAAAAGCCTGCAGGCCAGACCTCGAGGTTTCCATCCATGTCGCCCTGCACACAAACGGGACATGAAATCCTCGAGACTTTCTCAGTTCCAGAGTTGGCTTCATGAAGGCAACATCCGATGATGACCATGCAGTGTCTGCTGTTAGTTTGTTAATCACAGCAAGTACCATTAAAACTTTTGGGAAAAGTGCATCAGAAAAAGTGTATGGTGCAAAGAGTAGCTACTCAAAAGAAGAAAATATTCTCATACAAATCTTCTTTTGGAACTGAAATTTTTTCCGAAAGATGCTCGTAATTATTTGAGGATGGATGAAGAAACCAATTTACATCTGTTATCATTAGTCACTCCATATTTTACGAAGAAATATACGGTTATGCGGGAAGCAATTCCCCCCCCCCCCCCCCCCCCCAAGAAAACTCACCACAACATGTTATTTGGCTATGGGAGGAAGCTATGAAGACCTCAAGTTTTCAACAAAAATGATCTTGCAGATGTTGCTTGGAATGGCGAGAAAATTCAGATCATAAAGTTTGTGGGCTAGGACAATTTGTTGAGGGGGGGAGGGAGGAAACCAGCACTTCCTGCAGAGTAGTATCAGCTGGAAGTAGCTAACCATTGCTCACTGTATGGCATTCTCAGTCAATTTTGAATAGAAACTGTGTGTCATTGATTTTTTCTACCATAAGCATTTCATTCGTCGGAAGGCCAGGTTTTGCCATCATCGTCTAGTGATCTTCCAGCTGTTTTTTTTTTTTTTTTAATCATCTTTGACCACAATGCTTGTTGACATCAACACATCACTTCACAAAGATTAATTTCCTGAGAGTTTCCCCTTTTTCAAGTACATGTGAAAGCACTCGCTGCTGGGAATGGCTCATGTGAACTGTGTTTATCGGCGTTTGGCCTGGAGTCATCCTGCGGCTGTGATGTTGCTGTTTCCTGCCAGCTTGGCATAGGCAGCTTCTAGTATATTTCTGTCAGGATATTCCTTGTACTTCACTTCTCATTGACAGGGTTCACCTTCATACATTTTAATAAATTCTTCCGGTACACAGAACATCACACACCAAGCATGGTGATGTAATGGTTAGCGTTCTGGCCTCGCATTCGGGAGGACGCCGGTTCGAATCCCCGTCCGGGCATCCAGATTTGGGTTTTCCATGGTTTCCCAAATCACTCCAGACAAATGCTGGGATGCTTCTTTCAAACTGCCATGGCCGAATTCCTTCCTATTCCTTGCCCCCCATCCTTTCCCGTCTCTAAAGGCCTCGCTGTTAAGAGACGTTAAGCAGTTAAAAAAATAAAATAAAAAACAGAACATCACGAAACCAAACAGTACAAAAAAAAAAAAAACCAGAGAAACAAAATTGCAACAAACACAGATATGCACAAGAAATCCTCACAGCCAACTGAATGCCAGACACATACACAGAGGTTCTCACGCTTCCATCCCAGCCTTGGAGGAAATGCCACACACGTTCCCTAATCACTGAAGGCTGGGACTATTCAGTCCAAACCTCTAGGATTTCCCACATGTGTGTAGTGCCCTTAAGCTGGAGAAGGCCTTTGGGAATAGACGCATGGAAGTGAAGAATAGAAGGGGGAAAATTCTGCTGCTAGGTAGTGGTTAGAGGAGAGGTGTAGGCTCATGTCGCAAAAACAGTCGAGCTCAGGCTACTAGACCACTAGGGTTTTCAAACCTAGTGCAACATTTGGTTCAGTAAAAGAAGATATAGGAGTTTCAATAAGGATAGGATAATGATAGTGAGAGGAGTGGGGAATAGTACTAACAGAAATTTAAGTTACAGAATAGAGTGTGAAAGATAATGACGCCAGAGAATGAGGATTTCCTTGGTGGTTATAGTGTTTAGTGCAGAGATAGAGGAAAAATCGATTAGGGGTTTTCATAGTGGTTAGCAAAGACTACTATTGTTAACTAATGTTCATAATTAATGAATTACTGTGGGTATTTTCTAGGTGTGATACAAAAGAAAAGATTAGGTTCTGATCTGGGGAGAAATTAAAATCATAGGTGAGCACTTTTGATGGGGACATAAATTTATCAGGTATGGACTGGGGAGGAAAGAAGATTCATAACACAAGGAACGATGATTAGCAATATCATAGTGATGGTAAGAGGCTTTACACTAGTGGCTGAGCAGAGCACAGTTGAATCAAACATGTTGGATGTCTTCCTATTAAGTCATGATGGGGTCTCAGGTTGCAGAAGGAAAAGATGGTCATGAAGCAGTTCTAATAGATAAAATTAGCTTTAGTAAACCGGTGGCCAAAATTACAGGTGGTTACAAGTATAATAATAAAAAAGGCACATATTTCAAAAATGAAGTGATATTTCAAGAAATGAAGTATGCACAGGTACAGTGGAGACAGTTCAAAGAGAAAATTAGAATGGGGGAAGAAATATTTATTCATACTACAATAGGGACATGATAGGGCTTGGTAAGAAGAGAACACAACATAGTTAATAGACAGTAGGGAACATCTAAAACAACTAAACCAGGAATTAACATCAGTAAAGGGGGACGCTAAAGATGGATAGTTTTAAGTGTGCAGTGGGACCACTGAATGATGCATCTCAAAATTTCTATGGCCATGTTAGAAAACAGGAAACAAGAGGGTATTAAAACAATTTTGTACAAGGGTAGAGAAGTTAGTGAGGATAGGAAACATGCAGAGATATTAAGAAACTGGTTTAATGAGACCATTAGGGTCTATAACTGAAGGATGGGAGTTAGAAAATCAAAGGAGCAACTTATGCACAAAAATAGAAATGAGTAGGAAAAAAAATTGAAAATTTATCCCGAATTACTTATTGCTTACCAGGTGTGGAAAAAAGTTATAGTTGTAAGGGTCCATAAAGGAGGGGGATACAAACAAGGTTGGAAATTACAGGACTATTAGTTTGACACTAGTGGTGGGTAAGTTGATGATGAGACTGATATGCAACCAAATCAGAAATTTCTGTGAGGAAAGAAACTGATTTGAAAAATGGTAACATGGCTTTAGAACAGGATATTCGTGTCAATCTCAATAGGTAAACTATTTTGGATGAAATGGACAAGGGATGCCAAGTTAATGGTGCAGCACTGGATATCTCTAAAGCATTTGACATAGTAAGCCATGAAATGGCAGTAAACAATGTAAAATTAATTGGAGTGAATAATAAGGTGCCATATAGGGTGGAAGAATTCTTATAAAGTATGAATCAAAGAGTAGAGGCAAGAAATGAAGTATCATAGGAGAGAGAAGTAAAAACAGCAGTTCCATAGTATTGGGACCACTGCCGTTCATTATTCTAAACTTTTCCTGGCAACATGCTGGAATCTATTGCTCAACAGTTGCACAGCAACATTTCTGGCAATAGATGCTCAATGTGTGGCACAGCTATTGCCAGGCATTTGATGCACTTTATTATTGCTCAATATTTTGTGTTTACATGCACTGTGTACTCAGCAATCAGCTTCATGGCAGAGATCAAAGTTGTGGCTGCTGAATGTGTTATCTAGGAAAATGATAGAAAGAAAAGGGAGAGAATGTATCCTTAGCTAACAAAAAGTGATACGATTATTCCTGTTGACTGAGAAGTAGTACTGAATAATTACTTGATTAAAAACTTCGCAAGAATGTAAAAAACTGATTTCGAAATTTTGATTTGTACAATTGGAGAAAAAAAATGACACCATAATGAAGAAAGCACTACCAGTTGCTACCGAATTGACTATCACTCTACGATTTCTACCTACAGGTGACGCGTACAAGAGTTTTAATGTATTTATTCAGAGTATCACATCTCTCTCTCCTATTGTACCAGAGGTGTGCACAGTATTGATAGAAGTACTAAATGAATACATCTATACTAATATTATAAACGTGAAAGTAACTCTGTCTCTCTGCCTGTCCGCCTGTTACGTTTTCAGGGCTAAACAGCTAATCCGATCATGATGATATTTGACAAGGAGATGCTATTTGCCTTTAGGAAGGACATAGCATACTATTTTCTGAATAGATAATACATATTGTCATGGAATTATGAAAAACTAACTGAACTGTGATAGATAGACGTATAACATGTATACATCTCTGTAATGCTTACAAATAGAGTGGGCTGGTAGAGCAGTGGATAAGGTGCATGCTTTCTAAAGTTCTCCGTGTGGTTTCCGGTTCAAATCACGCTGGGAGAAAAAATTTTAAGAATTGTTTTTCATCATATGAGCCAAGCCTGGAAGTTCTGTTGTAAGAATTCCATGTTCAAATGTAGGTAAGAATGTAATGCGTGGCAAATCATAAGCGGCTGAACAGTGCCGTAAGCTTATATCTTATTTACGCTTTATTGGTCCCTGGTTTTGTTTCTCTTGCAGGCAGTTTCTGTGTGATCTACACTAATAATGTTAAAATTGTGAAATTAAGGCTCTGTCTTTTTGTTACGTTCTGATGACTAAATAACAATACCGATATTGGTGGCATTTGAAAATACAGAATACATTTTTGCGGCATGAATAACAGTTTTAGTCATGAAGTTTTGATAACTTATCGAATGGTCACAGGCAGACGGATGCGTGTGTAGGTCTGTAATGTTAAATCAGCAATTCAGACTGTGCTTATCTTGCAGTCAGTTAGTGTATGATGTGTTAATAAATTTCATTTACAGACAAAACTCAATGTTTAGTAGAGATGTTGATTTGCCCTGCACTGTACTATTACTTTCTGTCTGCCTAAAAGTTACTGGCATCAGTTCATTTTGTCTTCTTTTTTGATATGCCTAGCTGGCATAAATCAGATCTAAGGTGTAGCTCTAGCAAAGCACAAGCAGCTAAAGTTATTAGAAATCAAGAATCTGACGCTCTTGCTGAAGAAAGAAGAGAAGACAAAGCTGAAATTGAAGCTGCCCTCAGTCAACCCTCGGTTATTAGACAAAATATTGCGTTTCTTGTCATTCTCACATTCCACCGATCATTTAATTAAATAGATTAGGATATAACAATGATTGTATTGTTTCTATCATTTACTTTTGTGATATAAAGGTTCCACAGTGAAGTAGTGTATGTAGTCTTTCGGGTACGAGAGAAGAGATTCTGGCATTAAGATTAATACTTGAAGGACGGATCAAGGAAAGGATACGTATATGGCATTTGTTGATTTAGAAGAAGTTTTTAATAATGTTATGTGGGACAAGATGATCAATACCGTGATAGAAGAATAATCTTTATAAGAATCAAGCATCTACAATAAAAGTAGAGAATCATTAGAGATACGCATCAGTTAAAAAGGGTGTGAGACAAGGTTGTAGTCTATCCCCATTAATATTCAACTTGTATGTAGAAGCGATAAAGGAAGTGAAAGAAAGATTTTAATGTGGCACAAGTGTTCAAGGAGAAACAAATCAGTATACTACGATTTGCTGAAGACATTGTCTTTTTAGCAGAACAGGTTGAGGATATTAAGAAGTTACCGAATATCATGAACAAAATACTGAAGGAAGATTTTGGACTAAATATAAACCAAATCAAGACAAAAGTGATGAAACATAGCAGAAATGATACCAATAAGAGTAGATTAAATATAAAAATATCGTCAGATGGAATACAAGACGTTGGAATTTTGCTACTTAGGAAGTAAAATTACAACCAATAGCCAAAGCGGAATGATGTTAAAAGCATAATTGCACTAGCAAAAAGAGCCTTCACGAAAAAGAGAAATTAAAGAACTTTTTTAAAAGTGTGGAGTGCAGCACTTGATGGCAGCAAAGCATGAACCTGAAAGAAGGAAAAAATGAAACATTTTAAATGTGGAGCTATAGAAGGATGTTGAAAATTGAGTGGACAGACAAAGAACGAAATGAATGAGTTATGGAAAAGATAGGTGAGGAAAGAAGTTTGTGGAAGACTATACAAGTGAAAAATGCTACCAACTACAAATATTGTTAGTAAAAGAATCATATCAATCTAAACGAATTGTTTTTTCCTTCCTAGCAATTGTAGTTAGGTTGAGATGCAGCCTGGACCAGAATAAAAAAATTCATAAACTCAACATGTAAAATTCCTACTGGAACCTTCATCATGAAATGTCACATTTACAATGAAAACATTCAAGTACCTCTATCGATTCAACATGACAGGCTGTATTTATTAAGAGACTTCACGAAATACTTTGTAATTGTACATTTCTTGCAACTTTTAACAGAAAGAAGCTGAAAATTTGAAAACACAATACATGAAATGAATTAACCAAAATTTCAAGGCATTTTTATTAATTGTGGTGCACCGACAGTATTATACCTGTATAGCTGTGCAACACTAATTTTTTTGGAATTTTACATTTGATTTGTGTGGACTTTTTTTGTAAAATATGAGTGGGTAATGTGAAGAATACATTATAGTGAAGCAATTAATCAAATTTTCAAAAGGTTAATGCCATTGTTGGTAGGCGGAGGTCATAGAGCTCTCGAGCTTCATTCTGTATGTATATTAAATTTCCTGAAGGGAGGCAAAAATGTTATGGGTAAATTGAAATGTAGCAAAAATTGACAATTACCATAATCTTCAGTACTATTGATAATTTATTAACTAAATAAAAAGTGTTAAATTTTCAAAACACATCTGGATGGTGGCGAAATCACTGGGAAGAAAAAAGGAATTGTTGTTTTGGTCTTAAAATTGTTAAACACATTCATTGTATGATATCATTTAATATATGTTGCTATTAAGCTGTAAAATGTATACATACCGCACAAACTTCACACAAAAACTGCCGCAACATTAAACGGTGAGTGGCCTGGCACAGGCATATTGCAACGTAATGTAAATGCACATGGTCCTTAAAGAGTATTATTAACAATATGTTTCTATTACAATCATCAAGCATGGATATACTGCAAAAACTTAGCGCAAAACAAAAACCTTTCCTTAACGTTACACATTAAGCGATTAGAGGACGCCATTTGTAATCATACGCCATCTCCAATGATATTAATATTATTTGCAACATAATGCATCAATTACCATCAACACTGATAAACACTACATACAGTGATTATGCATTCCATTGGCACCAATAACACTGCTCGAAAATACGGTGGTTTAATTTTTAAAAAATAAAATTAAAATTTTGGTCTAAGATGCATTATGACCAATTCACAGGAACAGCTAGTAATGCTGACTGAAAAGCAAGTTAACTTAAACTTTTAAAAAATAAAACCCAAATTTTCATCCAGGTTGAATTACAACCTATCCACAAGTGTTGCTAGTAATGCTGCTGGAAAATAAAGATAACTTAAATTTTTAATATAATCCAAATTTCTAGCCAATTATGCTTTAATGACAAAGAATCCGCATTTGGATTACTGTTGTGGAGATTGGGATCCGTATTGCAAGGGATTGATTGACACATTAGAAAAAGTACATAAGAGAGCAGCTCGATTTGGAACTGCTAGTTACACTCTTTACAAAAGTGTCACAGAATTGATACATAGATTGGGCTGGGATTGTTTGGCAGACAGACGACATTGTTTTCATTTGAATTTATTGGAGAATATGCGAAATTCTTTAATTTACGAGTGCAATGAAATACTTCTTCCATCAACCTATTTAGGTCACAATGACAGGAGGGATAAGATTAGAGAAATAAGATGCCGTACTGATGCTTTTATGTATTCTTTCTTTCCTCGTTCGGTTTGGGATTGGAATGCACAGACTTAGGATTGGTGCTTAACACCCTCTGCCAGCCACAATATTTGTGAATTGCTGAGTATAGATGTAGAGTCAATTGTACAGGCTACATTTCAATCTCGGCTTCAATTATTTACAAAACTAAATTCCTCGCACCTCATGCTGCAACAATGATATTGCCGCTCTTTCAACCTAACTCCAATCCATGTTAATATTTCTGCAACCACCTTAGATAAACGCTATTGAATATTAATGTCTCAGGCACAAAATGTGGATAATTTCACTGTAAGTAGCAAATACATCTACGTATTACTGTTGACAGCTCACATTTGCATATGTAAATATGGCATTCATCGTTCACTTTCCGTTTAAAGTTGGAGCATTTTGTTGTATGCTGTTTGTCGGTATTTATATTTTTGATGGCTGTGATAGCAACATATTCTCAAATAATATTGTATAAGGAATGTTTGTAATATCATCATATGTCACAATATGCCTGCTGTCAATGGCTTACCAGTTCATGGTACTGCAATGTTTGCGCCAAGTTTGTGAGGTATGTACATGCTTTATAGCTCCAAGAGCAACATATAACAAATAACATCATTTAAGGAACAAGTTTGCCAATTTTTAGACGAAAAGTACCAGTCCGGTGGCAACACAATCACTGGGACTCATCAAAGAATTGTCGCTTTGGTCTGAAAACTGTTTCACTTTCAGTTTGCTGATATTATTTAATATATGTTGCTCTTAGAGCTGTAAAATATATCCATCTTCACAAACTTCATTCGAAAAGTGCCGTAACGTAATGTAACAGCACTCAAACCTAATCTTTGACTGGAATTGTATTTTATGAAGCCTTTGTAGCAAGCTAGAGTGTGATTGGAGATAGTTTTGTAAATTTGTCTCGTATTTTATTGTAAATCAGTGTAAACGGATTTTATTTTGTGAAAAGAAATTATGTAAATACCATTTAATATGTTTAAGACAGAACTATGCAAGAAAATTACTTAAATGTTTGTAACTGTAAGTAATAAGGTGAGCTACGATGTTTAAAGGATGATTTACTACAGTTTAAAATAATTTATGTGGATAATTTCGTGTTTAAGTATCTTTAATTTTCATTTCTAAGCATTTTGTAATGATTATGTATTAATTCTGATGGTTTTCAATTGTTTAAGTATTGTTCATGTTAAAGAAATATCTGTCGGAAGCCTTTGTAGTGTTCTAGAACTTCCAATGGAGCTTACATAAAGCGACCAGCAAATACCAAGAGAGAGTTTTTACAGTGGCAGTTTTACAGACTCAGTTTACGTTGGCCAAGGGGACCATGTTGAATGATCAGTTTTGGTAGTATTGTCTTTGGAAGAAGCGTAGACTGTATCATTGGAGTATTTTGTTTATATGTGAACTGTATTTTCACGTCTGATAGCTTAACAGCAATAAAAACAAGTAAAAATTTGAAACTTGATTGTGGACTAGTTATTTATTATATGTAAATAATAAAACCACGAGGAATTTAATAGTAAGGCAACGAGTGACTGGGAGAAGGCATATAGCAATGTGTAATGATAACACTATTTTTCCTTTGAGTATATTATTTCGTAATATGTTTCTATTACACCCACCAAGATAGTGTAAACTGCACCAACTTCACACAAAATAATAATAAACTGCTGTTAACATTACACACTAAGCAATGAGAGGACACCATATGTTATCATTAGGGCCCGGATATATATGCACGTAAAACATCTAATATATGCATGCAAATATGCACAAAAAAGTCCTAAAATATGCACTAACAATTAAAGAATATGCACTAACAATTAACGAATCTACACTAACAATTAACGAATATACACTAACAATTAACGAACATGGACTAACTATTAAAGAATATACAGTTATCAAATGATTTATTTTATGTCAACTCACTGATATACACGTTTCATTCCTTACAAAATGATGAATCACAATATGTTACCAACAGTTTTTCAATGTTTTCAGGGGTCAAAGATTTTCTGTTGTCAGACAAAATTAGTTTATAAGCCGAAAATGATCGTTCCACGTCAACGGACGTTATTGGGCAATACTTGTACGATGGTGCTGACTGTTCGGAACATTCATCTGGCAAATATTGTGTGGTTCCACTTAAATACGTATTAATTGATTGAATCTTTTGCAGACCTGGGTTTGAGTCTAACACCCTGCTGAGTTTAGATTTAACTTTTTCTCCAATTTCACCAGGGACGGCATTTAAAGAAGAAATTGTTTTGTGAAGCAACTGAATAGACTCGTGAAGGGGTGCACCGCTAGTTTCTAGACCCTTAATAGCATTAGAAAGTGACGAATAGTGTACATGGATGAAATTGATATCTCGATATACAGTATCACAATCAAATGCGCACTTTGCTTCACGAACACACGCAGCACGATCGTCATGACCAATACTTGTAACCACATCTTTCACTTGATGAAAGTTCTCCTGGTAGAACAGCACTGCAGACAACCAAGTTCCCCATCTAGTGAGAACAGGTTCCGGTGGAAGAGGAACCTCAGGCAGACGATCCTTATAAAACTGTACACGCGCTGGTGCTTTTAGGAACACTTTTTTTCCACTTGAAATTACTTTGTTAACTGAAGGAAATAGAGAACGTATCTCTTCTGCAATGCGATGTAATCCATGCGCCAAACATGTAACATGGATCAGATTGGGGAAAAACACTCGAAGCGACTGACCAGCTTTTAACATATATGAAGCTGCGTCTGTGATTAAAACACGCACCTTGTAACAATCACTCTCCGATTCAGTAGGCCACAGAAGTCGCAGGGAATCGTTTATAAATCTTGCAATTGTACTGTGGTTGGTTTTCTCTAACACTTTGGTTGAAAGTAAATGTGGTTTTCCGGGTTCTTCTTGACATAGTTTGCCCACTATAAAGTTCGCTACGTATCGGCCACATGAATCGGTTGTTTCATCTACCGATATCCAGACACAGTTCCCTCCTATGTCAGACCGAATTGAATCCAGGACAGAATCGTGTAGAGAGAGCAAATAATTTTTCCTGAGGGTGGATTCATCCGGTATCCTTTGATTAACACAATACTTTTGAAGAAATGCTCGTAGATCTGGATTATTCAATTTATGCAGCGGGATATTGCTGCATACAAAAGCCTTACACAGGTCAGCAGAGAATGTATTAACAGACCGTGATACCCGAGTTAAAAGTAGCTGTTGCGTGTTCCTATTCTTTTCTTTTGACCTGAGATGTACAGCTGTTTTAGAATGCTGTTCAAGTTGAAATTTTTTCTCACATTTTATATTCTTCTCACATACTTGACAGTACACAACTTCACCGTCACTAGAATAGTCACTGTTGCCTGAAATCCACTGCTTAATTAAAACTGATCTTGTGCATTTTTCTTTAGGCATTTTTGGAGTCAGATTAAAGAAACTTAATCTTAGCACACGAACACTCCTGTCAACACAAACTTTGAGAGGCTACTGTTTTTGGAAAGGAATGTACACGTCCCTTTAAAAGTACGAATCCCTCAGGTCTGGAAGCCAGGAATCTGTTCTCAGGAAAACTGGCTCGTACCGCAATTAGGGGAATATTCCCGAAAAGATTAAAGAAAACCGCTGGCCTTCCCGGTAGTTGTCGCACGAATAAACACACTGGTAGATAACGAATATTCCAAGTGGGGGTAAATACTTGTGACTGTCGTCTCCTCAAACAAGAATTTGCCGCCTGAGGGAGAATAGAGCTATTCTTTGATTTTGCCGACCCCACCCGCCCTTCCCGTGAATGTTACCGCTCAGGGCAGTAGAGAAGGTCGCCGCCACACAAATTTTCCATTTGCAGCACCTCCAAACATGTCACTGTGTGAGTTTGGATAAGGTAGAAAATTCTCTACATGTGAATGCCAGTACAAAAAAATCCTGTTTACTCCAAGAATTTAACTTACTTGTTGCGGTTGCCAAGGATGTCCAACATACAGGTACATTAGGCTTTACAGTTTCTTCAGAAGTATCGGATATTCAGTTATGAGATGAAATAAAAGCTAAAATATGCACATATCCATAAAATATGCACTAACCCTCAAAATATGCATTTGCATATGCTTTTTGAAAAATCCGGGCCCTAGTTATCATAAGTGACTTCCAGCGATAATAATATTACGTGCAACAAAATGCATCAATAACCAACAACGGTGAAAACCAAACCAAGTTAACTTTATTATAAAAACAAAATTTGAAGTCCATTAAGCTACATAAGAAAGCGTCTGTCCATTTTGGTCCAGGCTACATTCCAACCTATCCACAGACGCCGCTAATGATTCTGCTTGAAAATCAGGATAACTCAAATATTTAATAAATCCGAATTTACTAGGTTATAATACTTTAACAACAAGAACCAAAACGCCATTTTGGTACAGGCTGCATTTCAACTATAAAAACTAAATTCCTTCGACCCAATGCTGAACGAAAGATATTGAAACACTTTCAACCTAAACATAAGCTACGTTAATATCGCCGTAACCAACTTTGATAAATGCCGTAGACTATTAACATGTCGGATATAACAACATGCCGGATATGTTTCTTGACAATGTAATACCTATTATCATTGGATGTCGCATGTGTGTACGTAAATGAGGCAACAAGTGTCCGTTTACGGTTAAAAGTTGTTTTGTTTAGTGTTTAATTTTTTCCATATTTATACTTCTCATAGCAAGTAATATCGTTCCAAGTAATATCGTTCAAAGAACATGTGCATGATCATTATACTTCCCTATAAGGCTTCTCCCAGTCACTCGTGGTATAGCGTTACCGCACTTTTCGAGTGAAGTATGTGAGTTATCTATATATTTTACAGTTCTAAGAGCAACACATATTAATAGTATTACCAAGCGAACATGTGCAACAGTTTTCAGACAGAACGAAAATTCCTTGACGAGTCCCAGTGATTGCGCTAGAGCCACCATTCCTTCTTGAATCTAACGCTAGCGCCCAAATATCTACACACATTTAGATGTTAGCTAACAGACTGTTCACGAGCTGAATTATCAATCACATGAGATTGCAAGGACTGGTACAAAGATTCGCAATTTCACAAAGCTGCTAGCTAACCTTTTACGTGAAAATGCCACAAACATGTCATCACCAGTAATTATGTATCAACATTTTTCAAGCACAAACAAGCATTAAGAACTGAACTTGTGAATCTCACTAGGCTTAAAATTTGGGCTAATTGTAGTAAAGTAGAAAATGCCATTAGTGCTAGTAATATTGAAAGGCTCTTTGAAACAGATGAGTTCGGGTAAACTCTAGATTGCGATACCGCCTCATGATGTAAACACCTCTGGATGGAGAGAGTAGTATGATGTCACTACATTGCTGAATGTGACGTAGCAACATTTCTCTCGATAATTTATTGAAATCGACAAGCCTACTACGAATGAAAAGAAATCTTCGCCCACCATTTTGAGAATTTCCTGTTCACTTTGCAACTTCAGTCATTTAGAGTATTTAAACATCTGTTGCCTAAATAGAAGTGACAGGTAAGTTCTGAAAATAGATGGTCATGTTATTTATTCCCAGCAATGATGCTGTTAGAAAATAATGCAGTTTGGATATCATGATATAGAATTAGGTGGATAATTTTAATTCTAGAAAATAATACCAAGAATATTGAAAATTGATATTCATTCTATGGAGAAACCGGAAGTTTGTAATAAGTTTTTATATCACACGTAATGTGTAAATTTATTAATGTAAAATCTAGAAGTGACTGTAAAATAAGAACGAAGTAAGGAGGCCTTGTGCTATTCGCTTGAAATTTGTGACACACGTTCCTGTTGTAACGGGGCTGATTAATACCAAAAGGCAATAACTTTATAAAATTATTTACCATTTAAGAAAGTTAAATGAAAGATTCCATGGAGAACATTAAATATATGTGCTTTGGATTTCCTGTTACCTCTCGCTGGTCATTATTAACAGACAGATGAACTCAAACTTCTTGAAAAGTAGACGTCGCTTCGTAAAATCAGATTACCAATTCATGAACCTGCAATTCTTTTTCGGAAAGGAAGTTTTAAACAACAGCCCAAGTAGATTGTATGACGGGTGTTGGTTTAGCTTTAGAAATCGTTGTTATTAAAATGGAGTTATTATAAAACGAGCCTTCATTCATTGAAAATATGTATATGAATTATTTATAGTTCTGAAAATTATGACTAAAGGAAGTAGTTAACAGCGAAGCGCGTTTCATGGCGACCTTGACACCTGAATTGGTAATTTTGTTAACTATTACGAACTTCGGAAAGCAAGATAATTAAAACGCAACACACTACGATTTACAGTCGACTTGTATATCGATACGCACCACAGCAGAGACTTTGAGAGCACATCAACTGAACAGCTGTTTTGGTTTCACATCATTGGTGGCCGGCAAAGTCGTGTTTTGCTTTGCTGTTCAGCACATCACAGTGAAAATAGGAAACATAAAAGGGAAGTACATTTTAAATCCTTTTATTTGTTTAAATTCAGTGAAGGATTTGGATTTAGATAATTTAATTTTCACGGATTTGAATAATTTCTGTTCTTTGCGTGTTGTGAATTTTATCGATGGTAACACAGCCTTATCGACTTCTATTCACTGTGTTTTGAGCTACGAAGTTTGATTTTGTGTTGTTATAAATATTTGAATTAAACTTATCATGGATAAATACATTGAAAATACTTTTCATGTTACCTGTCAAGCTGATGCTACAGATAATACTAATTTACCGGATATGTCCCCACCGTCAGTATATACCATTCTTGACTCTTATCCATCAGTAATTTTGGAAAAAACACCTGTATCTCGACCAGAGGATGAAAATAGGGTCCAGTTTTCACAATTTGAGGGTGATTGTTCTCCTGCAGTAGGTACCCACCAGGAACCAGAAAATAAAGACACTCCAATAACCCCCTTTGATGTTTACCCAGCCAGAACATACCATTTCTCTACAAAAACTGACTGACTTAATTTTAGCAATGCAGTCTCATTTAGATGTTCAGTTCAGTGAAACCAAAAAGATAAGTACCAGTGTAAATGATCTTAAAAGGGATTTTATGGACCATTCACGACTGATGGATTCCAAAATAAATGAAATTCAGGGTAAGATAGAAAGTTATTACACACATTTTGGTGAACGTGTTACTACAGTTGAAACAACATTAGAACAACATACTATAGAATTCCAGGAAAGCCTAGAAGATGTTGAACATGAAGTTACTGAAGAGAACAAGATGATATATTATGATTTGGACAATTTAGCTAACATATTACATAGAGGAATGAAGATAACAACTAGATTAAATGCTGAATTCTTCATTCTGGCGGAGTATGTTCTGACAGAAAAATATGTTGAAGAACATTCTATAGCAGGTTACATGGTTACTAATATAAATGGGGTTGAATCTTCCAACATATGTGCAGAATTGGAGGAATTTATTGATTATTGTAAGAAGGAAGGTGATGAAATAATTGATATAAGCTATGACAAAGATGAGGAGTGTTTTGAGAGTTCAATAAGTGAACCTATTTCATATGAAGTTAAACAAAATGTTTTTTTTTTAAGAATGATATTGAGGAAGTGAACTTAAAAGATATAATATTTAACATAGCATGTAATGAAGTGAGAGTCTTTCTGTTGGTGAAGATAACTATAGTGATTCCAGTGAAGAAGTATTCACAAATGAAGAATGTATTGTTTCTGATAAAGATATTTGTGACAAAGGAAAACTATTTCTGATAGGGCAAAAGCTACCACTAGACTTGCCGTGTGTGAAGCAGAATAGAATGGTCTACCCACAAAAATACTATCTGAGGAAGGATAAAATGAAGAAGAGAAGAAATACTACTTCAAGAATCCACTATCTAATGAAGAAAAAACTACAGAAGAGAAAACAGACTTCAAAAACCTGCTTCAAGAAGGAAAGAAATACAGCTTTCAGAAACCATTACCTGAAGAAAAAGAAAGTCAAGTGGAAACGACATACTGTTTCAAGAATCCACTATCTAAAAAGAAAAAAAGTTAAGTGGAAAAGTCAAATAAGAAGAAGAAAAAAAAAATAAAAAAAAAAAAATGGAAAGGAAGTAAAAAAGTGATGATTTTTGAGGCAACACAGAAGTGGATATTACTGCAGCAAATATTGAAAGGAAAAGAAATTCTGAAGTTAGTCAAATCTTTGCAGAAACTGTATAATTTTTTAAAAATATTTATTGTTGAAGAAGACTCCTGTTACAACAAGAAAATGACCCATGTCAATTGGTTTTATATTATAGAATTTTCTGGTCCAGGTACCTCCTTTCCTAAGGACAAATACCTTAAGCAGAAACTGATTTGTTGTTAGTGATATATGTGTGGCGTTTTGAAAAATGGAAAAAAATATGTATATTTTGTTCTTCTACAAGCTTAAATGCTGGCAGACTATATATCTTGTTTCAGGAGTACCGTGCAAATGAAAAAAAAACTCGATGGCCGCAGAGTAAGACACAGTCGACGTTTATGCTTGCTACAGGTGGAAGAGCAACCAGAGAAGACAAGATACTTCAAATTTCAATATTTGTTATTATTATTATTTGTACTTGTAAAAAAAAAATAAAAAAAACTAACAATGTAACACCAACACCCGAGGGACCTGTAAAATTCCAGTTTGGTTAATAAGATAAATTAATTCCTATTTCAATTTTTGCAAATTTCATAGAAATTAGCGGGGGGATGTAACGGGGCTGATTAATACCAAAAGGCAATAACTTTATAAAATTTACCATTTAAGAAAGTTAAATGAAAGATTCCATGGAGAACATTAAATATATGTGCTTTGGATTTCCTGTTACCTCTCGCTGGTCATTATTAACAGACAGATGAACTCAAACTTCTTGAAAAGTAGACGTCGCTTCGTGAAATCAGATTACCAATTCATGAACCTGCAATTCTTTTCGGAAAGGAAGTTTTAAACAACAACCCAAGTAGATTGTATGACGGGTGTTGGTTTAGTTTTAGGAATCGTTGTTATTAAAATGGAGTTATTATAAAACGAGCCTTCCTTCATTGAAAATATGTATATGAATTATTTCTAGTTCTGAAAATTATGACTAAAGGAAGAAGTTAACAGCGAAGCGCGTTTCACTGTGAACATACTTTTTGAGAAAAAGTGTATATGAAAGCGAAATGAAAGATACCTTATACATGGTGCCTCACGAAAGTTGCACTTCAATAGTAAAAAACTGCAATTTGCAGTAAAATTGTTCTTGCCAAAGACAGTTTCTGCAATCAACAGCAACGAATCTAAACTAATTGCTCACATCTAATACTGTTGTTACAAAGTACGTGTTTTTTTCACTCTGGTTCAGGCTGCATTACAACCTAACCAACATGCCAGTATACTGCCACCAAAAAAGTCAGGAAACCTTAATTTATTAATGAAATCTAAACACATCTTTGCTGTAACAATTTCATATTTCTTCAAGCTGGTCTGTTATCACGAAAACGTGACAGCGATTTACATTCATTACAATAGTGTAGATACTATCTTTAGCGTGAACAACTTGAATGGAAATGGCAGTCTCTATTGTTTAATTGAATCGTTTCGTAACTTTCGCGTGACACCACATCTATGGTACATTTCATTTCACTTTCGTGTACACTTTTTCTCAAAAGGTATGAACTGAGAAACGTGTGACAAATTTCAAACGAATATTACAATTCCTTCTTACCTCATCCTTATTTTACTACTGCCAATCTAGAAATAAATTTAGAAATTCATATTGACATAAGATATCGCAATATAGAACTACGCAGATGGACTATGCTTTAGATACCAATACCATATGGTACATCTTCAAAACTGCTTCTGAAATTTCCAATTAATATTTAGTTTCATACAGTCAATAAGTTTTTTAGTTAAAAAAAACTTGGATATTTAATTTCCCCCAACCCAAAAACTCCTGTTTTCCCTGCAGTCCCATAAGAGACATTTGTTGCTTCACAGAGAATAATACGTTACACACGGAAACAATGTTGTCATATGTAACAGGTAACATTTGTGTTTACAACGCTGTAGTCGGCGAAGCAGTAAGTGTTTGTAGTGGTGTCATGAACTAGAGTTTACCCATTAGCTCTTCAAACTGAACAAAAATTGGGACTACTGGAGATCACGATTCCGATATAACAACATTCACTAATGACATCATAATACTGCGGTATTCAATAGCAAGACAAATTATTTTTAAGCAGTAATTCTGTTGTAATACAGCCTGGATCATTATTTTCAAATGGAAATTAGGTTGTAATAATGCTTGGAACAGTATGACACCGTTAAATGTACTTCCAAAAATTGTTGCTAGCACTAGCTTGCGTTCGACTACTGCAGCATTATGATGCCACTTCCTTGCGGAATTGCGGTATCCAGTAATCCCCAAAAATTTGTATCACACGAATGATGAAGTACTTCAAACAGAAAAGGATGGTACGAGTCCTGGTCCGAAAAGTGATTCACAGCGATATAAACATATATTTGTAGTTTATTTTCATCTATAAAGCTGGTGGCTCTATGGTGCCATGATGTGACTTAATTAGATGTGGCACCAAAAAAAATTCCAGAGTTATTTTGTTTTAAATGAACATTGAACTGTGCATCCACATTATGCCATAAATTACTAAAATTACAGATCTCTCATAGTAAATAGCAAATTTGCCATTCTGATAATAGTAGAAATGCTAATTACGAGTTGTCCAGGACCCACAATGTACAATTCCTGGTCAATTTAAGACCATTCAAAACAAATCATTTTCAAGATGTTGTTTTTCCAAGAATGTTCTCATAACTTCAGGTCAAAATAATAATATTCCTGAAGCTATATTTGTAATCCTATTTACTATATGGAAACTGTTGATACCCATACATACAGCTGTCAAAAAGACTATAATGCAAATATAATAATAATGATTAAATGCTGAAGCAAAGAGTAATTGCACCATTCTTGTTACATAAAAATTTGTGTTCATTTCCTTAATCCACATAATCATTAAAGGAATACCATCAAAACAAGTACCTCATAAACACTAAATGCAAAATTTTGGTTTTAAAACACTACAGTTCATAAAAAGTTAGGAAGAATACATACATTTGTTATATTCATATATGGGTGGAATTCTAGGAAGTTACGGCATCTTAATTAAAAAAATGAAGATCCACAAAATAAATAAATGATTTCAGAACTGTTTTCACCGCTATCCCACTTTATTACAGTACAATTCTATTGCTTCTCTTCTAAAAAGTTATTTAAAGCAACACTCCAAGCGGTATGAGTACATAAAATGTGTTAAATAATATATTTGCGTAGTTTAAATTAATCGTCGCTCTTCCCGACATCCAATTAGCCAATTTTTTCCCCGCAAACAGAGAAATACGAAAAACAAAAAAATTATCCTCAACCTCAGTATGCACCACCTGGCTCCGTACAATATGAAGTACTATTAGGATCGTATCAACTATTACAAACGATGGGATAAAACTGCTTTGCCATAAAATTCATGCGGTCCGTGCCACGCAGTGACAAGCTGCCCGAACAAAGAAAGGTCGCTAATTCATGCTTAAAGACATCTACATGGGCATAATAATACAAAGTAAAGAAATTGAACACTTTTTTTGGATAAATAAGAACGTATTTGTCAATCACCAACAAATGATTCAAGAAATACTTACATCCACCATTGCTACCGGGTCAGCCATCTTGTAATAGATGGCAAGACCACAGCAGATTCAACTAGAACTCCAAACACCACACCCAACTTGCTCTTCACCTGACGCAACAGGCTATAAAGTACAAAGATTACTTCCAACTAAAGATTAAATCGCGGTATATCTCTGAAACTCTCGAAAATAAAATTAATCGACAGTGAGTAAGCAAATATATATTAAAAAAATCAATTGGTTATTTTGAAGTTTATCTTGCTTATAAAGTGTAAAACATATGCCAAAGCATTACAAGACGCTGTGATTCATTTTTTTGTCATCAGTTCTCAACAGGTTTCATAAAATCGTCCATCTCTTCCTATCTCACGTTAACCCCTTCATCTCAACATACTCCCCACAACCTACGTCCTCAGTTATCTACCAGAGGCAATACATATATTCTGATTTATGTCTTCCTCTACATTTCTTTAAGAAGCACTGATAATGATGTCAATTACATTTTGGGTTCTACTGAGTAGACTAGTAATCTACGTGTCAGATGTTAAGATAGAAGTATCACCAGCTTATTGAATAACCGAGCTATTATCCAGAGGCGGCCCTTAGGGGGTGGAAAGCAGGGCAATCGCCCGGGGCCTCGCTCTTGGAAGGGCCTCGCGCAGCAACCCGAGTAGAAAAAAGTTTATATTTAAAAAATTATATTTTATCTTTTCTTATTAGTGATAATAATAAAATAAAATTGGTTAATTGAAAGGAAAGTATATATTAATAAGAACCTAACAAAAATTTCTCATGTAGGTTCATTCAATGTCACATTCGTATAAAAAGTAAGATTAATGATATCAAAATTAAATAATTTATCAGTGAATAATATTTTTTTGTAATTTAACTGTCAAACATAGTCGAAAAATTAATTACTATTTGAATCTTGCATATTAGAAAACCCACTTGAACTCTCAGTTTTGTGTTTCATAGTGTTTACGATTTACGCTCGGGTGATAGCGGTGTTTCATTTCGTTCGTCAACTCTAGTCACCTTACACTGGAAAACTGAGTCACATTTGACAGGTAATACGCCGCATCGTCACCACACCAACAATCGGTCGAGTGAAGGCTCACCCTTCCTGTGTTCACACTTGTCCGTAGCTCGGCTGTGTGACGAACGTGTTCCTGTGTCTCAGTTTCCTTTAACATTTTAATTTGGTTGTTTCCCTAAAAATGAGCCAAAGTCAGGGATGACAACCATACTCTGTTACAGAGTATGTTCTTATTTTGCGTAGGCATACTTTATTATCTACGAAAGTAATAAAGTAAGTTAAAATGTTTTCATTACCTGACTCTCGTTATCACCTCACTGGTTGATCTTTTACTTACAAAAATAGTATCCAAACGTAATATTAACAAACCACCATTAAAAGTCTTTCTCAAGCGTTTCTGAACGCCATTGTAATGAAATGTCAAATATCAATCAATTACCACTAGAAGTGTTTGTTTTGTTTGAGGTTACTTTCGATTCACTCTATAGATTTTGTTAATAAAGAATGAGATCACCATATATTTTGTGGTCTCAAAGACCTAGCCACAGTTTTTCTTACCAGCTGTGGAATGTACATCTATTGTATCCACCATTTTTATACTGGTAATCTTACCAGGAATATAAGACCTATAGTTTAACATATAATTCCAACCGCGCAGAGTCCTAGCATCTTCGCATTAACAAATCAACGCTTTGCCAGATATAAAGGTCATTTTTAAGCCACATAAAAATTGCATCCGAGACCGGGATTTTAACCAGGGATTTACCGTACCACAATCGTACGCCATAACCATCTGACACATTAAATCAAACCTAGAAGTAACGAAAAATATGTATTCAAACATAATAAAATAAATATAATATACTTTATTTTTGCTGTCAGAAAACACACACCAAAATTACAGTGCTACTTATATCGCAGCATCTGATGGATGATGAAACGAATTTTTACGAATGTTTTGAATGGCACATTCTATATCCTACAATCATCTGATGAACATGGGAGTGAGGATGAAGAAAAGGCACTTTTTTTAAGGCAACCAATAACACGAATACATCATACGTGAAGAAGTGGAAATTTCCAAACCACCTTTATTTACTTCTCCACATCCACCAGCCCGACATAGAAAAAGTAAATCAAAAGCCCTTACTCTAACTGAACAAGAAAGGCAGCGTAGGAGATACAGTTTAGAAAGACTGCTTGCAATTGTAAATCTCATGGTCTTCAGAGGTCAGAGAGAGAAATTGATATCTGACTCAGATTCAAGTGATACTAGCGGAAACTTTATAGATTTAGTAAAGTTAATATCCTGATTTGATCCAATATTACGACTTCACCTAAAACAAGTAACAGAAAAGACGATTAATGACCGTTATCTCAAACAAAACAAAAAAATAAAATCAAAATGAGCTTATACAATAAATGGCAAGTCGCCAGAAGACTCAAATTTCTGACTCAATAGTAAATAATAAATATTACTCAATTGTTTTTTATTGAACTTGTGATGTTACTCGTGTTGAGCATTGTCAATTATTACAAGAATTTTTTAATACAAATATAACTGACTCTGAAGAACATTTCATTGGTTTGTTAGCTGTCTAAAAAAACGAGAACTGAGAGTATTATTAATCATATAATCACAGAGCTGGAACAGCTGGATCTATCATTGCAAAACTACAGATTCTGACGGTATGATAATGAAGCCAATATGCGTGGATAAAAAAAGTGGTGTCCAGAAACCCACAATTGAATTTAATAAACTTATTTTTTATCCTGTGGGAGTCATAACTGGAATCTCATCATACATAGGAGATGCAGCATCGACTTGTGTTTATTTTTTGCTACAATTACTGTAAACTCTGCCGGATCGAGTAATACCAACCAAAAGATGTTTTTGATGCTTTAAGGGATTGAGGCAGAAAATACAACAGATTTTAAGTAGGTTTGCAGTTGCTCTCGTCGTATGGTATGACATTCTTACAAAGATAAATGTTATTAAAAAAAATAATGTTGCAAAACGAAAAGTGCAACTAGATGCGGCTATACCAATACTTAGACGCATTTATACATTGGCTTGATAATTATCGGGAAAATTATTTCAAATCATCTTTGGTAATGCTAAAAAAACAGCTGATGAAAAATGATGTAGCGGTGTATTTCTCGCTACGGGTTTGTCATGGATGGCTGAGTAAGCTAAGTGGCCGTGCGGTAACATACTTGTCAGGATGTGTTACACGATGACACGGCTCTGGCGTTCTTCTCGTCTCGCTACCAGCTGCCTGAGGAGTAAATAATGTTGAGGTGATTATTACTGAAACATTCTATTGGTACACCTCCTGGTTTATTGACACCTTATTTCCATACGATACATCTTCGCTGGTTTCCCTACAACTGAACTCCATAGCTTGCTACTGCTCCAAACGGATGAATACTTTGGCTATCATGATGCGTAACTATTAACGACTTGCTTGGCGGTGGCTAGCTTGGCGGTGGCTAGCTTGGCGGTGGCGCGCAGCGGCAGATACTCTAACTGACATAGTGACAGTCGATCACTGTCCTAATGATGTCTGCCCGACATAGTGTCTGACTAGACTGCTCAACCAGACGGACAGGCTGCCAAGACTGACCTGACCTGGACTGACCTGACGGTCTAGCCCCGACTGCCCCCCTACGACCCCTGGGCGTGTCCATATATCACGACACCCAGAGTGACGTCGGCGTGACCGCTTTCCTAACACTCCGGCTAGGCAGTCACCTTCCACCGTGTTCTCGAAACATCACGATGGCTGGTCACGTATTGCTCCCATTTACTGGGTCAGCTGTTTGCGTTAGCTACTTGAGCCTCCGCTTGCGACCTCTTTGCTGTATTGCGGCTGATTGTTTTGCACAACCGCTGACGCTATCGAAACCTACTTTCCTCGGCCGTTGTCCGCTACGCCGACCGCCTGACAGCTTGTCGCCGTACTTTACTTCTCTAACAATTCAAATATTATAATTACAATTTTGCCTATTACATCACCCCCTCTCTTACTTTGGCTTTGTCCCTAAAGCCATTTACTCTGATGTGCTATTCTCACTGTGCTATGGAATTCTCTTGCGGGGTTACAAATACAATACAACCATGTAACATAGTTTCAACAATGAATCTTCTGTTCGACGTCCAATCCTGTACAACAAAAGGTTAACATTAGTTTTAATACACTGTGCACTAACATCTAGTGTCAGTGGTTTGTACATGATTGCTATCATTTCCGTTGGTGGCTGGCACTGCCATGAAAATTTGTGATGCTCTAGGTAATTGTGTGTTTACTTTAAATTTTGTTAGTTTTTTGGAATATCTCTTGTATATACATAATATAAGAATAATTATAATAGATTTAGATACATTTGATGATAAACTAATGGATGTTACTAGAGTCTTATGCCTATTTTGAAGTTGTATTTGTGTTTCTATATTGGCCAACAAATGATTGTATTTTATTGCATCTCTAGCTTGTTGCAGATGTTTGCTTATTTCTGAAGTGAGTATTTCTGGGTTTGTTTGATTTAATTGAAGTAACTTTGGACTATGATATATCCGTTTATCGAAAGTGGGTAATACATAATTGGGAAAGGAAATATTGATTGAACTTATGACATTATGTACGTCTGGTATGATAAAATTTTCACCCAGGAACTGGCATTGTGCTGCCTGTTCGATAATTCCTGAAAATGTTAGCTTAATTCTATCGACTGTTTGATTTAGTTGTTCATTCCAACAAGTAACTGTTATATCCTGCGGTTTTACCATTGTGAACACCCAGTTTTGTTTTATTGGTGCCACATATGGACGATGTATTGATAAAACTTGTCTCTGGCAAAGGCTAGAAAAATTATTCGCAAAAAACATTGAAGTTTCACAGCTCGGAAAATTTCTATCATGTAATGTTATCCAAGGACAAATCGTTATAGCTGAATTATGGCATTTCTCCAAATCTCTATTGTTCACTACGGCATATGAATTTTGATTTTGGGTTAACAATAATATCTCGTGTGTTTCCCATTGTATGAAATGGTTTGTTTGTTCCCATGCTACTGGAAAAGTGTGTATTGAATATCTCGTTAAAACAGAATCAGTTGTGCCGATTGGGATGTCTATAATGATTCTTAACTGTTCATCCATCAATACTACATTAACTGTAACAATTTGATAATATTTATATATGTGTTCTAAATTGCAAGGAAATAACATATAACTTTGTGCTCCTAAATGTTTCTGAATTGTTTGCAAATGTTGTAAATATACCTTAGGTGGAAGCAAAACATCACTCAATTTCCCATTTGAAGCTTGTATTAATGCAATTCGTAACTTGGTGAGTTCAATTTTAGTATTCGTGACCGTTAAGATTAACTGTTGCAACAACTGGGTACAATATAATTGCTTGACAAAAACTTTTTCTAACTCCTTTAGGTTCTGATTGAGAGTTGTTTGTACTTCCTCTACTTTAGACATGAATGTGTGTGCTAATTTTGTAATGACAAAAGTTGAATTCGTTACTGCACATTCCAAATTCTTAGTTAACAAAATTTGTTTTGCTGCGCTAATTTCTAAATTTTGAGTCAGTTTTTCTAATCCTACTAACCGATTATTTAATTTTTTTACATCTTGCTCTGTTGCTGTACCTAGTACCTGTTTTAAAATAGATCCTCCTAGATTTATCCAACCTTTTCGATCTTCTATTTCCCTTGGGCAATAATTCTACTAAATTTTGATACTCTTCGTCTAATGAAACATACAAGGTTCTTAAACTTACTATTAAAGTATGAGTTATATCTTCGTCATAGGACGGTAACTTTTGGAAGGACTCATCTAGTGATTGAAAAATGTTGCTCAACTGTACGCTATGGTTGCGAAGTTCCGTAAAATCAATTTGTGCAATCACTGACCATGTATATGGAGAGTGAATTACATCCTGTTCTTTAACAAAAGATTATTCCGTTATCTAGAGGTGTGACCTTATAACTTATAGAATATCCAATTTCTTGTGCTATTACTAATGCTATTGCTAAAACTATCTGGAAACTCATTTTTGCTTATTATAAAGAATAGTATTTACACTTTCCTAATTGTTAGCTGTTTTTGGTTTAACTCTCTTACTATTATAGGCTAATCCTAATTATTCTTATAATTACACGAAAATCTTACTTAACCACTACTGTTTATAGATTGTCAGATACTTATTCTGGTCCGTGTTTACACACTGCACTGCTTACAGTCTGCTCAGCAATGTTGACACTGCGAAGCGCTGAATTGCTGCTAACCAGGTCACTTGCCGATCGTAGTCAGCAATCCTGCGGAACACACGTCTTGTGACAGAATGCTGTACTGTTAATTTTATGTTACACACATGTGTCCTCCTTTCGCGTGTTTGTTTTGTTTGCGATTATGTGACGGTGGGTGTGTGTGTACTGGAGTATTTTTGTTTATGTGTTAACATTTTGTTCTTGAGGTAGAGCAGTATTCAACCCATTTATTATCTTTTAATTTCACACTACAATTTCCGTTCAATGCGACTCAATGAACAACATTTATGACTATCTCGCGCAAACTATATTTTATCAATTTACTAGCGTTCTTTCTATCTTTCAAGTGAGACATGCGCATGGCTATTGTAATTTTGCTACTTATTGCACGTTACTATGGAATTTTTATTATTACTATTTAATCTATTTATTTTAATCTTTATCTCGCCTTCTCAGGTTGTAGCGCTGCTGCGCCCGGTTTCCTGGACTTACCTTTCCGTCCGTATCTCCTTGTGTGCTATGACTTTCCGTTAATGCTAGTGAAGTCTTACTATTATTGCGATTCCGCAATTGATAGTGTTGGTTGGGTACTGCTCCTACTTGTGGTTCTGTGTTCGGTTCTCCCGCTTCTTTACCTCGGATGGTGGTTTATCGGTGTTGCTTATAACCTGTTGATCGCTTTTACGCCATACATATGGTTTTACTCTGTTTTTGTTTACGATCGCGTTTCTATTTGGTAGCTTTATTTCTAGTGTTACGTTTGATGGTATAGATACGACTTCAAACGGACCTTCCCAATTAACATTGAATTTAGAGGTAGATCCTCGTTTCTATACGGTTTATTCAATAAAATGAATGATCCTGGTAAAATTTCTTGTGGTTGGGCCTTTTTATTGTACTGCTTTGCTTGTCTAGCGAATGCTGCTGCGTTAGATTTCTTTACGCTGCTCCAAATTCGTTTTAACTTGTGTGCTAGGCTTCTAACTTCTGGGTTATTTATGTCTTTAGAAATCGGTGCTAATGCGAATGGTGATCGCATCTCATAACCATACAATATTTCATACGGTGTTTTATTTGTTGAAGGAATGGATTTTACAGTTATATGCGCTAACTATAAATGGTAAGATCGTGTCCCAATTTTTATGCGATCTGTTAACGTAACAGCTTAGTGCTTTTATTATTGTTTTGTGCGTTCGTTCGATCCGGCCGTTGCACTTGGGATTTAGTGCTGATGTCCTTAGTTTTTCAATACCTATATTTACAAGTTTCCGTGAAATTTCTGATAGAAATTCGATCCTTGATCCGAAGGGCGGAAATGGGCGATCCATGTACCAATACCCATTTCACAACAAACGCTCTTGCTATTGTCTCTGCCTTTTGATCTGGAGGGGTATCATAACTAAGTATCTCGAAAATGCGTCTATTATGGTGAGAATGTACGCGTTTCCCTGTTCGCTCCTTGTTACTGGACCGACTACGTCAATATGAATTCTTTGGAAGGGTTGGGTGGTCTCTGGTAATGGTTGTAATTTTTCTTTATGCCGGGATTCTCCCGCGCGCTTGCTGCAAGTTAGACAACTCGCAACATACTGGCGTACGTCTTTTGCCTATAGGGCCACCAGTACGCTCTCGCGATCAGCGATTTGTGTTTTTGTAACCCGCGTGACACCCATAGAATGAGTCATGGTGTAGCTTCATAACTAACTCTCGTAGTATCTCGGGTACAACTACACAATCACCTTGCTTTGTTTTCGGTGTAATACTTCACCATGCATAACAAAGCGTGGATGTTGACGCCACTTTGCGCATTGTGGGTCACGGGACTGATGAATCGGTAATTGCGCTAACGACAGTGGTTGCTGCACTCAGCTTTCTACCTTTCTGCTTAGTCCGTCAGCATGTCCTATTTCCCGACCAGGTTTCACGATTACTTTGTATTGATATTCAGCAAGTAATAGAGACCATCTCATTAATCTACCTGAAGGGTCCTTCAAATTTAACAACCATTGAAGGGCACTATGGTCAGTAACTACATCGAATTCACGGCCCCAAGATAGGTACGGTAATATTTAATCCCCCATACCAAACCGACCATTTCACGTTCAGAAACTGAGTAATTCGATTCTGCTGGACTCAATTGTCTGGACGCGTAGGATATGGGTTTTTGTACTCCATTGAAGTCTTGAAAGAACTGCCACACGCGTATTGGCTACAATCTACAGTAAGTCGAAAACGACGTGAGAAATCTGGGATTGATAGCAAAGGTTGTGTCGTTAAAACATCTTTTAAAGTATCCATAGCTTTTTGACATTCTTCTGTCCAAATGAATTTAGCGTCTTTTAATAACAATCTGGTTAATGGTTTAGCTATTTTTGCATATCCTTCTATGAACTTCCGGTAGTAGTTCGACAAACCAAGGAATGATTGCAATTCCTTGACTTTCGTAGGGGTGGGAAAATCTTTTACTGCCGAAACTAATCTTGGGTGGGGTTTCACTCCCTCTTTTGAAATTATGACCTAAGTATTCGATCTCTCGTGGATGAAATGACATTTTTTTTTTTTTTTTTTTTTTTTTTTTTTTTTTTTTTTTTTATATGATAAAGTTAAATTAGCCTTTTTTTTTTTTTTTTTTTTTTTTTTTTTTTTTTTTTTTGAGACGTTCTAGTACTTCCACTCTGGCCTCGCATTCGGGAGGACGCCGGTTCGAATCCGGGTCCGGGCATCCAGATTTGGGTTTTCCATGGTTTCCCCAAATCACTCCAGGCGAATGCCGGGATGCTTCCTTCAAAAAGGCCATGGCCGAATTCCTTCCCGTTCCTTGTCCCCAGTACCATCCCGCCTCTAAAGACCTAAGCTGTCGACGAGGCGTAAAGCAGTAAAAAAAAAAAAAAAAAAAAAATCTAGTACTTCCCTTAAATGGTTTATATGCTCGTCAAATGACTTAGAAAATACGATAATATCGCCAATATAAATTAGACAATATTGCGTCTTTATCTGTCTGAAAATAGTGTCTAAGAGACGTTGGAACGTTGCTCCTGCATTCCTTAGTCCATACGGCATTTTACAATATTCAAAAAGACCGTTGGGTGTGCAAAATCCGGTTGTTGGGATGTCTTGTTCTGCCATGCTTACTTGGTGGTAACCCGATTTCAGATCTAGGGTAGAAAAGTACTTGCAATTTGATAAATAATCAACCGTTTCAGAAATAGAAGGCAAAGGGTACACGTCTGGTACCGTAACTTTATTCAATCGTCGATAGTCGACGCAAAAACGATATTGTACCTCCCCATCAATTGACTTTTCGGAATTAATACCACTGGCGAGGACCACGGTGATTCTGATTCGCGAATGATACCATCTTTCAATTGCTGCTCGATTAATTCATCTAGGATTTTTCTTTGGTTTATGGGGACTCTATATGGTTTCATTTTGATTGGCGCGGCATCCCCGTTATAATATGATGTTTCACTAGGCTTGTTCCCGGTAATGCTTGCTTTGGTGCGAATAACGTTATTATTCATTTAATAGTGCTTCCAGTTTCTCTTGTTACTGCTCTGGCAAATGACTTATCTTATCTTTAAAATCAATTACTGGTACGCTCGAACCATAACTTATCTGCTTTATATCTATGCTTTCACTTTCACCTGAGCGAGAAGTGGTTTGCAAAAAATCATCACTTAACACTGACACATTAGCTAATGTTTGTTTCTTAGGGATTTCTACAGTGCGATTCCCGAAGTTTTCTAGTACGACAGGAACGCAAACTTTACCTTTACTTATGCTAACATCACATATACTTCGTTTAACGTATGTTCTCTCTTTATCTAAAAATTCGTTCACTGGCAAAGGATCTATTACCACGGTAGTCCCAACTTCCACCTTTATTCCCTTAGGAATTGGAATGTGAAAGATTCTCCCTGAAGAGCTTGGAACTTTGTACACAGCATCGGATTTCACAATTGACCAATGCGTCTTTTCTGCAGAGGATTGCACGTCTGCCTTCCCCACTAAACGCTTTTTAGGGTCTTTGAGCAATACTAGCTGGCGTTTGCCACGGCAATTCCTAAGACTAATAGTGCTGACTGAAAAATCCAAAACCGCTTTGTACTGTCGTAAAAATGGTAATCCAAAAATGCCATCTATCTTTGGACCTAAAGACGGTACGACATATACTGTTGTCAAAAAATTTTCTCCCTCGATTTGAAATTCTATATCTTTAATTCCCTGTACTGGTATCTCATTAGAAGCATCTAACCCTACTATTTTGCAGTTGGGTGGGTTTAGCCCTTTTGTTCCACATATTTCTTCACATAACAGGTTACAACTCGCGCCAGAATCTAATAAAAAATTACAGATCTTTCCCTGGTAGTTAGCTATAATTGTGAGATCCCCTGATTGTTGCCTTAGACTATCCCAAGTTTGTGCTATTGGGATTCTAATATCAGGTAACAGGACGGGCTCACGGTTACCTTGCTTCAGATTTCCGATTGGTTAGGCGAGGTTTGAGCTTGCTTATTTATTTTTCCACTTACCTTGTTACTGCTAGATTCCATCGAGCTCCCGTTTTTGGACCATTGCTTTGGTTTACCTTTGTACTGATAGTTACGATTTCCGTAATCATTCCTATTACCTTGGTTACTTCCCTGTGTGTTTCTGTGATAATACTGCGAGCATGGAGTTTCAAACTTACTCCTAGGAATCGAAAACTTGCTCTGTGAAGGCTTAGCTCGATTTGCTCTTTGACTTTGAGGATTTCGAAAACAATCTCTCTGAAAATGTCCTTGCTTGCCACAGAAATGACATCTTACTATTTTTTAAGCATAGAACACTTGATTAGAATGTCTAGGCTTACCTTCTGTCGCGCTGTTTTTCACCTGTTCAAACAATATGCCGAACTGTAATGCGTGTTCAAATGTACTTGGTCTTTTAAGAGCTATGTGTTCATACAACTCATTATCTATTCCTGCTAACCACGTTGCTAAGAGACGTTGATCAGCCTCATAGGACGTGATTAGGTCCTGTTTCTCATCACCTGTCAGTTCGTATGTGTTATCATTTATTGCTTTCAACCTATCCGCGAATTCCTGAAGGGATTCCGCGCTCCATCTCTTAGTATTACGTAACTTCTCTCGGTAAAACATTGTGCTATGTTTAGGTTCGAATCTTTTAATCAATTCTGCTTTAAGACCTAGATATGTCTCAGTTATTTTGCAATTATGGTCAACCGATATATGACGGAATGCTGCTCCTGATAAACGCGACTTCAAAATACGCAATTTTGTTTGAGATGACAACGAAAACATATTTATTATATTTTCATACCGTGAAAAAAATTCTTTAACGCTCTTTCCCGGTTCGCCACTGAATGTCACACTTGGAGATAGAAAAGTGCTTAGTAATTGTAATTCTCTCATCTCATCTTTAGCTAAAGCTGTTTGAACTTCTAAATTCTCGACTCTTTGGCTAATTTCACTTACCGCTTGTTGCACGGTTTGTGCTTGGGACTGAGTGCCTGTACTAGTCATAATTTGGGTTGATAACTACTCACCCCGTGTGGAAGATTGATGACACGCCCACTGCGCCGCGCGAGAAGAGTCGACCCGCGCCGCTGGCTGCACAGCTCCTGCTCTGCTTGAAGACTAACTCGTACTGACAGCTGGCCCGCACCGCAGACGACTGCTCCCAGGACTGGTACCGCTTCCGCGAATCTACGACTGCTACTGCCCGCGCCGTTCGAATCGTTGCTTCTTGCCTATCTTGCACGCAACAGCCAAAAGGGACCAAATTTACTCAAGGCCTATTATCTCCGTTGTTGTTAGCTTCTACTTCTTCTTCTTTTCTTGTTTTCCTTCTTCCTCTTCTTGTCTTGTTTTCCTTCTTCCTCTCTTGCTACGTTCAGTTTCGACCTCGGCTCTATTGAACGTGTTGTTCTTGGACCGATGGTTGGCTCGAAGACCACGACTGATCACCAAATGTAGCGGTGTATTTCTCGCTACGGGTTTGTCATGGATGGCTGAGTAAGCTAAGTGGCCGTGCGGTAACTTACTTGTCAGGATGTGTTACCCGATGACACGGCTCTGGCGTTCTTCTCTTCTCGCTACCTAGCTGCCTGAAGAGTAAATAATGTTGAGGTGAGTATTACTGAAACATTCTATTGGTACACCTCCTGGTTTATTGACACCTTATTTCCATACGATACATCTTCGCTGGTTTCCCTACAACAGAACTCCATAGCTTGCTACTGCTCCAAACGGATGAATACTTTGGCTATCATGATGCGTAACTATTAACGACTTGCTTGGCGGTGGCTAGCTTGGCGGTGGCTAGCTTGGCGGTGGCTAGCTTGGCGGTGGCGCGCAGCGGCAGATACTCTAACTGACATAGTGACAGTCGATCATTGTCCTAATGATGTCTGCCCGACATAGTGTCTGACTAGATTGCTCAACCAGACGGACAGGCTGCCAAGACTGACCTGACCTGAACTGACCTGACGGTCTAGCCCCGACTGCCCCCCCTACGACCCCTGGGCGTGTCCATATATCGCGACACCCAGAGTGACGTCGGCGTGACCACTTTCCTAACACTCCGGCTAGGCAGTCACCTTCCACCGTGTTCTCGAAACATCACGATGGCTGGTCAGGTATTGCTCCCATTTACTGGGTCAGCTGTTTGCGTTAGCTACTTGAGCCTCCGCTTGCGACCTCTTTGCTGTATTGCGGCTGATTGTTTTGCACAACCGCTGACGCTATCGAAACCTACTTTCCTCGGCCGTTGTCCGCTACGCAAACCGCCTGACAGCTTGTCACCGTACTTTACTTCTCTAACAATTCAAATATTATAATTACAATTTTGCCTATTACAATGATATTGACAAAGTTCTTAATCGTGAAAAAAGAGAAGTAAAACGAACGAAGTTTGATTATGAAGGGGAAGCTGAAGCTCTTGAATTAAACTATTTGTATGTTATTGTTGACCATGTGCGCATAAGCTTCCAGCGTAGATTTGAGGCACTTAATCATGATGATAACGTATTTGGTTTTATGTATAACATAAAAATATTAAATGAAATTAGTGACTGTGAACTTTTGAAGCAATGCAGTTACTTGCAAGTCCTTTTAACAGCAGGAGACACATCAGATGTTGATCTACATGAATTGAATGAAGAACTGAATATGTTTATCCGTGTATAAGAAGTAAACGAAGGCGTTATCTCGGTGACGAGATATATAATAGAAATAACATTAACTTAGTGTACCCCATTATTGAAGTAGTCCTGAGAAATTTTGTCACCACATCTAAGATGGTTTGCGTTCGCAGAAAGACGTTTTTAATGGTTAAAAATTAATAAAACATATCTGAGGAATTCGATGACACAAGATCGATTTTCAGCCCTTTCTATTCTTTGAAGTGAAATGACGCAGCTCATTCTATGATTTTTGTGCTTTAATTAAATATTTTAGCCTTAGCAAAAGCCACAAACATAACTTTTAATCCCTGCGTATAGCTTTCAGGCACTTATGTACTTCAGTTTATCCTTAACTAGCCCCAAAGCCTCGTCAAAAATGACGGGTTTAACGGAGTGTTATGATAATTTATTTCTCTGCAGTTGCTTAACTAAATAGAATTGTTATAAAATAAAGCTCATTGTAATTTATCGTCCCTTGTGCTGTAGCAAAATGTTTCAGTTGTCAACTTGCTCCAGGTTGCATTTCAGCCTAACCACAAATTCCACTAATATTGCGCCTAGAAAAGCAAAGTTTCAATCAGGCGCGAATTAATACATTCCCGGTATCGCATGTCAGTGACATAATGCGTCGTGATATAAACTTGATCCCAAATCTTCACAGGTTCTTACACTTTTCTTTCTTAATATCTGTTATGAAGATCGATATTTTAACGGCTGACAGATCTTAAATTGGCTGAAATAATGACCCCAGTTAAAACGAAGGATGCTAAAAATAAATCTTAACAACTTACGCTATGCGACGTAATATTTAATTGTGGTTTAGGCCACATATATCGTGATCAATTTGGAACTTCTTTCATTCAAACCATGTAATGATTTCAGTAAAAAAAACCTGACAATTAATATGCAAATTTAAACTAAATACACACTTTTCTTTCAGTGTTCTGGATGTCTTAGCAATTGCTTAACTATATAGAACTGTCATAAAATAAAATTCAATGTAACACGTCGTGCCTTGCGCTGTAGAAAAGGATTCCGTTTCAATCCGGGTCCAGGTTGCATTTCAACATAACACGTACTACGATAAGTGTAGTGTAAGATGCACAGACCGCAATCAGAGTATAACTATTTCCGTTCAAAAGAATGAATAATTTCAATAATAGGACACAGTTTAAATTATTTTGAAAAAAAAAAAAACTAAATTATTCATGCCCTCTGCCGTAACGGCAAATGCCACTTGTAATTCTAATCCATGCTAGGTTATAATCAAAGCAAAACTTTCGTTACATTTATGCTCGAAATACAAAGCTTTTATCTTACATATCGATGGACAAAGAATTTAAGGAATACTTCTATATACATATATTATGTAAATATAGGCGTCTAATGATTGATATGTCGATTTTAACGCAATACATACTTTTATTTCAGTGTTCTGTAAGTTAATTTATTCGCGGATGCTTGGAAATGTTAATAAATAACGCGCATTACCAAGAATAATGGTGTAAAGGGTGACGTAATTGCGCGCCGTCACAAAGTTACGTCATACCATGACAGACGACGTCATAGCTGAAACAGTTGCTTATTATAATATTAGATAATTTTACGTCTTTATATTTGTTAACTACTAATAACCCTTCTAATATAATATTTTAAAGCTCAAAATTTATTTATTTATGACTTTTGCATTTTTCGTCGACCATCAGAAAACCCTACTTTCGATTCACATACTTTGCACAAAGGACAATGGCCTTGCAAAGATCTGCCACCCTGGGCCTCGCAATGGCTAAGGCCGTCGCTGCTATTATACCATTGTGGTATATCATTGCCATAGAGGATGAAAAGCAATGAAGCAATGGACCAAGAACAGATCCTTGTGGTACTCCTTTTTTAACCAAACATAGACTAGATTTGAATTTTATACTTTCCTCTGTAGTTTTATGAAGAATTTCTGTTTGTTGCACCTATTGTTCAAATATGATTCTAATAAAGTTAAAGATATTCCTCTGATGCAATAGTTCTTTATTTTGTTCAGCAATTTAGTATGGTCAACTATATCAAAAGCTTTTGAGAGATCTATAAAAACTGCAGATGAACATTTATTACCGTCAAGGTTTTCAAGTAATTTTTCAACAAACTCTGCCATTGCATTAACAGTCTACTGAGCAGACTAGTAATATGTGTATCAGATATTAAGATAGAAGTATCATTAGCATATTGAATAACAGAGCTATTATCCCATTATGGTATGTCATTGACCAAACTGATGTTTTATTTATGAGGTTATTAATTTCTAAAAACTTTGTTAATCTATTATTTTACTAAAAGTGGTGATGAGAGAAATACACTCCTCGAAATTGAAATAAGAACACAGTGAATTCATTGTCCCAGGAATGGGAAACTTTATATACACATTCCTGGGGTCAGATACAACACATGATCACACAGACAGAACCATAGGCACATAGACTCAGGCAACAGAGCATGCACAATGTCGGCACTAGTACCGTGTATATCCTCCTTTCGCAGCAATGCAGGCTGCAATTCTCCCATGGAGACGATCGTAGAGGTGCCGGATGTAGTCCTGTGGAACGGCATGCCAAGCCTTTTCCACCTGGCGCCTCAGCTGGACCAGCGTTCGTGCTGGACGTGCAGACCGCGTGAGACGACGTTTCATCCAGTCCCAAACATGCTCAATGGGGGACAGATCCGGAGATCTCGCTGGCCAGGGTAGTTGACTTACTCCTTCTAGAGCACGTTGGGTGGCACGGGATACATGTGGACGTGCATTGTCCTGTTGGAACAGCATGTTCTCTTGCCGGTCTAGGAATGGTAGAACGATGGGTTCGATGACGGTTTGAATGTACCGTGCACTGCTCAGTGTCCCCTCGACGATCACCAGAGGTGTACGGCCAGTGTAGGAGATCGCTCCCCACACCATGATGCCGGGTGTTGGCCCTGTGTGCCTCGGTCGTATGCAGTCCTGATTGTGGCGGTCACCTGCACGGCGCCAAACACGCATACGACCATCATTGGCACCAAGGCAGAAGTGACTCTCATCACTGAAGACGACACGTCTCCATTCGTCCCTCCATACACGCCTGTCGCGACACCACTGGAGGCGGGCTGCACGATGTTGGGGCGTGAGCGGAAGACGACCTAACGGTGCGCGGGACCGTAGCCCAGCTTTATGGAGACGGTTGCGAATGGTCCTCTCTGATACCCCAGGAGCAACAGTGTCCCTAATTTACCGGGAAGTGGCGGTGCGGTCCCCTACGGTACTGCGTAGGATGCGACGGTCTTGGCGTGCGTCCGTGCGTCCGTGCGTCGCTGCTGTCCGGACCCAGGTCGACGGGCACGTGCACCTTCCGCCAACCACTGGCGACAACATCGATCTACTGTGGAGACCTCGCGCCCTACATGTTGAGCAATTCGGCGGTACGTCCACCCAGCCTCCCGCATGCCCACTATACGCCCTCGCTCAAAGTCCGTCAACTGCACATACGGTTCACGTACACGCTGTCGCGGCATGCTACCAGTGTTAAAGACTGAGATGGAGCTCCGTATGCCCAATCACTGTGCAGCTAGCACCCTTCGACGGCCAACACTGCTGTTCCTGGTGTGTCCGCTGTGCCGTGCGTTTGATCATTGCTTGTACAGCCCTCTCGTAGTGTCCGGAGCAAATATGGTGGGTCTTACACACCGGCGTCAATGTGTTCTTATTTCAATTTCCAGGAGTGTAGGTTTGTAACTATTGCCAAGAAGTGGTTTGATTACAGATATTTTTAGGAGTTTAGGGAATTCACCTGTGGTGAGACACAGATTAATTAGATCTATCTAGATATCAACAATTGGTTCAAAACATTGAACTTAACAGCGATGGTGAAATTCCATCCCAACCAAACTGCATTTATTTTTTAAATTTCTTATCATGTCACTAAATTCATTTCAGTCACTGGTTTGAGGAAAATAATCTTCTGGCATACATGCAATGAACTGAGGGAGCTGAAATATTATTACCACCAGAACTGTTATTAGATTTAAAGCCATTTTTATTGCTTATGTTAAGGGAAGAAAGTTCAGTAAAATATTTAGCTACCTTCTGAGGATCATTTAAAACAGTATTTTTTACTTTAATTGAGAAAGTGTTGTCAACTTTTTGTTGCATATACTAAGTCCCGATATATCTTAGGCAATTTTCCAAACATCTTTAGGCAGATTACTAAACCCTAAATTTTTTTCGTAGTATTCTGCCTTACAAGTTTTAATTTTACTCGAATATTCTGCTTTGTTTATTTTGTATCTCTCTTTTTGTACTAACTGAGGCCTAACAGTTTGTATGAATGAAAAGCATTAATGACGTTTTTCTTCATCCTTAGACATGACTCTGCTGAAGGAATTTTTATTAGTATTTTTACTTTAGGCTAAGCCTGAGTACTTACTAAAACTAGAACAAAAGGTTTCCCAGGCCGTATTCACATATTTTATCTAATTTCACTTAACATTTTTGAGTTCTTCTATAAATTTGACAATATTTTTTTAGACATTTTCCTTCTTGTTTTAGTTAGATTTTTATTAATTTTATTTTTTCATTGTGATATATAATTCTTGATCGTAATAATCAGAAACAAAATTATCCACCACTGAAATTTGCAAATAGCACCTGGAATGTTTGTGATTATATAATCAAGCAGAGTCTTAGAGCTACTAGTTTCCCTTGTGAGCTCTGTGATTAAAATATTTTAACCAAATGTAGCAATAATGTCGTTGAACTTATCCACGGACCTATCCTGAGATAGCCCAGCTATTAGGCTATTATTATGTTTTTGTATTTGTCAGTAATTCTGTTCAGTTTGTCAGTTTCTACACTTGTAAACATCTCAACACCAACAACTTCCATATCATTCTCTTTGCTATGATTTTTTTATCCACCCTAGTTCTTTCTTTTTATGTTGATATTACTATAAAAATCCTATCCCCAATTACATTTTAGAAAAATGCTTGAAAGAATGTAATTTTCTATATGCGTTATACAGATCTTGTTAGATTTACATCCATTTTCGGTAATGATAGCTATTTCATATTTCTTTGCATTTATTAGATTACATAAAAATCAACTTTATCACTTATACATTTTGATGGTACAAGGCTATGTTCCATACTGGGTTACTGGCCTTCATCTGAGTATTTGACTTAATATCTGGATTTGGAAGTATTGTACGGGACGTTTCTGCAGTGTGCGTGCAGGTCCCGAGAGTAGTCAGAAAGGCGAGTGGTGAATGAATGGACTTACTTGCACAGGCCGCTCTCCTGAATAACCAGGTCTGACACCAGCCGTCTGAACGGCGGAGAGGGTTCTAGCTCTACTACGAAATAAGTCGAGACTGTGATGTACAGCGGGTTTATTTGTAGTAAACTACATTTTTTTTTATTTAGCACACATTTTTACAGCCTAGTATCTAGAAACTAAAATAGGCCTTAATTTAACACAACAGTTTTACATTTGATATTTCAACAGATAATTCCACAATGAATAATTTCAATTTTTGTTATGTATGGTTTTGGCAATATCTGTACAGTCTTTTTGTTGGCACGATACATACGACTGTTTCGCTGTTAACATATATTATAACTTTCTAAACTTGCTGCATTTTGTAATAATTGATTTATTATAGTTTTCTAGTTCTATATGGTGTCTGCAGTTGCCTGTCCACTTTATGGTTAGAATTTTTAGTATTTCACTATGTCACTTTGTACGTCTACCACTGCTACTATTACTAAACTATTACTACTATCTACTACTCTGCCATCTAAGAAAGCATTTTCCAGCATTGGTATCGGTGCGGTAATCCGAATTCCAAATCTCCAGGAATAGCGCACGTTCTCAGTCTCTCTGGCAGCCAAAGTGACCGAGAAGGCCGCCCATCGGGAGACTGGCCACCTCCAACACTGGTTGTGAGAACTAATTTTCAGTGATATATATGTAATTGCAGAAGGAAGGAGTCTTTTATAGCCGGCTAGTATGTTGTTCGTTTTCAGAGGTGAAATATTTGTTTAACATCTACTGCCGGTATTTGTTATTTTCAATAGTATAAGTTTGAACAAATTCCTATTTTAAGATTATTGGCTACATAATTTACAACTTTTACTCATTACTAGCAGTTAACATTTTACATATTTTAAGAGATAACAATGTTTTACTTCAGAAGCAGCTCGTGACTGCAACTATTATCTATTATTTGTGTTATTGCAATGTCAGACCACATTTTATGCATCGGACTATAGTTCATGTGAGCACTAGAAAAGAACTTATACATACACTATATACTTTTATAAGTGTTGCTTTAGCAAGTTCTTGTTTGTAGATAGAATCTCCAGTGGTGTTACTGCAAAACGATCCATTTAAAGCCTTTAATATGGTTTAAGCACTCCTCTACGCAGACCAGCTGGTTGCGTTTTCAGCACGATATATGACTCGCTGATCGAGCGCTTAGACACGCTTTCGCTTGTGGCTGCTCTCGGATGTTACCCTGTGACCTCATAGCCAGCTTTACTTGGCATTCCTCTTGTTGTCACTAAACTTCGCACGAATCTCTCCTTTTGCAGTTTGGATATATTTTGCGTCACTTCGTCTAGTTTGCGCCATAGTTGCTCATTTTTAAGTATGTCTTCCGTTTTCATGTTTCTTAGTTCATGAAATCCTTCCTTTCTGGCTTCTGCCATTTGTGTGCAATCCCAGACGATGTGTTCGGGTGTACCCTCTTCCCCGCACTCACACAAGCTTGTGTTTTTTAGTCCTCTTTTATGTAGTAGGCTGGGATATGGCCCGTGTCCAGTGATGTAATGAACAAGTCCGGTTGACGGATCTAGGTGACGAAGGTTTAATCTCTCTTGAATTGTTGGCCAAATATAGTAGGTTCTCCTGCCAGTCGTACTACGCGACCACTGTTGTTGCCATTCTTCCATCAAGACTGTTTTTATCTCCCGTGCTTCTGTAACCGGTCTTCCTAAAATTTGTTCTACTTTTTCGGCGTCACCGGTTCGCAGCCAATAGTGTGCCCCTCTCTTTCTAACTTCTAGGTCAAGTGGCCACACGCCCAACGCAACCAGCAGATAGTCGGTCGCTGTTGTGCTATATGCTCCACTTAATCTTATCAGTATGCTTCTTTGTACGCTTCTTAGTGCCTGGCGAGATTTAACATGTCGTAACTTATGCGCCCAATGCTAGCAGCATATCCCACAATCGAGGATAATATACTGTCGTGATACCTCCTTATTATGGACGTTGGAAGATGAAATCTTCTTTGCCCAATATTGATCAGTTTGTTCATCACTATTTTGGCACGACTGCACACCTCCATTATACGGTCAGTAAAGTTTAGTCGCTCGTCTAGCGTGACTCCCAGATATTTACAAGTTCTAACTCTTTTTAAGGAGACGTCGTTAACTTTTATTATTGGATTTCGCTTGGGGCGGCCACTGAGAACCATGAATTGAGTCTTGTGTGGTGCAAGGGTTAATTTCACTTTGGAGCACCAGTTTTGTAAATGTCTTAATGCCATTCTGCTTCTAGTCTCTACTTCGTCCCTTGTTTCGCCTTGTATCAGCAGAAGAAGGTCATCCGCGAAGGCAACCAGCCCCAGGAGTCCTTCTTGCCCAATCATGCTTTCTATGGCCATTTCGAATGATACGTCCCAGAACACTGGTCCACACACCGATCCTTGCGGACAGCCTTTAGTTAATTTTTTCTCTATAGTCACTCGTGGACATCTCAATTTGGCAAATCGGTTTTTACAGTAGTCGCGTAGCGTTCCATAGAGGTTACTAGGAATTCCTATTTCTCGCAGGCGGCTAAAAAGAGCCGCCCACCATAAGTTAAGGAATGCTCCAGAAATATCGACAGCGATGGCTATTACATACTTGCTATTACTACTTTTCACTAAATGCACGGCCTTATTTATGGCATCCTCGGTCGACCTACCCGCTCTGAAACCAAACTGATGTACACTCATACCATACTTTTTCCTGTGTTCCTGTAGTTTCCATATTAAAATTTTTTCTTGCACCTTTCCAAGCACATTTAGCAGACAGATCGGCCGGTAGGATTTATGATTTAATGGATCCTTGTCGTTCCCCTTCTTTAGGATCACCACTTCACTCTGCTTCCAGATATTTGGAACCCTGCCTTGCTGTAGGCATTTATTAAATAGTATGCAGAGTGGTGAAGCCAACTGAACCACTAATACCTGGAGCACTTCAGCAGCGATTCCGTCCGGTCCAGGTGTCTTTTTCCGCGACATGGCGTTAATCGCTTTAATTACTTCGTCCGGTGTCACATCATCCGCTAATGTAGCTGAGGTATAAATTTCATTGAGACCTTTACGGAGATTTTCTTGCTCTAAACTTTCACCTACTGCCCCATCGTCGGGTAATAGTACTTTTAACAGTTCCTCGGCTGTTGCACTCCAATTGGCCGTCATGGTCCCGTCTGCCCTTCTTACAGTTGATAGTGTAATCGGTGGTCTCAATTTGCTAGATGCGATCTTGTAGGGGACGCCCCAGGGATCTGACTTTAAATTAGCGTTTACATAAGCCTCCCAACTCTGCTGCTTTGTTTTTATTAGCAGCTCTTTAAAGGCAGTCTTCTTTTCCCTGTATCGATCGAGAAGCAAGCACCTATCGGCAGCAATCATGCACCGTTGGTACTCTTTTCTCGCCTTCCTCATCTCCGATCGTAGTTTTTGCAGTCGGTCGCTCCCAGGGGTGGCATTTCATGTTGGGCCCGGGTGGGTAGTCAGGCAGTTAGTGGGGGGAGGGGGAGGGGGGACGGGTAAAGCCGGGGGAGATTCACTTGGAAATGTTATTTGGTTATCTTAGCTAAAATAATAATAAAAATGAAGTTAGAGACATAATTTATTCAATATAAATTTAGTTTTATACAAAAATTATATTTTTAATTTACTATTCAGTATTAATTGCGCAATGCAAATAGTATGCTGCGCTATGCTTGTCTGGAAATGAACCGATTCAACTATTTTTCCAATTTTGTTCGTCTGTCAGATTGCCATATACATGTATTATTGCGATATTATTGAGTCTGTTTTGAAATATTGTCGACCCTGGGTAAGAGTTGGTGTAAGACGAAAACTTCATTCATTTGAACAGGACGACCCAGTAATCGTGACGAGTAGTGCACAATCTCTGGTATGAGTCTTCTAATCTATTTGTACTTTTGTGAAAAATCTACAACTCCTATCATATTTTTTGCCTTCTGATCTTGCCTTTTCAAAAGTTGCAAAAACGTACCTCTATCAGTCAGAAATCTTGCTTGGTAAAAATCATGGTTATAGAAATTTACGATTATTTCAGTATTTCAGGCTGTCCCACAGCGAATCATTTTCACGAATTTAAGAAGTGGGTGGAATCGTTGTGGAATCGACTCTTCAACGGCAAGAGTACTTGATCATAAACTTCAGTATAAGATTTACGAAAAAAATCTTGAGGTGTTTCGAATCGAAGATCTTTGCTTCCACCTTGGTCGAGGCGATGGGAATTTTACGCTGATGTGGGATTTGTGGTTTGTTGATTTCAAAGTTAGTGACTGCATACTTTTCCGCCAAATTCATTCGAATTTTGAATCTCGAACACAGTACAAAACTTCGATGGTTGCTTCTATCTTCTCACACGATTCAATATAGATTCGATTTCTGGAGATCTGCATTCAAAATTTTGAAGCGTTAAAAATTTCTATCATCATCGTTAAATAGAAAATACACTACAACGATTCCATGTAGGAGTAAAATCCAGAAGCCTTTGCAGCGACAGCGGTATCTACTTCTCTGTACAGCATGATCGTATAAAAATTGTATTCGCTGCTGATAATTTTCTCATACTGATTCTCATTAAGCATCTGTAAAAAATGTATGGATATGCTTACATATAAAAGTATGATTTAAAAAATTGGATTTAACGTGTAATCCTTAGAAATAACTTGCTGGACAATAGGTTGCAAAAAAGGCAAATCATCATTAGTTCCTTTTTACATTCCGATTTGCTGTTACTTCAACTGTCCAAGTCGTTTCGGAGAGTCTCGCAAGAAGTTTGCCAAATCTTTTATAGTTCCTATGAATATTATTGCTGTTATAACTCTCTCAATTCCATCTCGTACAGCAAGATTGAGATTTAGGGCAGTAAAATGCACAAATAAAGCTCGAGCCTCTTCATTGCGTATTCGTGACTGAAATCCTGTTATTTTTACATAAACATTAAAAGCCTCATCGCATCCTTGGCGAAAATGTCAATGGCCAGATCATATAAGATTTCTGCTTTGGTGTTCGCAGTTGAATATAATCCAATAAAATGTTCACTTGCAATGAAATCATTCGAAATGATTCTCAGGCAATATAATGCTATTTCTTCCATGATTCCAGACTATAGTGTAGTAGCCATCGAATCAAGAATTTCATTATGACAGTCATTATGAAGCCATTTGTAACCATCTCTTTCCAGCCACTATTTTAGATCAGTCACATCTTCAGCTCGAGATTTTAAAAATGCCATGAATTTTCAGAGTTTAACCGCTAATTATGTATTTTGTTGTATAAGCAGTAGTGAGTCTCAAAATGAAACCAAGTCCGATCTGGAGAAAAAAATTAATCTTTGGTAAAGTGAACATTATGTGAAAAAGAATTTATGCCAATCTACCATTGTTTTAGAAAGTCATTTGAAATGTATGCTTCCAGAATTTGAGGAGTGTGAGAAACTAAATGCAGTTCTTAAGTTGTAGGAACAAGAAAGAAAATATCAATGTCAGTCTGGTTCAGTAGCTGAAGCAAATACGACTTCCATCAAAAGAAGAGCCTCCTAATTGGTGGTAAATTAGCACTCACAAATTTTCCATATTATTGTCATTACTCCGCCTATCAGTGCTGCTAGCGAAAAAATATTGAGTGAAGCAGCATTAATTAATGGTGAAAAAAGAAGCAATTCAAAATAGAAAAAGGCTGCTAAGCTTTTGTTTTTAAAATTTAACTTTCGAATATTGGTTACAACTATTAGAAAACTATTATTATTATTTATTTTAAAGTCAGCTACTCCATGAATGATTATTAAAATAAACATTATTTCACTTGATATTTTTGTTAAATAGAAGTAACTAGGAAGTAAATTAAGAGCAGTGACACCAATTTACATTTTTTACAAAATTTTCATATAACTTCTGCTTCTGTTTCCGCTTCCATAATATAACTTCCGTTTCATCTCTAGAATATACGCGTGAATATTCATTACCGATATACTTGTGGATATAGTGAAGAACAAAAATAAGACTTGTCACCTGACTGAACAAGGCCATCTTTCAAAGTTCCAATGGACCTACATCTAAGGGCGGTGTAAATTTATCCCCCACGTGTTGTTGCCTACTAGCATTATTTACACTTGATTCGTTTCTCCTTTACCGTTTGACCAAGAATTTATCCTTATGAACTTTTTTGGCGATAATACACACAGATTTAGCCAAAGCGCTTTCGAAATACACACTAAGGCGGTTTTCACGCATGACGGTTTTCACGCATGACGGTTTTGAATGTACGATATTTTACCGTAGCATTCTTGCTTTCATGCAAACGAGCTCAGTGGCGATAGCTAGGTTGGTTATCTCCGTTGAAACATCAAAGGAATTTTGCGCTTCCCTCGTGGCATTGTTGTGGGTACATAGCCAATTTTACACACTTTTTGAATAATGAAACTAATATGCTTAGCTGTTATGGTCTCACATTCTTTATATTATTTCTTCCCTTTATGCACTCTCAGTCACTCTCAAATTCCGGGTGGGTAAAATACCCATCCGGAATTTCCCGGGTGGGTACTGCTACCCACCATACCCACATTATCCACCGGCCCTGGTCGCTCCACGGTATGTCGGTAGTTTTCGCTGGTCTTTTGAGGGGAATGGCCATTTTCATTACGCACTGAATTTCACGCGTGATTCCTCTTGCTATGCCATCTACATCATTACCTTCCAATAGATCCACTCGTAGACGGAATTCATCTCTTAGTTTTGCCCAATCTGCCCTACGTAAGTTATAATTTTTCCTTGTGTCGTTAATTTCATTGATTTGCAACCTACCTTTGGCCAGATCAAACAGAATCAAGTTGTGGTCACTTGTAGTTTCATTTTCAACCACCCTCCAGTTTCTGGCTAGGTTTCCTGCCAGCTGGTTGGTCAGCGTTACATCGATATTCGATTTTAAACCCGCTCTATTACTAAAGGTTGGAGCATTATTAGGGCAGTTCCTGACTTCCAGGCATAACTCATTTAACAGTTCCTCTACCATTAAGCCTCGTTCATCCGTTGTATCACTGTACCAGAGCGGGGAGTGTGCATTTATATCTGCTGTTGTAATTATCCTTTGATCTTGTAACTAAGTGCAAATTTTTCTTATTTTATTTAGATAAGCATCTATAGGGTCCTTATATTGGCAGTACATCGATACCAAAGTAACGCTACACCACCCGGTATCGATCTCTGCACATGCCGTGTGCTCATCACAGTATTGCGATATTTTGGTTACAGTTAGTTCTTTTTTTAGTAGAATGATTCCTGCCATAGGTTTAGGTCCACTTACTATGGTTTGTGAGGATACTGGCATGTGTGGTATTTGTCCGCCCTTAGAGTAAGGCTCTTGCACACAGATAACATCCCAGTCATGTTGCGCAGCAAGATTCCTTAGCTCATGCAGGACCATATTTGTCCGTCTTGCATTAATTTGTGCAACTTTGATTGTACCTTTCATCTATGGGAGCTTAGTCTAAACATTACTCTGAGGCCATGGAAGTTTCGCGTTGAAAACTGGGTGCAGCATCCTAGTGAGGTGCCTAAGCGCCATTGCCAACACATGCTCTTGTTCTAGTCTGCTAATTTTTACCGTGTTCCAAGGTCTATGTATATTTTTGTGGGATCTAAAGTAGCTCTTTTATCAAACTTTGTTTGCAGTGATATTTTAGGGTGTGTAGATTGCGCTGCCGTCGGGCTTGCATCTACCAAGTTAGGCCCTTTACACCAACCAAGTCCTGCCCTTCTTCCTGGGTAAGGAGGGGTGGTAACAGTTTGTGTGATTGTATCCTTCAGTCTGGTTTTTATTTTTGCGTATTCTTCAGTCTGAACTGCAGTGTCTTTCGCTATGTGTTTCGTCTCTACGTATTCTTCAGTCTGAACTGCAGCGTCTTTCGTTGTTTTGTGTCTCTGCGAATTCTTCCGTCTGTACTGCTGAGTCTATCATTTTTGGTGCTAAGTCTCGGCTGTCTTGTTTTTTACTTCTAAAGTTTGCCGCTCGTTCTGCATCCCTGCGCTTCCGAGACGGATTTTTATTTTTCCTCTTGTTTGTTATTACCATCCCATGTTTATCATACATAAGGGTTTTTTCAATCCCTTTTGTTGTTTTGACTGGCTTATCCATAATCTATTGGGCTGATCATACGCTGAAGGAGCATCTGATAGGTTAAACACTCCTTCCCTGTCTTTTTGCACGTTTTACCTCTCTTCGCACATGGGATGCATACGGGAGCATAGTTTTTTCTTTTCGCATTGGTCTTTCTTGTGTCCAGTCGCACCACAGTGGCCGCATGTTGAGTCAGCCTGCTGACAGTGCTTGTTGACATGACCCCAATCACAGCACCTTACACACTTCGGTACTGTAATGTAATCCTTAGCCGTCACAGCTGAAAATTCAATAAATATTTTTTTCTGTTCCAACAACATAGTTCTAACTTTTCCACTAACTTCCACTACATGATGGACGGTAGCTTTATTTCTCGGACCTGTTTTAAATCTTGGTTTGAAACCTTCTACGAAATCAGTTCTGGCTACTTTGTCTTCAAAATTTTGCTCATAAGCAATATCTCTCAATTTCTATGTATCGATGGAGACTGGTATATCATATAGAATAACTAACGGCTTCCGCTTCCTCGGTAATTCGCATCTCATGTCAGTATTAAGTGTCTGGTTATCGAGAATTTTCTTTGCATCCTGCGCGGTATTTGTCTCAACAATTACAGCTTGCTTTGTTGTCCTGACTCTGTTTATTTTTATTTTATCTTTCTGCAGTCTTAGTATCGTAGTGACCTTCTCCGCCACTTGTTTAGGCGTCTCCCCTTTTTTAGAAGACAATGAAAACTGCACAAGTCGCTGTTGGGGTTATCATATTTTTTGGTGTGTGCCTTCCACCAGCAGCTGCGACAGCAGCATAGCTATGTGTGGGCTGCACACCTCCGCTTCCTTAATTTCTTGTCGTAGTCTATTATTTTCGTTGATTAACTCTTTCAGTCTTCCCTCCATATGAGATGCAGCGACTGCCCAGGACGCAAACTTATCCTTTAACTCTCTTAGTTTTTGCTCTGATAATTTATGGCCCTGGATTTAATTATGTATTTAATTAGCTCCTCATACCTCTCTCCAAATGCAAAAGGAATTGCATTTGGAACGCAGACACTAGTATCGCTTGTCGTATTCATTCCGTTACTGAGTTCCATCTGCGACGCCTAATATGTGGGTTCATCACAAACTAAATCCATTTTGTTAACCTGCAGGTCACTTCTCAAGGCCGAAGCCTCGCTGGATCTCTCTCACAATATAGCGATTATTCACAGTACCTGTACAATGCTGAAGCTGCAATGGCAGGCGCATCCGGACACTGGTAGAAACACAGAATCCACAAAACCCAAAACCAACACTGCAACAACACTACATACACTGCTAAGTCAGAGCGCACACCACGACACGTCCGCTCACTCCGAGCGTCAACAAGTACAACAGTACAAGTACTACAGTACAAGTTACGCCCGAAAGGTACGGTCCACAACGCGATAGGTACTACTGCTGTATCTGATTTAACGGAAGTATCGGCGAAGATGGCGGCGTAGCGCGGGGTCGGTGGCCGTGCCCGATGCGTTCGTGTCAGTCCCGAATCACAGGTTCAAGTGTCTGGCAACTAGCGATTAGCTATTAAGAAACCTAGCTGTCCCCCCTTGTCCTGCAGCGTTGCTTGCGTGCGTCGCTCCCGCTTGGTCAGCGATCAGCAATTCTCGCGACCTGGTTTCCCAAGCCTTATGCCATATTTCAGTTGAATTAATAATTTATTTAATATTCATTTACGCCCCTGACAGTATCTCACTAGTTAATATAGAATGGTGTTGAATCAACCAAACCTCAACAATGCTTAAAAGTTTGGTTGGTCTTTTTCTTGTATTATTGTTACACTTACTTGTAGAGATGGGTCGTTCGCGAGTGAACCAGTTAACAGTTCTTTTGAAAGAGCGAGTGAGCTATCGCTCACAAAAAGTGAACGGTAGTTCTTTTTGGATGCCGTAATGACGGAGGTGTGTCGGTCTCGATTGAACTTCAATCGAGTGTGCGCCAACAATAAGTCGGTTTCGGCTTTGCCATTCTCGCCGCGGCCCGACTCATGTTTGTTCTCTGTTCCACGCCGTTCATTGTTTATCCACTCCGCTCTGAAAGAATAATAAATTCCGAAGATCGAGAAGAGCTAGTTCGTTCGCGACGTTCTTCGATTCCAGCGCTCAGCACAGCGCGGGGCAGTGCCACTGGAGAGCTAGTTCTTTAGAATCTGACGTCCCGCTTCCCTTCTTTTTCTACTTCTCTTTGTTTATTCCGGTTACAAGCGTGCCTTGTGAAAGAATATTTTCAAAAGCTGGATAAATTTGCACTGAAAAAAGTAGTAGGCCGCTGAATGACAAAATAAGTAAAATTTTACTTGTGAACAGTAACCTTCATTTCATTTAAAGCAAAAAGTTCTTTAAAATTGATAGTACTTTGTGTTTGTAAATAAATAAATACAAAACTAAGTATGCTCAAATATCAAATATTCCCAACAAGCTGAACAATATTTCATTGACACTTTTATATGGCCTTTTATGTGTGAAAGTAATCCGGTAGTATTTAAGATACATAAATTTTTCAGAATAAATAAAAATAACCGATGTGAGATTAACCTAAGTACCTAAGTCTAAATGTAAATAAAACGAACAGATACTACACTCAAAATGGATATTACTGCTCTTTTTGTTTAAGCTGAGCTAGTGAACTGGTGAACCGTTGAAAAGAACTAGTTCTTTTCGTAGAGTGATCAAACGAACGTCACTCTTTTTAGTGAGTCACTTTTCCCACCTCTACTTACTTGTACTATTCCGGTAAATAAATGTTGAAACGATTTCACTGAAGACTCCAACTTGTTTGCAATCCATTTCTGGTAGGTCAGCCAGAGATTTGGTGTGCAGGATGGCATCGCTTTCATTTTTCCTTGGGAAGACCTTCCCAGTTTTGTCCAGGCATATTTATATTTCATAGACCTTTTCACATACTTTGTCAGTCAGTAGAAATTTTGATTCTGTATAGCCAGATGCCCCTTAATGTATATTGCGTTATTACCATGTATGCAGATGTCCTGATATAAGATTTTACTGTGTTCCCGATTTTCTAAGAACAAGTTTTTGTCTTTGCGTGAGTAGAATTTTGCCATTATCAGTGGAAATTTCTTCTTCCCACAATTGTTTGTTTTGATAAGGAAAGTGCTGTGGCAGTACTAAATGTATTTTTCGGCGCAAAATCAATTCCTATAGCAGCAGAACTGTGGTAAATAATTTCGTCTTGGGCTTTTGGTATACCCGAGAATTCTAAGTTGAAGTTTTTTGAATATTGATCTAAATCATCACTTGCACCTGCACAAGTTCAAATTGTGAATTTAGTAGTGAGTTCTCGGCTTTGCATTTGTTTACATCGTTCTCAAATTCGTCAATACATTTTTTGAATACACTATTTTCTTAAATTAGTTCATCAAATATTTTTTACTGCAATTCAATAGATGCATTTACATTTTTGACCGCTAGGCTTAAGTTCATATTTTTGCTATAGAGTGAAAATATCTTTAGATACAGCTTACTTGTGGATTAATTTAACAGTTTTTTGTAAGGTTAATTACAACAAATTTTCTCTCTTGCATTGTGTACTTTGTTGCTGTTATTTTTCTTGTAATTATGAGTGAAAAGTGTAGAATTTGCCGTAGATTTGCGAGGGCGTGAATTTCTTGCGAAGGATGTGAGAAATGGTGTCATTGAGGAGGGAATAGTAGTGGCGTCGACAGGGCCGGCGCTAGGATTCTCGGGCCCCGGTTAAGCGATCTTAAGACCCCTACTCCCCCCCCCCCCGAAAAAATTTTTACACTTTGTTTTTATAAATTCAGATAATTTTAATACAAAAATATTCAAAATTATTGGTACAGATTTTAAAATTTGTGTTTGATTTCTATTTATTTAGGCACCCAGACCAGCGGGGCCCCCCTTTGATGGCCCGGGACCCCCCTTTGGTGGCCCGGGCCCCGGGTACTTTTGCCCCGCTTAACCCCCCCCCCTAACGCCGGCCCTGGGCGTCGAAAATGGGAAAATTGAGGAATAGGGTGCGCAGGGAGGGAAGCAGAGATGGTTGGGAACTGGTAACAGGGAAAAGGCAATTAGAACAACAAGGGCTTCTGATTATTTTGTTGTTGGGGTGGAAAATAGGATTGCCCTGTAGCCAGCTGTAGCTTTCGGAATAGGGAATAAGCAGCAGACTTATAACAAAAGCTGTGTAGTTAAGTCTGGTAGGCAGGGATTAGGGAAAAATAAAGTCTTGCTTCTAGGTAGTAGTCATGGACTTGGTGTTTGTACACTGGTGTAAAAAAATTAGGATCTGGTTTCCAGGTCATGAGTTTTTTCAAACATAGTGCTAGTCTTGCTCAGGTAGTAGAACATATAGGTTCTATGTGAAAGGATTTCACAGATCAGGATCATGTAGTGATAGTGGAAGGAGCGGGAAATAGTTTGGGCAGTAATGATAGGAATAATATCAGAGATGACCTGGAGAAAATTGCAGAAGCAACTTGCCACACTCGGGTCAGTGTGATGTCAGTCTTGAGACGCTATGACCGGGCACAGATGAACTCAGCTGTGAAGCGGGTGAATCTAGAACTTTAACAGTATCTTATGTCTGATATTGGCTCTGGCAAGGGCTTGGAAAATTTAGATGCTATTGATAGGTGGGGTTATACTAGGCATGGCCTACATCTCAATAGTAGCAGCTCCTTTTTTATATTAGGATCATGTGTTACGCAGAGAGTTTAAATAGAAATCAGTTTAAACAATAATGAGTTTTCAGATACCAAAATTAAAAATTGTGTAGGAATTACAATGCAATAAATTCATTTTCCATTGGTCCCAATATAAGAGACTGGCTCTGCGGGATGTGGAAAGTTATCAATTTAGAAATAACCAATTATATAACAAAATAATACATACACCAGTAGATGTGTGTCATATCTTACATGGTACATTAAACACTTCCATAACAAAATAATACATACACAAGAAGATGTGCAGTCATAGCATACATGGTAATGTAAACAATTGCATAACAAAATAATAACATACACCAGGTGATGTACAGTCATAGCATACATGGGAAATTAATTATCTAAACTACCCAAGCTACCTTAGAAATAAATTCTTCGACAGAGTAGAAGGAGTTGACAATTATAAATTCTTTCAATTTTTTCCTGAATTTATTCTTATCATCTGCTAGACATTTAATATGAGTTGGGAGATTACTGAATATATGTATTCCCTAATATCGGACCCCTTTTTGAACAAATGACAGTGAGTTGTAATCCTTGTGAAGATCATTTTTACTTCTAGTGCCATAATATTGTATTTTACTATTTGTTTCAAACAAAGTATAATTTGTGATTACACAGTATATTAATGTGTATATATACTGCCTAACTACTTGGACAGCTCTGTACAAGAAGTTCTATTGCTAACCCCACACATAATTCTTATTACTCGCATTTGGGCTCTGAACACTTTGTCTCTAACGTTAAAATTGCCATAGAAAATTATTCCATGTGACAATAAGGAGTGAAAATAAAAAAAATAAACTAGCTGCCTCATACAGAAATCACCTGTAGCTGAAATTGTACGAATTGCAAATGTGGCTGCACCCAATCGCTTTAGTAAGTCAGAAACATGTACTTTCCAATTTAAATTATGATCAATATACAAAGCTAAAAATTTCTCACTCTCTAGTTCTTGAATGGACTGGCTTGCAAATTTTATATCTATATCTGGTGTTAATCTGTGTGATGTATTGAATTGCATATACTGAGTTTTATCGAAGCCATTTGCTGTAAACCATTTATTAATAAGTTAAAAGACATATATTCTGTAGATATATCAGGAGTATTCATATGTTTGTATTATCTGCAAATTGGACAAATTTTGAGTTTTTAAATGAAACACAGGGTAGATCATTTATATATATTAAAAACAATGGTGGCGTCAATATAGAACCGTGAGGTACTCCACATCTGATTAATTTCCACTCAGAAGACAATGGACCTTTTAAGGCAGCCTTAAAATTCTCCAAGGACACTTTCTGTTATCCATTTAGAAGGTTAGAACTAAGCCATTTATTAACAATGCGATCTATACCATAATACTTTAATTTCTGTGTCAGAATTTATGATCTACACAGTCAAATGCCTTAGATTAGTCACAAAAATTCCCACAGCAATTAATTTATCATTTATTCCTTGTAAAATATTGTCAATGAAAGCAAATATACCTTGTTCTGTTGAATGACCCTTCTGAAAACCAATTTTTGAATTAGTTGCAACATTATTATTTTTAAGGTGTTCATAAACTCTATTGTACATTGCTTTCTGAAAATCGTTCGAGAAGGCTGTTCTTAATGAAATTGGTTGGTAATTCGATACAGCTGCCTTATCTCCCTTTTTATAGTGTGGTTTAACTACAGCATACTTAAGCCTTTCGGGAAAAGTACCCTCAAGTAAAGATATATTAAACAGATAACTTAATATATTACTTAATTCTGTGGATCACAATTTAATTAATCACTTGGAAATCCTATCAAACCTCTTGAGTACTTGCTCTTAAGGGGCTGATATTTTTTCTTATTTCTTCTGGAGTAGCTAATTTTACAGACATAGAGTTATATTTTTCTTGGAATCCTGATTTGACATAATCCATACTGTGTGTCACTGAGCTATTAGCAGTCAATTTATAAGCAAGAGATAAAAAAAATAATTATTTAATATATCAGCAATTGAAAAATTAGATTCTACGGAATTTTCTTTGTAAAAAATATGATTACTTGTTAGATTAGATTTTCCTATTTCCTTTTTTATAATGCCCCATATTGTCTTAATTTCAGAATCATGCATTTTATGTTTGTAGTACATACTTTTAGATTCTTTAATAACCTTTCTTCAGTATTTTCCAGTAGTGATTGTAATGTGTTTTAACATTAGCATTCTCACTGTTTGTAGAGGTAATATATAACTTCCTTTTATAAATGCATGATGATCTAATGCCAATAGTTATCCATGGTTTTTGTTCTTTTCGAGAAGCACGACACTTTTTCAAGGGTAAGCAAGTCTCAAAGTATTTTAATACCATGCTATTAAAAATGTTGTAATTTTTATCCATACCTCGTGCACTGTAAACGTGTTCATAGTTTGTGGTATTGAGGCACTTTCTAAAACAAGTAACTGACTCGTCATTTATTACACGCTGAAGTTTGAAAACATTACTCTTAGAGCTCGTTCCTATTGAAGTGTTGATAGTTAATAACTGGGCATCGTGACCCGAAAGTCCATTGATGGATGGGTTGATAGTATAACTGAATTTTTAGGTATCTAGGAAAACATTGTCTATATCTGAGTGACTATTATTCATTATTCTAGTTGGAAAATTAATTACCTTAGTTAAATTGAATGAACTGACTAATGATTCTAAAATGAGTTTACAGGTTAAGTAATTTAGAAAATCTACATTAAAATCACCACATACGACAATGTTGACTTCTTTTCTGCATAAAAAAGTTAATAAGAGTTCAAATTGGTTCAGAAAAATAGAATAGTTTCCCGATGATTGTGCTCTGTATTCTGTTACTATTATGAATATTTCATTATTGAAATTTAGCCGTGTAGCAAAGCTTCAAATTCTTGATCAAGATAATACTTACATCCTCAAAACTATAACCATTTCTAACATAAGTGACAACTCCTCCTTTCTCCAAGTTGGTTCTACAATAATGAGAAGCTAAATTACCAACAACAAAAGGCAGCTCTGGATGACTGATGAAATCCTGGAACTTATGAATGAAAGATGGAAATATAAAACCAAGGATCCCATAAAATACAAAAAACTCACAAAGACATATGCAGAAAATGCATAGATGCAAGGGAAACATTGATGTTTAGCAAATGTAAAGAAATTTAAATACTCCAGGAGAAACACGATCACTTCAAGTTATACAAAAGAGCTGAGTAATATACAAAGGAAGTGGCGCGGACAAATACTGAGGAATGCAAACAATGAAATTATGCTGGGAGTTTAAGGAAAACATAAAAGATGGAAGGAATATATCAAACTTCTTTTTGCAAATGTCAGAGATGATCCTCCTCCACCAGACGACCGAATCAATGAAGTCAGTCCAAAAATCAGAAAGAGTGAAGTAATACATGCCATTAAACTTCAGAAAAGTGGTAAAGCCACAGGTCCTGATGGAGTTTTCTCTGGAATTATTAAAGTTATAGCCGAGCAGGATTCAAATGGTCTCAGCCTCCTAACATCATTGTTCATTGTTATTTATGCATCAGGAAAGATACCTTATGACTGGATGAGATCAACTTTCATACCAGTGCCGAAGAAGACCAACTCCTCACAATGTGATGATAATTGTATGATCAGTCTGATGTCCCATGTGCTGAAAATATTTCTGCGAATCATACACACCCGTATTTACAAGAAGTGTGAATTTCATATGGATGAGACCCAGTTTGGCTTCCGAAATGGGCTTGTCACACGTGAAGCACTCTTTTCCTTAAATGTATTTGTGCAGAGGTGCAGGGACATGAATGTTGATGTTTATGCCTGTTCATAGACTATAAAGAAGCCTTTGACTGCGTGAGGCATGAAAAGATGATAAAGATTTTGAAATCAACTGGTATTGACCAAAATAATTTACGCATTGTCAGCATGCTGTATTGGAATCAGATTGCAGATGTCAAAATGGACCAAGGAACAGCATAAGCGACTGCAATTAGGAAAGGTGCTCGCCAGGGCTGTGTACTATCACCTCTCTTGTTTAACATTTATTCCGAGGTAATTTTCCGGGAAGTATTGGAGAACGAAAACAGTGGGATCACTATAAACGGAAAAGTGATCAATAATATCAGGTATGCAGATGACACTGCTGTAATATCCAGTGATTTACCTGCACTCCAATACATAATAGAGAATTTAGTTCAGCACAGTGAAGAATTTGGTCTGCTTGTCAACCCTTCCAAGACAACGTTGTAGTCTTCTCTAAGAGAAATATCCAGTCAACCCTATCAATAAAAGGCAATAAGATCGAGCAAGTATCCTCCTTCAAATATTTAGGCACTGCGGTGGACGAGCAGGGTTACTGCAAGAAATAAATCAAATCGAGAATCGAACAGGCCAGCAGACAATTTATTAGCATGAACAAATTTTTCATAAGATCGGATCTCAGTCTGCAATTGAGAATTCGAATGATTCGCTGCTACTTGTTCTCCATTTTCCTTTATGGGTGTGAAAGCTGGACATTAGACCAAAATCTAGAGAAAAAGATTGAATCTTTTGAAATGTATTTGTATCGTCGTCTCTTACGCATATCTTGAGTGCTGAAAGTCTCAAACGAAGAAGTACTTCATCGGATGGGGAAACAAAAAGAATTGCTGCCCACTATAAAGCAAAGGAAAACGCAATATCTAGGACACATTATGGGAGGCGAGAGATCCAGCTACTGCAGCTCATAATTGAAGGGAAAATACAAGGGAAAAGATCTGTCGGGAGGAAAAAGAATTCGTGGCTGAAGGACATTCAGAGATGGTTCAATGGCACTTCTGAAGAGGCTTACCATGCTGCAGTTTCAAACTCAGAGCTAGCTATGTGGACCAACAACCTCCAATATGAGAAGGCGACTAAAGAAGAAGAAATTAAAGTCAGTTACATTTGACATACTTATTAGTGTAGTTATATGGTGTTCAGACAGGCATAAAACATCAATTCTATTGATATCATTTAATTCATTTATGTGGACTACCAATTCATCCACTTTGTTTGCTAACCCTCTGATATTCTGATGTAATAAATTAATCCCTACACAATTTTTAATTTTTCTATCTGAAACCTTATTATTTTATAAACTAATTTCATTCAAAACTCTCTGCCTAATACATGATCCTAATCTTAAAAACGAGTTTCCCTAACACCATTAACAACAGGAATGTTTTCAGTGAATTTGTGGCCCCAATTAATTGTTTTGCTATCAAATCTGAAAGAACTCCCTTCCCTCTACTATTGAGGTGTAGGCCATGCCTAGTATAACCGCACCTATCAATAGCATCTACAGGTACCAAGCCCATGTCAGCCCCAATATCAGATATAAGAAACCGTTCCAGTTCCAGATTCACTTTCCTCACAGCAGAGTTCATCCGTTGCCGATCATAGCGTCTCAAGACTGATATCACACTTTCCCGAGTGTGACACGTTGCAGCTGCTATTTTCTCCAGGTCGTCTCTGATACTATATCTTTCATTCCTGCCCAAACTATTTCCCGCTCCTCCCACTATCACTACATGATCCTGATCTGTGAAATCCTTACACAAAGAACCTATATGTTCTACTAACTGAGGAAGACTAGCACTAGGTTGAAGAAACCCATGACCTGGAAACCAGATCCTAATTTTTCCTGCAACAATGGACCAACACCTCGTCCATGACTACTACCTAGCAGCAAGACTTTCTTTATCCCTAATCTCTGCCTACCAGACTTAACTACACAGCTTTTCCTACAAGTCTGCTGCTTATTCCCTACACCTACAGAAGGCTCATCCCTTTTCTAACTCTGGCAACAGGGCAAACCTATTTTGCACCTCAACAAAAAAAGAATCATAAGCTATTCTTGTTCTAATTGCCCTTCTCCCTGTTACCAGTTCCAAACCATCTCTGTTTCCCTCCCTGCGCATCCTGTCCAACTCCTTTCTAGCCTCTATCAGTTCTGCCTCAAGGGCACTAATCCTTACCTCCTGCTCCAATAAACAATCTTTACAGAACCATGGGAGAGCCTCCTCAATTTCCCCATTTTCGACGCCACTACAATTCGCTCCCCAATGTAACCATTTCTCACACCCTTCTCAAAAAATTCCAACCCTCAAAAATCTACGCCAATGTGGTCACTTTTCACTCATGATTACAAGAAACTATCAACAACAAAGTACACAATTCAAGAGATAAAATTTGTTGAACTTAACCATGCAAAAAAAAACTCCTAAATTAATGGACAAGTAAGCATTATCTAAATAAATTTACACTCTATAAAAAAAAACTGTACTGCCTAGCGTTGGAAAATGTAAACAAACACAGAAAATAAACACGGAACAGACCACAGCAATAAATCACAAATAATTTTTTTTTTTTGCACAAATAAAAACACTCACTAACGCTGACAGTAGTAATATGTATTAGAATGTAGAATTTCGAATTACTATTACAACAAACACTAACTATTAGCTATATTTATTTATAATTTAAATAAATATAGCGGTACGTGTTGCCACAGTATTCCAGAGATAATAATTTATTACATCTGAATATCAGAGGGTTATAAAAAAAAGTGGATGAATCCAAAGAAATAAATTAAATGCTATCAAAAGAATTGATGTTTTATGCTTGTCTGAACACCATATAACTGCACAAATAGGTATGTCAAATGTAACTGACTTTAATTTCTTCTTCTTTAGTCGCCTTCTCCTATTGGAGGTTGTTGGTCTACATAGCTAGCTCTGAGTTTGAAACTGCAGCATGGAAAGCCTCTTCAGAAATGCAATTGAACCTGAAGACCCGACTTTAGTGGTTGATTGGTAGGTTTATCATTGTGTTCTACTGCAACCAAATTAATGAAAATAAGGAAGACTGGGAGCAGGAAAACACAATGGTAAACTTACCAGTCAACAGCTAAAAATGGGATTTGTATGTGTTTTCCACCATCATATGACTTGGCACATTAGTGGCATTTTAATTTGCAAATCGAGTTTTAACTAATACTGGAATTTTAGCCGTCAACTCGATGAGGTGATGCTATTAACAAGGATAATTGGTAAGACGTTATGGTAGATTGTTTGCTTTGTTTGCCTGACACTGAATTTTTCCATTGTAGATTTGGTAGAAAGATAATGTCGTTTGTTTTTTTTGTTTTTTTTTTAAAGAATTCAAGAGCCTTACCTGTGTACTCAGGATGCTTGGTTGTCAAATGGCTTTCAAGTTTTGATGGCTTCATGCTTTCATAGGACAAAATTTCACAACAAATAACGCACTGCGGTATTGGCTACTCTTCATCACTCGAAAACACAAACCTGTATTTCAAATAATCCGGGTTATACCTTCCCAGATACGGCTTTTGCTTTTTCGCGCTGCCTGCATTGTAATTACAGTTACTTGGTTGTGGGTCAGTAACATTTTCAAACTTATTATTAATAGCCGTGGAGGTTGAAGTTTCCTCACCATTTGGATGCTCCCTTTTACGGCACGATCCAGTTCTCAACCAACTTTTCATAATCACATTAAATCTACTCTGTCAAAACAAAAAGCAAACAATAACTCACTCTCACAAGCAGAGAAAGACTGGTTCAATCAAAGACTTTCGTTTCGATTCAAGAATAAACAAGAAAATGACAATGAGGGAACTAGAACTGCAGGTGGTATGCGCGAGAATCTCCTCTCTAGAGCGGGATGGTAGAGGGGGTGTTCAGGGGTTGCCATAACGATTGCACGATTGCTGCTGCTGCTATATCTCATAAAGAGTTTATTGCATAATACCGGCTGACTGTTTAAGAAAACTTTTTAATTTAAACTAATAGCTTTCATGATTATTGCACTTGTAAAATATCGTGTTATATATTTTTAAATAGATGGAATAAAAGATATATTTTTGTGGCAAAAACCTCGATTGTTCCGCGACCCACCAAAACACACGCCGTGACCCACCAGTGAGTCGCGACCCATAGGTTGGGAACCGCTGGTCTACTATACACCAACAAATATTTGAGAACGACATTATCCTATTTAGAACAGAAAATAAAGTTAAAACGATAGGCCCTAATGTTACCGTTGCCTATCTGACACTTCATGAACAATAATTAGAATGTGACTTAATTATGAAACGTTATTCCAGGTTGTTTCCTACCTTGTCTGTTTGTGTAACCATATGCAACACAACTTGTGATTATAGAAAAGTTTAGAATATTAGGAAATTAAATGTACTCAACAGCAGACACAATGCCAACAACCCAATGTTTTGGGGTAATTCCTATAGTCGCCGCGCATGCGCAGTAGGAGACGAGTTTTTATATGAGATTACACAGATTTAGCGTTATTTCATCTCCTCTACCTTCCTTCCTCCATGCTCCCAATAGGCAACGTGGTCGCAGTGATGAGATGGAGCAGACGGCAGCTACTCAGAGATCGACACGATCTCAACAGTCCGGATGGCACCCGATTTCAAGTCAACGCGGTGACCAACACCACCAGAACAATGAGTACGCAGCTGGCATTGCTTCATAATTAATACCGCAACGAGTGCAGTGTGTTCAGAAGATACCTGTGCGGGAGAGCTATCTGTGGATGAAGCATTAAAGTTAATTCCAAAGGCATTCCATGGTGAAAAAAAAAAAAAAAAGAATTGCAATCTTTTATTGAAAAGGTTTGAACTGCATATAATTTAGTTGCTAAGCAAGATGATGATGTATTCCTCAATTTTATAAAATTAAAGATTTGTGGACAGGCCAAATCGAAAAGTGTAAAGAATATATACATTGAAAATTATGGGGAAAGGCGTCCGTTGGACCATTATGCTTGCAACCTTTTCGCAGCATATCAAGGTAAGGCTGAGCCAATTGCAGAATGGGCAGCTTGAATTGATAAACTTGCAAACGATTTTAGAAATGCCGTAGCTGGGACCAAAGATCCTCAGCCGGCCCCGAAAGTGACTCCACTCGACCGCGTGACGTCACAGACTTTTTATCTTTGCATTGAAGCGGTCGAGTGGAATCTCTTCGGGGAACGGCTTAAGACCTTTGACTCTGGTACCTCCTCCCCCCAATACTGTTGAGGGCGCGCGGTTTGAATTAGTTTTTTCTTTAAATTGCCATTTTGACAACTGAGTACGTTCGAACTGCACTTTTTACGTGTCCTAATATTATTTCGAATTATTATAATTTATTATAAGTCTAATACTGTTAAGAAATAAAAATATTTTTTTTTCTTTTTTAGGGGGGAAAACATTATTTCTTGCTGTAAATAATATTATCGGCTTGTACATCAAATTCTCACAGAATACCATACCCTCGCTGCCTTACAGCGTATGACGTCACTTATTGCCGACCGATTTATATTCTTTTTTTCATTAAATTACTATTTTGCGAACTGAGTACTTTCGAGTAGCACTTTTTACGTGTCTTAATATTATTTCTAACTATTATAATTAACTGCATGTCTAATTATCGTACAGTATAGAAACAAAAAAATGTTTTTTTCGTATTTTCTTCAAAAACCTCATCCTCCCCCCCTCCCGGTCTAAATCGTATTTTTGCCCCTGTAAAACGAACTCTTATACAAACCCCCCCCCCTCTCACTGCTTCATAGTTCATGAGGTCCATTTGCCGAGCTCGATTTAAATATAGTTTTACGTAATATTATGCTATTACCAGAGTTAATTAATTAATTACAATGTGTGTAATAGAAACATATGTGGAATTTCTGTTTTTGATTCCCCCTATCTGGTACGGTTTTTCTATAATTGAATTGTTATCACGTAAAGTAGTGTCACATTCACGCAACATTGCGTCGCGGTAACGTAACCTTACGTAACATTGAGTCATTAATACGTTATATTGTGCCAAAACATGTAATTTTCTGCTTAGGACGTTCGAACAACATTTTGACATGTCTTATTGACATTTCGTACTATTATAATTCAATAATTGTATACTTACCATAAAATTAACTTTAAAATAATTTTTTTGAAAAAACTCGTTTTTTCTGCATCTTGTATTTATTTATTTATTTGTTTATTTTTTGGCTCATGTAACAAGTTATTACTCGAAAACCACCCTCCCTGTACCTTATATCTCATACATTATTGAATAGTAGCACTAAAGACTGCATCGCCATGATACTCTTGTGTGAATGTCACTCCACGTCGGAATGTGCCTCAGGCCATAATGGTGTCTTGTCACTCAGCACACAGTTTGTACCCCCTAGCACAGGTCATTTAACTTCCGAATCTCATATTCACCTCCGCGACTGTTCGTTATACATTATGTGAGATCATTTCTCCTTATGTATCTAGCTACAATTTTTTTATATCCACTCCAAATTGTCTTATTAACCTCGGTGGTCACATTTAATGGCTTTTCGGGAAAATTCGGTACTATTTAATTGTCATTTATTCCCACCCAATATCCTCTTCACTAATGTGTTCCTTACACACACCCAGAGCTCTATTCATCTGATTTTATGTCTTCAATGATTTTCAACGCACCTCTTGTGTCGTATCAGTTATAAACTCTGTTTTCTTTTCACTTCTATATTGCATACTTGCAATAAAGGTACAATATTACTCCGTCATACTGAAGGAATGTAAATAGTGGGATAGGGTTTTCGTTGAATAAAAAATATTTTATTGAAATTTTAAAATACATTTTTTTATGTATACTAATACATTATTGTGATTTTATTTCAAGTGCGTCACACACAGAGTTATTTATTTTATATCATACACTGTTTATACAATAATGTATTAGTCTCTGTCATATATACGGATACTACAGCTAAATTATAGTGCACTGATGAAGAAACCTCCAACTCTTTGTTCAGATCTCAAATATACTTTCGAATATTTACTAGCCATAACTGTACAGGTGAATCTCTGAAGATAAGTACTTCTATGTTATTTTTGCACAATATGAGTTCGTACTTTGATTTTTTTTTTCTCAACCTCGATGGGTTTTTTTTTTTTTTTTTTTTTTTTTTTTTGCTGCAACCTTAATACATTTTCACCAAAGCGATACACATTTAAAAATTGTATACAGTGCACTGAAAATACTTACAAATTAAGATGCACGGATAAACGCTATATTTAATCTCCATTCACACATATATTTACAAAACACTCACACACACACACACATTATTCACTCTGGTACAGACTTGTGGCCCAAAGGTAGGGTTCCAATTCCTTCGGTGTAAATATAGCGTTTATCATCCAGTCTAGGCAGGTCCAGCTTGGATACTTCAACCGTATTTACTTTGTGAAGATCTGATATAATCCTCTGCTGCAGATGGTACTTCGCTGGTTCTACATAAAGACAATTAACATAATCCTCTATTTGCAGCTTTCGTGTGATTATGCCTGCCAGACCCTTGGCCCGTCTTGGGGTCTGGTTAGATTCTAGTCGGAATGTGTACATTTTCGACCTTAAACCCTCAAACTCCACAATCAGGGAACCATTCGCCTCATCCTTCATAACCCCAACAACCTTCTCGTTATAGGGTTCTATAAAGAAACGATTGCAAGGTTTATAACCGGACGTGTCGAATTCCCCCCTGTTGTGTTTCATTACTTTATATGGATCACAGCCATTCACCAAATAGATGAAACTTTCTGTGTCCATATAAAGTAATTTCGGGCGTATAAACTGTGGAATGGCGAAATCATAGTGAAATCTGTATATCCGCAGTTTAGACAGGTCGAGAATGCACATCCCGACGTAGACCGCTTGTTGAAAAGTATCCTAACTTTCGCCATTTCCAGGGCCACAAAGTCTTCTGTAAAATAGTTGCTCATTTAAAGTGTGGTGATGCAACGTATTTGCGTGCACCACGGCGGCCCGCCAGCTAGTACACAATTTCACGTCGCGGTGTTTTCTAATGTTCTCCATTGTTTTTCCGAAAATTGAATTGTTCATAAGTTTGAAAAAACTCTCAAAGTCTGATTTGGCTAAACGGCGAGAACACATATTGGGAGATATGTATTCTTTCAACCACGGTGACTGATTAAAAGAAATGACGCGGTGTATTTTGGTCACCTGCAACCCCAAGCCTACACATTGTTGGAGGACTCGGTACTTTGTTCTCCAACGTGGTCATCAGCTTGGGGAGAGGTGGAACCTACGGGGACTTTGTGGTCTGGACATGGCGGCAGGTCCGCTATAAGGTCGTGCTTATCCTGGGGAATCGTCAGATCTACCTCCAAAACGAAACCCCTAGATGAGTTGGCTGCAATGTTCATGAAATCTATGCTAGCAATTTGCTCGGCTAATAACCATTGAAACCCTCCAGAGGGCAGATACTCTGACATGGCCCAGCCATACAAATTGTTTACGTCGAAGTACATGATAAAATTCTCAGGCGCATCGTGGTTGTACTCCGTCATGTACCGGGTATTTGTCTTGGCGTGCCTACGGATGCACTGGCAAATACCTCCACGAATCCCACGTTCGAAAAAGAGCAGCATGTCGATATCTATCAGAAGGACCAGTTCGACACGCGTGCTCCTTAACATAGCCTGCCACGAAAGGCCTGGGGCTGTAAAGTAGTGAGCGGGGTCCAGGGTGTATTTCCCCAAGCATACATCCCTAAATTTTTCAAACAGATCCGCAAGTAACAGCACATCTGTCCCCATGTACAGACTAGCATATTCACCCATATTTTGGATCTGGAAAACACGCCTACACTTGTGTCGCGTGTTCGTAGTCATCGTCTGAAATTCCAGACTCTGACGACGAACTATAAAATTTTGACTTTGGAGGGAGCATGGCTTCTTTGAGCTTCCCCATCGAATCCATGTATTCGTAAGGGAAGACTCCTTTTCGCTTCACTAGTTGGAACTTCTCGGGGTCCGTGAAATGCTTACTTGTAATGTGCATGTCACGCTCCTCAAGGGTTCCAACCAGCTTCTCTAATGATGATTGCAGGAAACGGTACGAGTCCAGGAACCGCAATATGACTGACGGAACCGTTAATATTTTTAGAAAACGAAATGTAACGTTCAGTATTGATGGGTAGGACATCGATCCCATCTTTATCGAGATGTGCTAAAGCCCTAACAATGAAGTGCGCATCATACCTAGACAAATTATGGAAAAATATGGGTATGTACCTTTGATTCTTGAACTATAAATTACAGTTATTGTGTGCAGCCCCTCTAAATTCACCAGTGATGTGGCAATGATCGCGAACCTTAACGGTCCCCGGTTCAATACCTTCACCACAGATGTGGCATACCATAGCACGGTAAAATTCTGCTTCCTCGTCAGCTTGTCATTACAAGAGGGTGTAACCCTCTTGTAAATTTCATCAACGTCATGGGCCAGTTTAACGAGTTGTTCAACTAGCCACTTCTCAGGATTTTCCCCCAAGAATGAGTCGAATCGGTCCAACTGATGACCGTATGCGCAAACGACCTGGTATGCCGCTGCAAAAGGGGTGTGTTCCTGGACTGATGTGGAGTGAGAGGCGTTGGGTTGAGGACTGCACGTGTCATAGGGTTTCACAAACATTTAAGTCCGCGTAAACGACGAATGGTGCACGCTGTTGGTGCACAAAATCCTTAAACTTTAAGGTTTTGTCTTCGTCGCCGGGTAGGTCGACACTGACAGTGTCTACCCTTGAGCAATCAATCTCATGGAACTGTAAGAGATTTTCTCCAGAAATGCTGCAGACCTATCTGTCACAAATGTGAACTTGACCTACATGATTTGATATAAATGATCTAACTAACCGCGATAAGTTCTTGATCCAGCAGTAATGGAATTTTCCCTACCATCAGAAATCAACAACATGTTTATGGGTTTATCCCGTTTGTCTGCAGTTAGATGGAGGGGTCCGACTACTATGTGCTTATCTTTACTAATTTCGTCCAGACCGAATACATTAATTGAACAGTCTGGATTCTGCCTCTCAAATTTGGAAATGTCTGAGAGTTTCACTGGAAACTCAATGTTATTGAAATCGAAAGTATAGTTGGAGCATACTTTTTTATAAGTATTAACTCTTTCCGGATTTTTGTTTGGCGCCTTTACTTGAGATGCAAGAATCGTCCATAGAAAGCATAGATCATCTTTGTTCTCAACGTTGACTACTGCCTTCATTCTATAGATATCGAGTGGCAGAATAACATAGGAAGACCATCGATAAAATGGCTCAAATTTTGAAATGTTAACGTCAAGGGAGATGAGTTTTGCCACTGTCCCGGTCTTGAAACTCACTGAATTTTTTCATGATCTCCGGCCTCACATAGACCCCATACCAATCAGACAGGAAAGTACTTATTGTGATCTGGCGCATCTTTGTTAAAAAGCACATTCGGGTGGTTTCTAAATATTGATCCTTCTGTAATTTAAAGTCGATAATCAATCCAACCTGAACTTTTACGGCCGGGGTGGACGAATTATTGACTATTCCAAGAATTTTATTTTCCAAAAGCTGAATGCATGCATTGATAAAGTTAGTTGGTTCTTTAAAGTTTTCAGTGTTTCTAATGCTGCCGGAATATATTCTACTAGCAAAAGCACTTCCCTGTCTTCAAGGGTTAATCCCGTTGCACTCGACTTGCCTATTACATTGGTTGCTGTTGTGATTGGTCTGAAACTGTTTGAAGTGATGGATGACCCAGGTGTTAATGGCTGGGTTTGCGTAAGTCCTGTTCCAGATATTGTTGGACTCTGTACTGGAGTAGCAGACGAGCCCGTTTGTGGATCGGATCCTGGAACAAAAAAAAAGCAGTTATATTGTAATACCAAATGAATACGTTAAAAATTGATAATATAACTTAGTAATGCCAAAAAAACTTACCAATTGTCCTGGTACTCCATATCGGTGGCGGTGGTGGTAGGCCTGTCGACTGTAACCCTGACGATGTTGGTGCCAGACTCCATATCGGCTGCCCAGTCAAAGCCGTTTGTAAACCTGATCCTGTAATATAAAAAATATGCAATAGCGACAAATAAACAAGTTATAAAGCAAAACAAGGAAATAAAGTAAAACTCACCAATAGTTTTAAGTCTCCAGTTTGGGTGGTCCATTGACGGCATGTGCTGAGGAGGCGATAGCTCCGATTCGGTAGACACGAAATTCCAGATCGGCAGCACCGTCCACTGTGGAGTTGGCAATGGCAGGGCGTTAGATTCTGAAAAAAGGTTAGATTAGAAAGGAAACAAAAATGACGAGCAATTTAAGTATTAACGTTAAGGATGTGTACTTACCGCTATTCATTCTCGTTCGTTTTGAGGAAGGCATTGTATCCTATTGGTTGCGTCTTTCTACACCTGCTTGACAGTCGGTTTTTATCAAATTCTCCCAAACACCTTGACGATCTGGAAAACAAAACAAAATATAACAATTAATTACAATCTAACCAGTTAGGATATAACGGTAGTGTTAAATATTACACTTACCAGCATCCTTGAAGGAAATAAGTTCAGCCAGATCAAACTCTTCGGAGGACATTACAGTAGCATCTATTTGACTGTCCATATTCATAACATATTGGCAATCTGGGAACAAAAAGAGAACAATTAATTACAATCTAACCAGTTAGAATATAATTATAAATATTAAATATTACACTTACCGGAATCCTTTAGTTCAGCAAGATCAGACATGGCAGAGAGCTACGATGTTAACTGTACGAGACGAAGCAAGACAATGAGACATCGAGCGGAGTGCTGCTCCTTATATACCCGCCCATCATGGCCGTCCTGGCTCCTGATTGGCTGATGAAAACTGCAGTAGAACTATCATGGCTCCTGATTGGTTGAAATTTCCTGGAAAACTGCAGTAGAACCACCTTAATACAACTACTCACCATCAATGTAAATTATCTTGTAATTTGATTCCGCAGTAGCTAGCAAAACAACTGAAAAATAATTTTTATAATTTTAAAATAGATATAAACTCATCATTGGTGTTGTTAATTCTCGCATACTTGCCGTCAATGGCTCCTACGCAATTAGGAAATTGGTAATATGTTTGGAAACCTTCATAAATTTATTTCCACCATTCTTCTGTTAGCTCTGGAAAAGATTCTGCAAGTAAACATTACCAAATAGCAATCAGCATAACTAACAAAAACAATCCGATTGTTCAGAAATACGAGGTAAACAGTTCAGTTATTGATATGGTCGATTCTATTAAATATTTGGGAGTAACAGTACAAAGGAACATGAAATGGGACTTACACATTAATTTGTTAGTAGGTAGAGCCAATTATAGGCTGCGATTCCTATTTCGAATCTTGAAAAATTGTAATGAACAAACAAAGGAGATAGCGTATAAATCTCTTGTGCATGCACATTTGGATTACTTTTGGGCCATCTGTGATCCGTTTCGTAAGGGGTTGATCGACAGTATAGAGAAAGTACAGAGAAGAGCCGCTCGATTCGTGACCGCTTGCTACTGTCCTTATGAAAGCGTCACAGAATTGATTAGTAGAATAGGCTGGGTAGATAGACGACGCACATTTCGTATAAACTTATTGGTAAACTTGTGTACTACCACTTTCCCCTACGACTGTAGTGAAATACTTCGTCCACCAACCTATTTGAGTCGGAATGACAGAAAAGATAAAATTTGAGAAATAAGGTGCCGCACTGATTCTTATATGAATTCTTTTTTACCTCATACCATTAGGGATTGGAATGCACAACAAAGAGATTAGCTTTGGTGCTGAGCACCCTCTGCCACCCACGATTTTGTGAATTGCAGAGTGTATATGTAGAAATTAGATTACCAAATAGCACTGTTAACGCTCCTCAAAAACTTTCCAAAAGTCCTGTGTCGGAAAACCTCATACATGTATCTTGGGACTTAATGTTGCCCATATTTTTTACAGCAAGATCGTCAATAGATTGAACGCTCATACAAATGTAATTAGAAAACTTTTATCAATTTTCTCGTAAACCCGCAAATCATATATAAAATCTACCCCTTGTTAACTGTAAATCGGTAGACGGATGTAACCAATAACGTCTATTCTGTGTCCTTGTGTAATTTTTAAAGGAAATGTCTGCAAAAAAAGACTCACTTCCTATAATAAACTTCCATCGTTGTTAGAGACCAGACGCTTGCTGTAGCGTGCTGTGCGCATCGGATACACCGTGCAAGCAACGGCGCCACAGCGTCAAAAACCGGGCGTGTGCACCGTGCCTTAACTTCCCTAGGGTGCGTTGTAGATAGAATGATATGGCAACAGCAAGCATCGTTATGTTGCCTAGTAACTGTCTCAGAATTCATCAGTATACCGCGGAGAAACGAAAACGGAGCTGCTCGGCGTCAAAGATAAGTCATAGTTGTTTATTGCAGTGGGAGGTTGCATGATAATAAGGGAGAAGTTGATTTCATATTGAGTCAAAAAGATTGGAATAAAGTATTCATAATAGGTGAGGATTTAAGTATACCAGGTGTTAATTAGTAACACAAGAGAGCAGAGATTTTCAAGCACTTTAATCAGGGGAGCAGGATTTACACAAGCGATTGAACAAAATATAAGGGAACGTAATATGTTGGAAGTTTTCTTAATAAAACCATATGAAACCTTGACGG
>CM061921.1:352245973-352360666 GCA_031002005.1 Vandiemenella viatica
AAGATCGACCAGTCACACTTATACAGGAGTGTCTTCTGCCAAGTTATTATTTATTCAAATCTGTCGTGTGCGGAAGTAAATTAAAACTTAATGGCAACATCTTTTTAGGGAGCATAATTACACCCTGGACTTAGGGGTGTCTGTGTTAATTTCATTGTTTTCTCTCGAGAAAAATTAATAATTTGTATATGTTGGAAAGTGGTTATTGTGAGAAGACATAAAAAGTGACAATTCTCCTAATCCGATTATTCAATATTTCGCCGTTTCCAAAACGAGCGTTGTACCGACCATTGCAGTGGTTACATATGTTACAAAATTATATGATTCCAGGTCAAATGAAAACTTCCATCGAGAGGCTGATATAGTAATCAAACATCAGAAAACTTATATAATAGCTGAGGCTTTCTCGGTGTCAATATATAGATGAAATTTTCTCGGGAAACTGGACGAGTGAGAACGTTTGTAACGCACTACTTTTCGGCGGCCATATGATCTGCCGCCATCGTCAAGTGACTGCTGCCTGTGGTGATGGGTTGCTTATATATCGCACGGAACCGTTAAATACTGGGGATTGTTGGTGCTGATTGTTGGCGTTGACTGTTGGCTCTGATTGTTGATGCGGCAGATAGAGAGCTATTCACAGTATCGATGTAATCTCATTTTCTGTTTAATTGGTCTCCAGGATTCTCTTAATTGAAAACCAGCATCTCTATTTACAAGATCACCGGTATACGGATTTCGACAGGTTCGGAAAAAAATGCTGTCCCAGGGATCTCTCGTGCGATCAAAAATTCTGTAGCTTTAAAATCGAACATCGACACCGGCACGGCTTCGATTTTGAAGCTACAGAAATTCTCGCTCGCACGAGAGGTTACTGGCACAGCATTTTTTTAACTGCTTAACGTCTCTGAACAGCGAGGTCTTTAGAGACGGGAAAGGATGAGGGGGGCAAGGAATAGGAAGGAATTCGGCCATGGCCTTTGAAGGAAGAATCCGGGATTTGCCTGCAGTCATTTGGTAAACCATGGAAAACACAAATCTGGATGTCCGGACGCTAACCGTTACACCCCACTCTCAGTCATTTTTTTTTTTTTAGAAGCTGTTGAAATCCGTATACCGGAATCTTGTAAATAGAGATGCTGGTTTTCAATTTTAGTGAAGCCTGGAGATCAGTTATACAGAAAATGAGATTCATGGGAACTTTGAATAGCCTCCCTAACTGCCCGTCACCAATCAGAGCCAACAGTCAACGCCAACAATCAACAACAACAATCCAGCTAGTGTTTAATGGTTCCGCGCGATATATAAGCATCCCCATTACCCACTGGCAGCAGACACCTGACATAATGGCGGCAGAGAATAGCATCGAAACGTCGTGAGTTACAAACGTTCTCATTCATCTATTTTCCCGAGAACATTTCATCTATCATAAAACTTTCTCCAAGACCAAGTCAACACTACCATAAAATTAATGTTATTAACACTTTACCCCTTCAAACTAAAATAGAAAACAAGTCCCATTCCAAACTCAGTGGCTACACATTACGGTATTTTTCCCTTGAAGAGTAGACGTTACGATAGCAACACGTTTTCACACTGAATCCCATATTTTGCGCACTTCCTGCATCGTGCATTGTCGCCTTCTTCCTGCTGTATTTTTCTAACGTGTGTGTCTGTTCGGCTGAGAGGCACTTCGAGGCGGAAGTGGCGCCACTTGCGCCTCGTTATCGTAAACACTGTCTGGAGACAGGGGGACCTGTTTCCTGTTTTGTCTCTCGCTATACACGCGCTGTCGGCTGCTACATGTCGTAATGCCTGGCTGGGACGGGAAAGCCCGACAATTGTCAGCAGAGAAACAGCCTGGACCGAGGAGGTGATGGAGGTCCTATCTCGTGTCTGAAACGTCTCTACGGACACTTCACAACGAAGTGCTACAGCTCACCGACACAGTCCCATCCGCAGTTATTCGGCGTTGGATTGCGTGTCAAAAGCAGAGGACCAAGTATTGAGCCTTGAGGAACACCGTCTTTAACTATTACACTTATCAAATTTTCCCTGGTGCCAGTATTTACAAGTTTTCTCTTAAACTTAGTTTTTAGCTTACACTAGTTTTGGAGATGCTCTAGGTCCTAATGCTAGATTTATTTATTTATCGCATGGCAATTTAGACACTTTTAAGATACTTTGGACTAAAATATGGATACTGCAACTTTACAAGATTACAGACATACACTAGCTTATTATTATACTCTATCGATTCCTGAGTTGCCGGCATCACCAATGTAAACCTTATCCGACATTTATCAACAATATAACCAATACTCTGACTCTCTCCGCATTCGCGTAAGGGGGATGGTTGCTTGCCCCACTTGTGCAGGGAGTGTGCGCATCGGCCGTGCTGAGTTCTGATACTGCTGAGTGTGGACCAAGTTTCACGTGGCAAGTCAAAACCCGGTGATTTTTTAGTAATAAAAGGTATTATGTTATTCAGGTGTACAGTCCACTCCCGGATCCAAGATTTATTGATGTTGATATCTTCACGTGTTGCATCCCTTGCCGATTTGACTGGCATTTTTCTAGAGCGAAGTCTGTTGATGTTAGCATTATCAGTGTCTTGGTGGATCGGTAAGTCTCTATTCTCCATTATCCTCTTTATTTATTTATTACAACGGAAAACCATTATATATTGTATATATAATATTTAGTAAACACAATTACACTACTTGTGAACAATTAGTTACAGTGAAAACAAGAAGATGACAGAAAATAGCAATAATATTACTGAAACTGGAAAAATAATGACATAAGAGAAATTATAAAATATCCAAAAACTAATAATAAGACTCTACATACAACAACAGAAAATAAAAATTATTACAAGGAATAAGAGACAGTGACTGTACTAAGTCCATCATTGCTGACTCCACTCACGTATGAGTACTCGCTTGAAAACAGCGAACACTGTCAACGAAAAATCAAGTTCAGGAGGTATTCTGTTACCTAGTCTCTGTATGCGTTCTAAGGCCTGCTAGCCTCATATTTTGTGCGCAGATGTCGACGACCAAATAGCTCTCTAACCGTGTACCATACGGGCAACGAAAATACACATCTCTGAGAATTTCAGGGCAGTCTATAACACCTGAGATTACTTTTCATAGAAATAGGATCCATGAACATTCCGTCTCAACTCCAAAGGATGGATTTTTATTTTTATCTGCTTAACGTCTCTCTAACAGCGATGTCTTTAGAGACGGGAAAAGGAGGGGGGCAAGGAGTGGTAAGAATTCAGCCATGGCCTTTGAAGGAAGCATCCCGGCATTTGCTGCAGTCATTTGGGAAACCATGGGAAACCCAAATCTGGATGCCCGGACGGGGATTCGAACCGCCGTCCTCCCGAATGCGAGGTCAGAATGCTAGCCGTTACACCACCACGATCGGTCAAAGGATGGAGGACCAAGGTAGGTTCCAACAGTAACCAACGGAACTTCTTTGTAATGAAAGCCCATGCGTCAACCTATAAGGCTTATGAACGTATTTCGAAGATTCTGAATCTGTTGACTTAGTGTGACCTGATAAGGCGACAATACAACGCTGCAATACTCAAGTATGGGTCTGACATGGACACAGTACAAGAGCCTGAGTGTCTGGTATTATTAATAAATCTGGAAGTGAGTGCCAGTAAGCCCGTACTCGCGTGTAAATGGATTTATCCGTCGCAGGTTAATTGGTGGTAGGTGACTAAGTATCTAGAGACATTTTGTGGGAGTTGTCTTGATCACGCCTTCAATCATACGCATAGCGCTATTGAGCTGGATGTCCGCTTTTTTCGCGTGCATTACTATTCAGTCAGACCGGGCACAGTACTCGGCAGCCGAGAAGACAAGACCAGAGCAGAGGAGCGGAGAGTGGAGGAGGCCGATGCACCCCAGGATATTGTTTCTTGTTTTTAGCTTCTCAATCATTTTCCTTAAATCCGCACTAAGGTATAATGTTCTGTCAAGGGTAACACCCAGGTACTTTGGTGTATTATTGTGGGTAGGTATCGTTTCTTCTAACCGTATGTTAAGATGAACTACCTTAGGTGAATATACAGTAGAGAGTAAATAATCAAAACGTCAATTATATGAACAACATTTAATTTTTTTATTTTTCCTGTTTTTACGCATTGCTTACTATTTTACAGAATCGTCGACTTTGTTTCTATGTACAAATTTACAGTACAGCACAGCGTAAGTATGCACTAACAAAGAAATAGGCACAATGAGTTTTACACCTAGCATTGGTATCGCATTCTTCATCTACGTCTACATCTATAATCTGCAATTAACGAATACTGTGGGTGGCAGAGGGTGCTAAGCACCAATCCTAATTCTGTGCATTCCAATTCCCAAAAGAACGAGGAAAGAAAGAATACATAAAAGCATCAGTACGCCATCTTATTTCGAATCTTATCCCTCTTGTCATTGCGGCCTAAATGGGTTGGCGGAAGAAGAATTTCATTACCCGGGGCGCACATTGAGCTGCGTGGCGCAGTAGGGGCAACGCAGAGCAGGGACAGGGCAGCACAGACAATGCAACTGTGTCGGGCAGTTACCCGCGCCTATTAGAGCACAGTTACAAAGCATTGTCGTATTGTGCGAGCAACCGATAAAAAAGCGTAACCAAAACATGCCGATGCAAAAACTCGATTTTTGATTTCTGAATCAGACTGGGATGCTGAGCTTGCAAAGTTGTTATTACTTTAACAGAAGCTGAGTCAGATAAAACTATGGAAAAGTGAGTACATATATTAAAAGAAGAAACTCTCATCTGGCTTTTGCAGTGACAAAAGAATTCTCAAAAGATAATTGCCGTATGCCTCGAGCGGAGATTCACGGCGTAACCTAACCTGTTATTTTCTCGAAAACGCTTTAATACCTACTAGAACTGAAGAAAATCTGGCTGTATTTTCGTGGTTATTTATTTAATTATTATTAGCGTTTGACGGCACATGACAGTTATAAATTGTATTTCTCTTTTAATTTCATATTATATTTTTAAGAAAACTATGTAACAGAACATAAGAAACACTTAAAACTAAAAAAGCAGTGTTAAAAATTATTCAGGAAATTGTCTTCACAAGAATCCTCCAAAACAAAAAAGTGAAAATTGTAAGTGGTCAATTGTATGACAAATAAAATTACTGGCCACGTTGACTCATTGTCCAAATTTCTTGTTTAAATTTAATTTTTATGTATTTATTATGACTGATATTGTGAATCGCAGGTTTGCTACGCACCAGATTAATCCATTTTTCTTATCACATAGTTAAAAATGATTATAAGTAATGCTATATTATAGATAACGCAAGAAGTGTTACGTTGTAAACCGGCACGAGTGAGCTGCGTGGCACAGTTTCTGTGTCGTGATCACAGCGTGGCGCAGTACTGCGCTGCCCTGCTCTGCATCTAATACGCGCTGTTCCGCTCCAGAACATAGAGACACAGAAACTGTGCTGCGCCGCCTGCGTCAATGTGCGACCGGCCTTACACTCGTAAATTTAGCATATTCTCCAATACATTCAAATGAAAACGACGTCGTCCGTCTGCCAAACAATCCCAACCCAAATTCCGTATCAATTCTGTGACACTTGCGGAATGACTGTAACTAGCAGTCACGAATCGAGCGGCTCTCTTCTGTTTTTCTCTAATGGGTCAATCAGTCCCTTGCGATACGGATCCCAAACTCCTCAACAGTAATTCAATTGCGGACGCACTAGTGTTTTTGAACGCTATTTCCTTTGTATGAACATTACAACTTCTAAAAATACGACCTATGAATCATAATATGAAACTAGCTTTACCTACGACGGAAGTTATGTGCAAGTCCCATTTATTGCAGCAACCAAACCGAGCGAAGTCGGTGAGTGTTTAATGCTCTGGCCTCGTGTTCGGGAGGACGGCGGTTCGAATCCCCCTTGGGTTTTCCATGGTTTCGCCAAATCACCCCAGGCTACATTCAGAAGGCCATGGCCGAATTACTTCCCGTTCCTTGTCCCCAGTTCCATCCCGCCTCTAAAGACCGCGACGTCGACGAGGCGTAAAGCACATTGGCTTTGTTGCTGAATGTTTGTTGTAGCCGCGACGCGACAACCTTTCTTCCAGTGTGCCGGTGGTTTTGAGTTTCCTTTAGAAATCTGTCATCCTCCGAGTTCGTCCTGCACCTTTACTGCGGTGAAGGGCTCTTTTGACGTTAGTATTTTGTATCAGCTGTATACGCCTATAATAGCATCTTCTTAAAAGGAAGCATGAGTGTCTCCAAAATGAAGCAGGATAACAAAGCAGACTTGTTTTGCTTGGGGTATGTAATGCTATAATGTACTTAATATAATTTTAAAGGCAAAATAAAAACTATACAAATCGAAAATCCGAAACAGATCGATAATCCGAACCACCTTCGATCCCAATTCGGATTATCTTTGCTCCAATGTACAGTACCAGAGTTTTGTTACCAGCAGAGAGTAAATCCCGAATTACAACAACAATATTTTTTATTGTTTACGGCTTTACGCCTCGTCGACGTCGATGTGTTAGAGGCGGCAAACGAGACCGTGGAAGGAACGGGAAGGAATTCTACCATGGTCTGTTGGAGGTACTATCCCGTTATTTGCTGGAGGAACCATGGAAAACAAAAAATCTGGGTGGACAGAAGGAGATTCGATCCCGTGTCCCCAAAATGCGAGGCCAAAGCGTTACTGCCGTATCGGTACAAAAGAAAATAAACTGTTAGATTTTTCTGTGGTGCTGAAAGTTAGTAGATATCAGCTGATAGCAATGCTACAGTGATGAAGAGTATTCACATAGCTTAGTGGAGTTAAATTTAATTTAATTACGGAGCACACGGTCCGGTGGCAATTACCCTGAACACCCATTTTCCCCCTTTCTGCACCCACCTATATTTGCTCTCTTTTAAATTTAAATTTTTTCAATTTTTTGGTAAATTATTCATCATTTCCCTTGGTAACTTATTCCAATCTCTGACACCCTTACCTAAAAAGAGAATCTTACTACACCCTAGTACCTGAAATCGAGTGCCAGCTTGTGGTCATGGCCATCTTTTCCCTTCCATGCACTACGTTTCATACCTTTATCAATATCTTTCCATGCCTCATCGCCAGGATACGCCCTGTACACTCCCATGACCCTGTTCACCTCCTCCTGTCTTGCAATGAATCCCATTGCAGCTCTTTTATCATATCTGTCACTGATTGCATTCTGCAATAATTTCCGGAAAAAAATCTAGCAAACCTTGTTTACACCTTCTCCAACTGCTGTATTCAAAAAGTGGGTCGCATACTTAAGCAATGGTTGAGTTGATTATGACACCATCTCGAAAAGTTTTCGAAATGTACACTCCTGGAAATTGAAATAAGAACACCGTGAATTCATTGTCCCAGGAATGGGAAACTTTATATACACATTCCTGGGGTCAGATACAACACATGATCACACAGACAGAACCATAGGCACATAGACACAGGCAACAGAGCATGCACAATGTCGGCACTAGTACCGTGTATATCCTCCTTTTGCAGCAATGCAGGCTGCAATTCTCCCATGGAGACGATCGTAGAGGTGCTGGATGTAGTCCTGTGGAACGGCATGCCAAGCCATTTCCACCTGGCGCCTCAGCTGGACCAGCTTTCGTGCTGGACGCGCAGACCGCGTGAGACGACGTTTCATTCAGTCCCAAACATGCTCAATGGGGGACAGATCCGGAGATCACGCTGGCCAGGGTAGTTGACTCACACCTTCTAGAGCACGTTGGGTGGCACGGGATACATGTGGACGTGCATTGTCCTGTTGGAACAGCATGTTCCCTTGCCGGTCTAGGAATGGTAGAACGATGGGTTCGATGACGGTTTGAATGTACCGTGCACTGTTCAGTGTCCCCTCGACGATCACCAGAGGTATACGGCCAGTGTAGGAGATCGCTCCCCACACCATGATGCCGGGTGTTGGCCCTGTGTGCCTCGGTCGTATGCAGTCCTGATTGTGGCGCTCACCTGCACGGCGCCAAACACGCATACGACCATCATTGGCACCAAGGCAGAAGCGACTCTCATCACTGAAGACGACACGTCTCCATTCGTCCCTCCATACACGCCTGTCGCGACACCACTGGAGGCGGGCTGCACGATGTTGGGGCGTGAGCGGAAGACGACCTAACGGTGCGAGGGACCATAGCCCAGCTTCATGGAGACGGTTGCAAATGGTCCTCTCTGATACCCAGGAGCAACAGTGTCCCTAATTTGCCGGGAAGTGGCGGTGCGGTCCCCTACGGCACTGCGTAGGATGCGACGTCTTGGCGTGCGTCGTTGCTGTCCGGACCCAGGTCGACGGGCACGTGCAACTTCCGCCGACCACTGGCGTACATCGATGTACTGTGGAGACCTCGCGCCCCACATGTTGAGCAATTCGGCGGTACGTCCACCCGGCCTCCCGCATGCCCACTATACGCCCTCGCTCAAAGTCCGTCAACTGCACATACGGTTCACGTACACGCTGTCGCGGCATGCTACCAGTGTTAAAGACTGAGATGGAGCTCCGTATGCCACGGCAAACTGGCTGACACAGACTGCGGTGGTGCCCAACCGCTGCGCAGCTAGCGCCCTTCGACGGCCAACACTGCTGTTCCTGGTGTGTCCGCTGTGCCGTGCGTTTGATCATTCCTTGTACAGCCCTCTCGTAGTGTCCGGAGCAAGTATGGTGGGTCTTACACACCGGCGTCAATGTGTTCTTATTTCAATTTCCAGGAGTGTATTAAATCAGTGAGCAATCACTTTGGTGGAAAGGGTGTAAGGAATTGGAAAAATTGCCAAGCGAATTGAAGAATAATTTACCAAAAACGCTGAAAGAATTTAAAGTAAAAATTAGTTGAGGGCAAAAGAATGTGGGAACAGGAAAGGAGAAAGACGCATGTGTAGGGAGATTGCCACCGGAGTGTGTGGTACATCGCAATTTTATCAATTACTATTATTAACTTTCCTCAGTAGGTATTTTCGGCAATAGATCTCATAGAGAAGATCTGGCTGTGAAGTAGATAAAAATATTTTTATCCTTCTATAAACTTTTCCATAAATTTTTCCTTTGAATAACAAATTAACGAATCCCGCATATAGCTTGGTAAGATATGTGATTTTTTAACGATGTGTAATTGCTTGTAACAATCCTAAGATCCAGCTTCCTGCTAATTGCAGTTCTATACGCTAATTACCTTTGTCTTTGAGAGAAAAAGGGACTGGTTCGTTGTCAATCTGTGTATTTCATTCTATGAATGAGTAGTATTTTCCTGCATGAAAATGTGTGTTAATAGACAGAAGACTTGTAGTAATTTGTTTCAGAGCACTGACGAGTAGTTAAAAGACTGTAATGAAGAATGTTGTGTTAAGCCCTAGTGTTTCCAGTATAATTTTGACTGTTTGAGAATGTTTAATTAGATTGAAATGTTGCACTCGTAAGTATGTTTTAGTTAAATATAAGAGTATTTTCACATTATTGTAGGCAATTCTTTGTTATAATATTTTATCCATGATCGATTAGTGGAGATAAGCGACTGTGATATCAAATTTGGGTTGATATTAAAGGCAGCAACCAATCACAGTTTGTTGTTATCATATTTATTAACCATTACTGGTTTCGAACAAATTGTTCATCATCAGATGGTTTGCATTATATTTATAATGTATTCAAATATGCAGCTGCTAAATGCAAGCGTGCTCATAAGATCTGTTCAGAATCTTATAATAGAGAAGTATTTATGTTTGTTTAATAATGTACACAGACGGAAAAAAAAATCCCAACACCAAGAAAAAATTATTGTAGAGTAATGAAATTTGGACAATGCATTTGTCAAGTTAACATGTTTAATTGATTAAATTTTCAAGATCACAGGTTAATTTAAGCTCAAGAAAATGCATTTCAAATGTGAAATACTGTTAAATTAATAGCCGGTGTAACCTCCAGAATTTTGAATGCAAGCCTGCAAACGTGAATGCATTGTGTCATACAGGTTTCGAATGTCACTTTGTGGTATGGAGTTCCATGCTTGTTGTACTTGTGCTGTCAATACTGGGACGGTCAGTGCTGGCTGTGGATGATGCTGGAGTTGTCGTCCAATGATATCCCATACGTGTTCAATTGGAGACAGATCTGGTGATCTCGCAGGCCAAGGTAACATGTCGACACTCTGTAGAGCACGTTGCGAGACAACAGCGGTATGAGGGCGAGCGTTATCCTGTTGAAAAACTCCCCCTTGAATGCTGTTCATGAATGGCAGCACTACAGGTTGAATTACCAGACTGACGTACAAATTTGCAGTCAGTGTGTTTGGTATAACCACAAGAGTGCTCCTGCTGTCATAGGAAATTGCTCCCCAGACCATGACTCCAGGTGTAGGTCCAGTGTGTCTAGGCCGCAGACAGTTTGGTTGCAGGCGTTCCCCTGGCCTCCTTCTGACCAACACTCGGCCATCACTGGCACCAAGGCAGAACCTGCTTTCATCAGAAAACACTACAGATCTCCACTCCGTCCTCCAATGAGCTCTGGCTTGACACCACTGGAGTCGCAAACGGCGATGGCTTGTAGTCAGTGGAATGCACGCTACAGGGCGCCTGGCTCGGAGCTGTCCTTGAAGTAACCGATTTCTAACAGTTCGTTGTGTCACTGTGGTACCAACTGCAGCTCGAATTTCTGCCGCAGACGCAGTACGATGCGCCACAGCTGTACGCCGAATACGGCGGTCTTCCCTCTCAGTAGTGCCACGTGGCCTCCCGGAACCCGGTCTTCTTGAGGCAGTACCATCCCTTGACCACTGCACCCAACAATCATGCACAGTGGATACATTCCGGCCAAGTCTTTCTGCAATATCGCGAAAAGAAAATCCACCTTCTCGTAGCCCTATTACACGACCTCGTTCAAACTCGGTGAGCTGTTGATAATGGCTTCTTCGTCTTCTTAAAGGCATTCTTGGCTAACATCAACTCACTATGTCAAATCTCAGCGGTAAATAACGTTCACAAACTTTACAGCGCGTATTTAAAGCAAACCTGATTTGCAAGCTCTGAGTAGCGCTACTAGCGCCACACTTATGCGCGAAGCGCGAAATTTGAATCGATGTCATCTTTCAGATGTATAAACACGCCTACCAAATTTCGTTTATCTAACACAAGTCTTTCTTGGTGTTGGGATTTTTTTTTCCGTCTGTGTATCATATCCTTTCGCCATCAAGAAGAATTCATTTTCAAATCATTCAACTATCTAAAGTAAGTAATGTAATTGATATCAATCTTCATCAACCCAAAATTAAATTACTATTATTCAATAAATGCTACTTCCTATTGTTATAGGATTCACGCTTGCATTTTGCAGCTGCATATTTGAATACATTATAAATATAAATGCAAACCATCTGATGATGATCAATTGTTCGGATCCGGTAATGGTTAATAAATATAAAACAACAAACTGTGACTTGTTACTGCATTTTAATATCAACACAAATTCTTTGTTAGTTCTAATTGTTTTTGCATGATTGATATTTCATCTACATCTACATATATACTCTGCAATTCACAAAATTGTGGGTGGCAGAGGGTGCTCAGCACCAAAGCTAATCTCTTTGCTGTGCAATGCCAATCCCTAATGGTACGAGGGAAAAAAGAATTCACATAAGAATCAGTCCGGCACCTTATTTCTCTAATTTTATCTTTCCTGTCCTTCCGACTCAAATACACAGACGGAAAAAAAAATCCCAACACCAAGAAAGACTTGTGTTAGATAAACGAAATTTGGTAGGCGTGTTTATACATCTGAAAGATGACATCGATTCAAATTTCGCGCTTCGCGCATAAGTGTGGCGCTAGTAGCGCTACTCAGAGCTTGCAAATCAGGTTTGCTTTAAATACGCGCTGTAAAGTTTGTGAACGTTATTTACCGCTGAGATTTGACATAGTGAGTTGATGTTAGCCAAGAATGCCTTTAAGAAGACGAAGAAGCCATTATCAACAGCTCACCGAGTTTGAACGAGGTCGTGTAATAGGGCTACGAGAAGGTGGATTTTCTTTTCGCGATATTGCAGAAAGACTTGGCCGGAATGTATCCACTGTGCATGATTGTTGGGTGCAGTGGTCAAGGGATGGTACTGCCTCAAGAAGACCGGGTTCCGGGAGGCCACGTGGCACTACTGAGAGGGAAGACCGCCGTATTCGGCGTACAGCTGTGGCGCATCGTACTGCGTCTGCGGCAGAAATTCGAGCTGCAGTTGGTACCACAGTGACACAACGAACTGTTAGAAATCGGTTACTTCAAGGACAGCTCCGAGCCAGGCGCCCTGTAGCGTGCATTCCACTGACTACAAGCCATCGCCGTTTGCGACTCCAGTGGTGTCAAGCCAGAGCTCATTGGAGGACGGAGTGGAGATCTGTTGTGTTTTCTGATGAAAGCAGGTTCTGCCTTGGTGCCAGTGATGGCCGAGTGTTGGTCAGAAGGAGGCCAGGGGAACGCCTGCAACCAAACTGTCTGCGGCCTAGACACACTGGACCTACACCTGGAGTCATGGTCTGGGGAGCAATTTCCTATGACAGCAGGAGCACTCTTGTGGTTATACCAAACACACTGACTGCAAATTTGTACGTCAGTCTGGTAATTCAACCTGTAGTGCTGCCATTCATGAACAGCATTCAAGGGGGAGTTTTTCAACAGGATAACGCTCGCCCTCATACCGCTGTTGTCTCGCAACGTGCTCTACAGAGTGTCGACATGTTACCTTGGCCTGCGAGATCACCAGATCTGTCTCCAATTGAACACGTATGGGATATCATTGGACGACAACTCCAGCATCATCCACAGCCAGCACTGACCGTCCCAGTATTGACAGCACAAGTACAACAAGCATGGAACTCCATACCACAAAGTGACATTCGAAACCTGTATGACACAATGCATTCACGTTTGCAGGCTTGCATTCAAAATTCTGGAGGTTACACCGGCTATTAATTTAACAGTATTTCACATTTGAAATGCATTTTCTTGAGCTTAAATTAACCTGTGATCTTGAAAATTTAATCAATTAAACATGTTAACTTGACAAATGCATTGTCCAAATTTCATTACTCTACAATAATTTTTTCTTGGTGTTGGGATTTTTTTTTCCGTCTGTGTAGGTTGGTGGAAGAAGTATTTCACTACACTCAAAAGTGAAAGTGGGAGTACGCATGTTTACCAATAAGTTTAAACGAAACGTGTGTCGTCTATGTACCAGAGACTCCCAACCTAGTCTACTAATCAGTTCTGTGACGCTTTCATAAGGACTGTAGCAAGCGGTCACGAATCGAGCGGCTCTTCTCTGTACTTTCTCTATACTTTCGATCAACCCCTTACGAAACGGATCCCAAATGGCACAACAATAGTCCAAATGTGGACGCACAAGAGATTTGTACGCTATCTCCTTTATTTGTTCATTACAATTTTTCAAGATTCGACCTATGAATCGCAGCCTAGAATTTGCTCTACCTACTAACGAATTAATGTGTATATACGGCAGATAGGCTGTACAAGTTAACTGTAAATAACTGATATAGCTACAAGTAACACGAAATTATGGAACACGGTTTACCTTTTCTTATTATATTTTACACAGACTTTTAATGGTATGACAGAATGGGTAATATTGAGATATACATGCTTCTATTTAATAGTTTTGGACAGAGATAAAGTAATTATACATTCCTACATGAATTTTAACTTGCAAGACACAAAATGTTACAACGCTGGTGTTATTCTAATTCAAACAGTTTCCCTTTCACACGGGACACTCGGTGTCCAGCCACTGAATCTCGAGACACCGCCGGAACATAGAACAGAATGAGAGCGTTCACACGGAGCCACTGTGTCTGTGGCTGGTCGGTGTCTTTCCCCTCTAGCCGCTCGGACACTGCCCTGTGTCTCGGCCACCAACCTAACAGTCAGTTCTATTAATAATTAGACCGTTCACTCGAGACACCAGTGGCTCGTGATTTAACGTGCAATTCTTTGATACTGAACAGTTTATAGAGCCCATTCGAGAAAGAATGACTCTATGCGATCTTCAAACTGGAGTATTCAAATAAAATAGAAAAACAAAAGTGTTGGGATGAAATATTTTGTTTGATGGTGCCCGATTTCAAGGAACTGCCAGATGAAGGGGAAAAAAGTAAATTTTTTATTTAAATTTTACAATTTATTTTGTCATTGTAAATTTAAAGTTATAGAATGTCTCCAAAACATTTTAATAACAAATTACAACTATATTGATACTTTAAAATCTATATTCTATTATATTGCCATGGAATGTTGCCTTCCCCCTACAAAAAATCTGCAAATGAATCTCTTATTTCCGTTGTTTGTTTTGCTTTTACGTTATTGGCTTCATCGAAATCAATGAATCCTTCACATGAGATGATATCATCAAACATGAAACCATCTCTCGAGCGCACAAAGTTGTGTAAAATAACGCATGCTTTAATTATATCTTCAGAAAATTCTATTCCTACGTTAAGTGGCCTGTGAAAAATTTGGCATTTGTTGGACAACATTCCAAATGTGCACTCAATATACCTCCTGCCTCGACTTAAGCGACAATTAAATGCTCTTTTTGTAGTAGAGAGGTTTTTACCACCATTTGGTCTAAGAATGTGTTTTTATAAGCCGAATGCCTCAACTCCTATAAAAACAAACGGAAATTTTGCATTTATATGACTTCCTATAGGTGCAGGTGAGGGGACATTTAACGAATTTGATTGTATAGCATGGCAAAGCGTACTTTCCTTAAAAATTCCTGCATCTGAATTTCACCCATATGAACTAATGCCATCATAGTGAAATTATAGTTGCAGTCACAAGCCGCTAATAGAACAATTGATAAATACTTTTTGTAGTTATAATACAGTGACCCACTATCAATAGGAACCATGTTTTGAGCAGTAAAAAGTAATATTTTATTGTAATTTTTTTAGGCTATGAAATGCAACGCAGATGGAAGAGCTTGAGAAATAGCTTCACTAGGGAATTAGCAAAGCAAAAGCTATCTAAGTCAGAAGACGAAGCGTCCAGCAGAAAATCATACGTTTAAAGCAGACTTTTCAAAACAACAGGTAAAATCTGATATATATATATATATATTTAACACACTCAAGCTTGGAACCTGAAAATGAAAGCCATGAACTAGAAGCAAACATTCCGGAGGAATTCACTTCTCCGAGCGATCGTGGCAAAAAAGGAAAAAACAAATCATATGACTCACAGGATACTTTAAAGAAACTTAATGAAACACTGAGAGAGTCAATAAGATTGCGTTCTGCTAGAGCTGATGACGATGATGAATTATTTTTACTATCCCTACATGCACATTTAAAAAACATTCCTGAAAATAAAAAGTTACTTGTAAAAGTAGAAATTCTTCAGGTTTTAACAAAATATAATGATTCACTGCCATGTGGTTCTTACAATAATATAACAGATATCTCATTCCTTCCACTGCTTCTGCTTCTATCCATTAACCACCATATCTGCAAAATAGATATTACCAAAGAAATATGGACCACCTAAATAATCCTCTGTTCCCAAGCCCAACACAACGGTGCAGAAGACTACCAACCAGCAATCTCCAGTTCCATCTCATGACTCGAGTCTGCTCTCACTTATGAGTAATGAATCTTCTTCAAATGTAATGTTACATATTCATGCACTTATTTTAAATTTTTGACAGTACAATAAATTCTATAAATACAAAAACAATTTTTTATCACCTGATTGTTACAGCCAATTTATCAATCCCTGGGATACATTTTCGCATATTGGTGTCCTGGTCATTAAATCCAAACTTTATTTTTTCATGTAGTTCCTGAAATGTCGACTGTGACATCCGGAAATAATTGAAGAACATTCTATCACCCGCCAAAACTTCGTTAAACAACATATAAAATGCACCACTTTCTAATCTCTTAGCACATATTGGATAAACCCACTTCCTTCTTTTCCCTTTTTTTTGTGATTGTTTAAAAAGCATATTGCCGTGGTGTCCCGGTCATTAAATCCAAACTTTATTTTTTCATGTAGTTCCTGAAATGTCGACTGTGACATCCGGAAATAATTGAAGAACATTCTATCACCCGCCAAAACTTCGTTAAACAACATATAAAATGCACCACTTTCTAATCTCTTAGCACATATTGGATGAACCCACTTCCTTCTTTTCCCTTTTTTTGTGATTGTTTAAAAAGCATATTGCCGCGGCAAACTCCTCAGTTTCCAACATTCTGAATAAAACTAGTACCAGTATCATCAATATGAATTACAACAATCGGTGAGCTACCACTTCCCCACAGACCGTGAGAAACGGGCTTGGGTCACCGAGTGGCTCTGAAGTGGCCGCGTTAAGATTCCGGTGGCCGGACACCGAGTGTCCCGTGTGAAACGGGCCTTACAGAACGAATATTATTGGTCTGGGGATTTAATCAACCTGTACTCTTTTCAATTAAATATTGCAGTTTTTGGTGCAATATAAGACGTTCAAAATTTTAAAGAAGTCAGGTCTACAGTATCGAGATAGAAGAATAATCTACAAATTGTATAAGAATCAAGTGGCTATAATAAAAGTAGAGAATCAAGAGAGACATGCATCAGTTAAAAAGGGTGTGAAACAAGGTTGTAGTCTATCCCCGTTAATATTCAACTTGTATGTAGAAGAAGCAATAAAGAAAGTCAAAGAAAAATTTCCATGTGGCACAAGTGTTCAGGGAGAAAAAAATCAGTATGCTATGATTTGCTGATGACATTGTCTTGATATCAGAAAGGGCTGAGGATATTGGGAAGTTATTAAATGGCATGAACAAGATACTGAAGGAAGATTTTGGACTGAATATAAATCAAGGCCAGACAAAAGTGATGAAATGTAGCAGAAATGATACCAATACCAGTAGGTTAAATATAAAAATAGGATCGGATGCAGTAGGAGAAGTAAGTGAATTCACTTACTTGTGAAGCACAATTACAACCGATGGCAGATGCAGGAATGACGTTAAAAGCAGAATAGCACTAGCAAAAAGTGCATTAATAAAAATAAGAAAGCTTTAGTTTCAAGTATTGATTTAGGAATTAGAAAAAAACTTTTCAAAAGTTTTTGTGTGGAGCACAGCACTTTATGGTAGCGAAACATGGACTTTAGGAATACCGGAATGAAAGAAAACTGAAGCATTTGAAACGTGGTGCTACAGAAGAATGCAGAAAATTAAGTGGACTGACAAAGTAAGAAATGAACGAGTTTTGGAAATGATGGGTGAGGAAAGAAGTTTGTGGAAGAAGCTTTCAAAAAGAAGAGATAGGCTGGTAGGTCATATTTTGAGACATGCTGGATTGGTTAATTTGCTGGTGGAGGGAACAGTCGAAGGTAAGAACTGTAGAGGAAGACAGAGATTGGAATATGTGAAGCAGATAATTGAGGATGTGGGTTGTAAGGGATATGTAGAGATGAAGAGTTTAGCACAGGATAGGAAGAAATAGAGGATTGCATCAAACCAGTCGAAAGACTGATGACAGCAAAACAAAAAAAAGCACTTTATTTTTCATTTGCCTTGTGAAATTTCTAGCACTAAGAGACTGCAAGGATTCAGACCAGTGGTGGCTCTAGACGTAGTGGCACTGAGACATGTCACCACCTACGAATCAAGAATAAAAAAATAAAAAATAAATTTAGTGAAAGGAAAATAAATATTTATAAAAGCGATATTCTCTAATATTCTATTACTTATGAAAGCTAGGGAAACTACTGTACACCATCTGTTCGCCAGACCAGTGAACTATTTCGCTGTTGTGGAGACAGCTTTGATTTGTCACCAATCGCGCATGCGCTCTGGCGTTTTCGCGGCAATATTCAAGGATTGGGGGGGGGGCACTTTGCTAGTAGCGGTTGGTGACAAGATTGTTCTGTCTCAACCTGCCCCGGGCAGTGGGCAGACACGCGGTCGCTGGAACATTATAGAGCTCGAAAAAGTTAGTAACACTGGCGGAAGAGCGCAGCAGCAGCTACCACCATCTTTAGTCAAATTCAGCTACATCTCATAAAACAGTGATTCTCAACCTGCGGTCCGTGAAAATGATTCAGGTTGTCCGCAGGCAGAATATTGTATATTTTGATACTGTATTCCTACTTTTTAAGGTAAAGGCATTAAAAAAAAATAAAAGTCTTGAATATTTCAATGGCCAGGCAAAAATTTGGCATTTCCATGATGAGGATAGAACAGCATTGTTTCTACAATAATCTGTTCATTTCCAGATGGCATCGAAAAGAGTGTCGTTCGTCTAGGGATTAAGTAAATGACCGTTTTCTGAGTGTCTTGTAATAGGTTTGAGGGACTGCGGTATGTTGTAGAGTTCGCAACATAGGAGTGGTAACAAAAGAAAAAGGTGTATGGTCTAGCGCCTTTTACTTTACTTATTTATTTTTATTCATGTAGGCCGTTGGTATAATGTAGCGTCCAGTCGCTAGTAACATTATTATTTATATGGTTTGCTAAGTATTGAATATTATTAGAACAGCCAAGATAACAAACAGTGCCTGTAGGTATAAAAATAATGTACCGAGCGTGGTGGGTGAACGGTTAACGTTCTGACCTCGCATTCGGGAGGACGCGGGTTCACATCCCTGTCCGGGCATCCAGATTTGGGTTTTTCCATGGTTTCCCCAAATCACTCCAGCCGAATGCCGGGATGCTTCCTTCAAAAAGGTCATGGCCGATTTCATTCCCGTTCGTTGTCCCCAGTCCCCTCCTGCCTCTAATGACCTTAGCCGTCGACGAGGTGTAAAGCAATAAGTAAAAAAAAAAAAAAAGGCTAAGTATTAAGAATCTGGTCAACAAGTAATTAACTTTTAATAGTTCACTTGCAGTTCCATAACTGTGTTTTCACAGGAATTCAAAACATGGTTTTAGATTTATTATGTTATATTGGTATTATAAAAAATGTCTACATACATAATATACACATAGATAAAAAATTATGACGATAGAAGTTAGTAGCCCGCAGCATTATGTTTTACAATTTACTGGTACTCTGAAAAAGATTGAGAAACGCTAGCTTAGAATCTTTACTAATGCGAGGAGGCAATATTGTTTCTATGTCTTAGTTCCTTTGAAGGAGAATTACTCAAGTTTATTAATGAACGTAACAGAAAACGACTCCCAAGCGAAATGTGTTCCACTGTCCGAAACGGTGTGCCAGTGTCGTCGTGGTCATCGAAGGCTGTGCCGAATTAAGAAAGTATGGACTATGGAGCCATTAGCACTAAATTTTTATTTTTTTGATCCCACTGTTTTTGAAAAAGTTACCTGAATTTTATAAGTACAAAGAAAAGTTTCGTAGGTGACTAACTGAATTGATTACATTTTTCATCCAACTAAACAACGAATTTTACAATTAATGATATTTTGAAAATTATTTTTATTAATATTGTAGACTACAATCAAATAAAAAAATTAATTTCCATGATTTTCATATTACTTTAATTGTTTATTTTGGATGTTTATTATATTTCTATGTAATAAAAAACGTTAATTCACAGGGCGCCTTTAAAAAATCGGATGCTTGGGGCAATCTAGTATTGCCTGTAGGTCAACTGGTCGGTTTTTCATTAATCAGCCATTGTTTACTTTGTGGTCTTAAAGCATTTATCATTGATTAATTTCAAAATCATCTATTTAATCCGGCAGGACACGCAGGTAATGACACTTTCACATGTTGCAAATTTTTAAGTTGATTCTTAGCCAACTCTGAGCTCTTCTTCCAGGCACCTCTTCAACAATGAAAATCAGTAAACCATCAAAAAGTTCAGTGTTGTCACTACCTGGGAAAATTACTTCGGCCGCCACTGATTCAGACGACTGGGAGAGGGGAGATTTGCAGAAGAACGAGTACAGTAAAGGGAAATGAAATATGTAAATGCTGAATATGTGTGACAAGCATTTCAAAGGAAAGCTTGATTGGCAGAATGGGTTTCATTGTTTACTTACAGTCCAAAGTTAGTACTATTTATACATATATTAGTAACAGAATACAAACAACTTTCTAAAACAACAGTGATGTATGTACACCCATACCAATATGTACCTAATTATGTGCTGGTTGTATGATTGAACCTCACAATTGAGAAATTATGCTGGATTCACACTGTTGTGAAAAATTCTGAAAATGTGAATTAAAATACAATAAAGAGTTCTTATTTCATTCAGAGCTTATCCTATCAAATCACAATCCATCGTGTAGAAGGAAATTCCTCACTTGTATTATGGTCAATCTTAATTCTGAAAATAAGACATTTACAAACATTTTCAAATCATATCACACCTACATATCACATTTACAAATGTGTGATGGTACTAAGACTAGCAGTGCACTCATTTGATATCATGCTTGCACTACCGCACTAGGATGGAAATAACACGATTTTTAAAATATATATATAGACCAAATTATTTTCTAGTTCAGTAAACCTGTATTGACAACAAGCTGTATATTTCTTCGTTTTTCTTAAATATTTAAAAGAAATTATATTTGTTTTACAGGTAACTGGTTTTGTTACTAACTGTAAATAGACCAAGAAGGCTTTAGTCTATTTTGTTATATACGGGGGGGGGGGGGGACATTGGTTACTGCCGATTCAAAACTGACATATCAGTCGGATTTAATTCAGAAGTCACAGACTCCGCGGCAAATGATATTACATATAACGCGACTTTGACAGAGTGACGTCTTCCTTTCTGTTACTGTTACTTATAATCGTAAACCATGATTCTCCACCGATCGTAGTTTGCGCTTCAGATATTATCACGTGAACGTTAGTCATGTCCACTTTCTGTCACAGTTACCTTTTGTCACTGTGACTTTCCGGTCACATTGTGAATGTAACTGCGACATTATTTATCGGCCTTCCCTAATAGGGAGTATACCGAAACATCGAGCTTAACGAAATATGGATTTTTTTGCCGATTAAATACAATGACTGACAAAAAATTAAGCCCCAGAAGGAGAAGGAAAAAAATGAAACTTCGCGGGGTGAGATGTTGTTTCAGTGGATACAAAATCGAGAATTTTATTTATAAAGAACTTGACAGTATGACCGCACTTATCAGTTTGACGTTGGACTGGATGCATTCACTGATTCGGTTGGGAATGGCGTTATAAGGCCGTTGTATCCTCTCCTGAGGCAAGCTTGCCAACAACTGTTGTAACCGACCCTTGTTATCCTATATACTGGTACTGGGACGGTATTGACGTCCCAGTTGGTCCCACAGATGTAGGGATCTAGTGGCCACGGGAGAACCTCAACACCACGCAGACAGTTCATAGTGACGCGTACCAAGTGTGGATGAGCATTGTCCTCTTGAAAAATGGCACCACGACACTGTCGCGTGAGAGGTAACATATTATCACGCACAATGTCCTTGACGAACCATTGTGTAGAGTTCTTTCAGTCATTCCCAGCCTGTCCTGAAGTCATATCCGATGAATCCTCAAATAACGACTCCAATGAATGGCGTCGCATTGTGTTCAGCGATTCTGCACTACCTCCGATGATCATTGCCTGCGACTATGGCGTTTTGTATAAATAAAATACTTCAATAAGTTATTTGTGTGCCCTTGATAGTTTTCTGAGGTTTATTTTATGCATAACATTCCAGCACCTGTATCTCCAAAACAAATGGAAATTGGATACATGTTTATATCAACTTTTTTACTCAATAATATTCATACTACCACTTCCTTCAATATTTACCATTTCTCCTTAACCACCCTGTGGAACAAACAGAATCCAAATAGTTCCATAACTGCTCCTTTGTCTGATAAGAAGTTATTCCTAAGGTTATTCAGACATATTTTGAAAACTTTCAACGCAAGCTTGCGCTAAACGCACCTGTTCAGGAGCAATTAATCGTTTCTCTGAACCAATAGTTTCATTCGAGACCTATAGTTTTTCAGTTACGTTCGTTTGTTCTCACACATGAATGTAGCCTCGTTCGCGATCGACCGTCCCTAACGTCTAGGACAGGTTATCATTCGTTCCCACAGTGGGATCCTTTCCATAGCATTCGCTTCTAGCTCATACAAAGGGCAAAGTCCCCAGCACTTCAGGATGAATAGACTCTCTCCACTGATATAAGAAGGTTCTATAATCAAGGAGAACACTTTTTCAAGAAAAAAAAAAAATACAGTACCTTTTACATATTCCCATCACCATTAATATATCTCGTCGATTCAATCCTAAGTGGACGGCGGGAGGTACTTTTCATCTATCCCAATGTGGAAACGCTTATGCATGGGAAAGGATATATAGCATATACCAGAAGAGGCCCATAGGCTATCTTAAGCAACCATCCTGGCATTCGCCTGGAGAGATCTAAGAAAACGATGGAAAACCTGAACATGGATGGCCGGAGCGTTTTCTCGATACACACTCCTGTCGGATTTAAAGTTTTCTCGCTCAATAAATCCTTCCTATTCCTTTCTATAGCTTGTGGAAAAAATAAGAATAGAAATGAATCTTTTCAGACCCCGTTTTCTTTTATCTTATTTTCTCGGTTATTATTGGATATGAAAGTCGCTGGTAGGAAAATGTGTTTGTAACCATCCTGAAATAGCTGTATCAGAACTTTCCAAACCAAACCCTTCAGCACCACACTGTCGTGGTCTGGTAGCTCAGTGACAAGGCGTCTTACTGGAGTTCGAACGGTCCCCGGTTCAAATCCCTGTCTCGGCGGGGATTTTCAAAGGCCCTTAACCCGATATTCACCCCTGGTACAGCATGCTGTGTAATGTGAAGTACGCCAGGACGCTACCGTGGTTCGGATTCAACGTTACCGGTAGGATTGCCGGGTTAGGTTAAGGCGGCTACGAGAGGGGTGGAATGCGCTGTCAACAGAAACCGTGTCACCAGGTCATTACGATTACACGGAATTATTATTATAACATCAAACTTACACTTTCCCTCCAGCAATATGTACCTATGACGAATCAGGCGGTTCTTCTTTGGAACTTCTCCATTGCTAGACTACTATTAACCCAGTTTGATGGGTGCCCCATAAAGAAGACAAAAATTCCAAGCGAGGTCACACTTGTGATTTATATTCAATCGATTTAACTTCTGGCATACATTGTTTTAAATTACGACCTAGGAAACGGAGCATATGGTTTGCTTTCCTAGTTACCGTTTCAATATGTTTATTCCACAACAAATTATTATTATAAATTGCTACCCCTAGATATTTAGCGGAATCTATCGTACTCAATGACCTGGCACTTTTTAGTGTTTAGCTCCAATTGCCAGTGTTCGCATCAAGCTATGATAACACCGGCTTGTAATAAAGCGCAGTCGGGATTTTTATTTCGCGATAAATAATAGCACCATGGGCAAATAGTCTTATCTTCCCCTCTATTATATCGCACAAATCATTAGTGTATAATATAAACGACAGAGGCCCCATCACGCTTCCCTGGTGGATCCCACATCTCATTTGGAAAGTGATTCCGTTGGCATTCTTCTTCCAGGATTTCTATCATCCCTAGAGTGTGGGGAAGTTCTGTCAAGGAGGCCGAATGACTTAGCGCATGGGGAAGGGTTCCACCAACCTGCAACGAATAGTTATCACGACGTCCTCTGCCGCTCCTTATAGCATTCTGCTGTAGTTACTAAGGAACTTCCCGATACCACTACGATTTATTCTACCAGTCGCAGATCTGGTTGGAATACGGGGAAATCTTGCGAAAAAATCAGCGCCGTGAACATTTATCTTCCATTTACTGGCCACAATTTTACAGAAGATATTGCCGAGGAACGGGTCCACTTCGCCTTCAAATAGTTGAGATTCCCCCCTCCCCCCCACAGGCAGATGACAAAGTTAGGCAGCGGGAGGAACCGTGCGAGAGCCGATGTGGATACTACGAGGTTTCCAAGCCAAGAGAGCTCGCGAATCGCGCCGACCTGCCTCGCAACCTCGGATCCGCTTCAGTGGAGTTCGGAAATTGCCGATTCGCGTCATCGCATTCCGCGGCCGCAAAACATCCGCTGAGTGATCAGCAGCTCGGCCTGCACCTTGCGTAATGAATTCAACTTTGAATAAGTTAATAATTTTGAGCTCTCACTCTCTTCCCCCTCCAGCTAGGCATCCCTTCCAAGATGACGACAATTAGTTATCAAGACGCGAATGTGGACCTAACCCACCCGACTTACAAAGTCATTTCAACATAAGAAACTAGTACTAATTCTTGGTTGGTAGGTTGGCCAGACCTGGTAAACAAACAAATGAATTGGAACACAATTACAAATTATACTATAAGATAACAGCTAAATAGGGGTATACATGGTGAGTTAGGCATGGGCTACAGTTGGTTCGGAATGTCGGTATCCTCATGTGATTTTGGTAATGAAACTACTATCTGAGTGGCGGTAGGTACCGCACTGTGTAAACTGTATTATGAAACTTTTGTCGAATGACGATGGTACACATAAAATAGAAGAAAAATAATTACACCAATTCTTAAAATACTGGTTACACTAGTGGTTGCAACAACCGTGCGATGTCCACTAGATGCATGTAACTGTGTCTCCATTTGCACAAGTACCTGGTTGTATTTAATAGTATCATTTGAGGATTGTAAATGTTTATTAATCTCATTCGTGAGTAGGGTAGGATCCGTTTGGTTCAAGATATGGAGTTTATAACTATGATAAATTTTATCGTTAAAAGTGGGTATATGGTAGGCAGGAAACGTTAGATTAACATGCACATCTGCTTCTGGCATAATGGGAAGAGTGAAGTCCTCGCTTACAGTTTTACAGTAAGTTTCATTCTCTAAAATTCCTGAGCCTGAAAGAATCATCTTAATAGTACTAAAGTTTAGTGGGTCAGTTGGACACGTTGTTTTTACGGTAATGGGATGAGTCATAGTATAAATCCAGTTAGGTTTGAGCCTTACAAAATGCGATATGCTAAGACTTAAAATCTCTCGTTGGCAAGTATCAAGCAAAATGTCCGAGAAAAATATGCTTGTTTCGTAGCACGGCGTGCCTCGGTCATGTAATGGGAATGACGGACATATTGATATAGTGGTGATTTTGCATCTATTAAGATCGTCTTTGTGCATTAAGGCATAAGATCTGGTCTTGACTGATTAACAAGGTGCTGTGGACCTGCCAGCTGACATAATGATTCGTTTCATTCCATAATACAGGAAAAACATGAAGAGAATACAGTTCTCAAATAAGAGGTGATGATGTCAGGGGTATTTTAAGAAGAATCCTAAGGTTTTAGCCCATGAGAACCACACTAACATCAACAATTTGGTAATAATAAGGCAAGTACTCATGTGTACACGGGAAGATCATATGAACGTTTCTATTCAGGCGTTTCTGAGTCACTTGTAAGTATTGCAAATAGAGGTTAGGGTTAATTAAAACATCACTAAGTTTATTACTGGAAATCTGTGCAAGTGCAATTCTAAGTTTCACTAGTTCCATTCTTATGCTAGTAATCGTTACTGCAAGGTGCTGCAAAAGATGGTCATTATGTATTTTTTTATATATATATATATATAAATAGTTCATAATAGCTTGCATTTCTGCGATTTTCCCCATGGATGCATTCGCTAATCTTTTTATGGCTGTGGACTGATTCCCAATGGCAGTGTCCAGATTTGATTTTTTTAGTAGAAGTATTTGGCGTGTAGCGCTAATTTGCAAATTATTGTTAACGTGCTCTAATGTGGTGATTTGGGAGTGTAATTTCTTTAGATCGCTTTCGATCGCTGTTCCGAAAAGGGCGCTTAGTAGCACCGTTCCGTTGGCCAGGGGCGGGATATCCCGCCCAGGGACAACGGTGCGGTGCGAAGCTAAGAGCAGCACAGAGGAGAGGTGAAGAGTCTGTGACACTATAGAAGTGACGATGCATGTCCCAACAACATCTGGGACAAGCTAAGAGAAACTCATGAGTATTAGCTGAGAATACCACAAGAGTCAGGTGTTCTCTATATAAGATGAACATAAACAGCGCAGGAGAAGCCTGCTTGGAAAAAAAAATTGCCAAGTAACAAAAGATGGAGGAGTAATGCTATGGAGCTTATGATTGGCATAGTAGGTGCTGCAAGGAAGGTCTAAGTTTTGGTGCAAAATTAAGAGTTAAGGTCTAACCGCTTGGCGGTTCCGGCTCTACCTCCTCGAGTTCGAGGTCAGGTGAGATGTTGGGATCCGCGGCTGGGGTGGCTAACATTGGATAGAACTCTCGAACTAATGCTCAAGCACCCCGATTCTCCGATTTCCGGCGCATGGAGGGACCAATGGGTCCCTACCTTGGGCTGGAGGGTTGGCGAATGTGGGGGAACATGTAAGCATAGCGACCATTGGCTATGGAGCAATTTAAACCTCTCTTACGGTAGTTTAATGCATCGTTACTTCTGAAACAGCCAAGTGAGTGGAAACCAGAGCAGGGAACGCTGTGCGGGTACGAACATCTTCCCGACAGCAAAATTTAAGCCAGATGAGTTGTTCTAACGTGCGGGAGGGCCTTCAAATCCGGTCGAGGTACCCGACCCGTCTGGGGGGAGCGAAAGCAAGCCCTGGGCGGCCCGCCAACCCGGATGGGGGGTAACTCCCAATGGGGAGAGAGCATAGGGTCCAGACCGATGAACGGTTGGGGAGACGGTCCACCAACTGGGTAGAAGTAGGCCTCTGGCGAAGAAGGAAGTGTCTCCTCGGCCTAGTAAAAGGCGAAGGGCGCTGTACGGAGTCAGTACGGCCAGGATGTCGGGGTCCCGGCCGGGGTGGGAGGGTGGGGGAGGCATGAAAGTACGGGTGATAGCTCATCTGAAGGGACCACTTGGTTGGAAACGGCCAAAGTGAACCGATGGTGGTACTCCATGACCCTTGGTCCAGGGCAGGACTGGTGGGTAGAGCCGCCAAGGCCACGTCTATGCCAGAGGGGCCGGTTGGACGCAACAAACGGGCCTCCATTTTTTCCTTCTTTTAGCTTTCATCGCCGCAATTACGGGAACAATCGATAGCGACCAGAAAATTAACCAAATAGCGCGCGAGTTTGCTGAACGGTATGAAGACATTGTCTCATACCTAAACGTTCAGTAGGGACAGAAATTGTCAGAGCAACGAGGGAGGGAGATTAAGGACAAGTTGGCAGTATGGGCTGTCGACTCGGCCTTTTTGGCCGGAAGAATAAATGAGTTAGATAGGGAAAATGGAAGACTTGGGAAGGAAATGCCGGAGTTGAGGGAGGCACGACCTGCACCCAGGTATGCAGCGATGGCTGCAAGTGGGAGCACGCAAACAATGGTGCCCCTGGTACCACCGTCTACAACTTGTGCGGTATTTATATCTTCCAAAAGGGAGAGACTCCTAAACAAGTTGCAGAGAAAATAACAACGATCCTTAAACCTCAGAAGGAGAAAATAAGAATTAACAGGATTAAGACTACAAACAAAGCAGTAATTGTTGAAACAAACTCTGAACAAGATGCGCACAAAATTATGGAGAATAAAGCACTGAACGATGAGGTTACGTGTGAGCTGCCAAAGAAGCGTAAGCCCTTGATCATCCTGTATGATGTGCCTATCTCTATGGAACTCGATGAATTAGCAGAAGTTGTGTATGAACAGAATTTCGAGGATAAAATGAGCAAGGAAGTTTTTATGGCGGGCTTTAACCCTAGATTCAAAACAGGCCCGATGAACAAGGTGGAAGTAACAGGTGGAATTAGGAAGACACTTTTAGGTAAAAGGAAGATTTATGTGGGTTTTTCATCAATAACACCTAAGGACTATGTAGTAGTGCCAAGGTGTCTAAAATGTTGGGACCTTGGGCACATTAGCAAGCATTGTCAACAGGCGGACTCCTCTTGCAATCATTGCGGGGGGGTTGGCCATAAGAGAGACAATTGTACCAAAAAAGAGGCGCCTGCGACGTGCGTCCCCTGCGCCAGAAGGGGTAAGACATGTAGAAAGAAAGGCAAGGCTTGCATTACATACCAAATGTTGGTGCAAAGAGTAATCGATAGAACCGATTACGGAGATACAAACTAATATCAAAAATAAAAAAGTGAAATCGCCTTCCAAATGGCGCAGGGATGCACGGCGAGCGGCGAAATATCGAACTGAGCATAAAGTGACCAAGTGTGAAATGGGGATTCAAACTGTAGAAATTGGGCAGAGAAGTTTAGTTAGGCCTAGAAGAGCAGGATTGGGGGGGGGGGGGGGTGAAGAGGTAGGTGTGGCACCAGTACAGGATGAACAGGGGAAAGTAGAAAAAAAAACCGACAAATCAACCTTATTAACATCTATTTGGATATAGAAGAGGTTATCTCGACTCGAGCAAGAACTCACATTAACAATGCGTCACCTTACTAGGGGGTTTACATCCGGCGGGCAGAACTATTGTGTTTCTGCAACTAGAGGTGGATGATAGAATCCAACTGAAAGTGGGTAATTTGCCGGCTGAACCATCGGAATTATTTAAGTTAGTAAAGAGAGGTATGATAAAAGAGACAAGACTTTTGATCCTGGCCAAATCTACATTCAGTTAGCGATGACCTATGACAGGATCGTATATGATTTACAGCAAAAGTGGCCATACTGCAATGTGTATACTTGTCATCCTTAATGGCTACGTTAAAGATTATACAACTAAATGCAAGACGTAGCAAGTTGGTCCTGCAAGAGGTCCGAAAGCTGGCTGAAGAAAATAGTTGGGATATACTATGTTTGCAGAAGCCGCACTCAGAGGAGGGTCGGGTCCCATACATGCCCGTTACAACACAAATAATAATGCAGGGACCTGTACCAATGGCAGGGGTGGTGGTTTTCAATAAGAACATAACAGTCACCAAGATAACGCAGTATTGTGAGGAACATGTGGTATGTGTGGAGATCTGTACCGCCTGGTGTAAAGTGGTTCTTGTAACGATGTATTTCCAATATAGAGATGAAATAGATGGTTACTTAGTAAAGTTGCGCCGCATTTGCAATGAGATGGAAGGACACAGAATTATTGTAATGGCTGATGTAAATGCGAGATCACCGCTCTGGTTCAGCGCCGGCACATATGAAAGAGGTGAGATGCTGGACGAGACAATCAATGAGCTTCAGTTGGAAGTTACGAACATGCCTGATAATCCGCCAACATATAATAAGAGGCAAGGAGCGGAATCAAATATAGATATAACGCTCACTAATGAATTGGTAGGAAATATGTTAAAAAGGTGGCAAGTATTCGATCACTTAACCACCAGCGATCACAACGTTATCTCATTTGAGTTATCTAAAGAAAGGGTGATAGATGGATCAGAAAATTATATTGTCAGAATATATGATCTGCGGAAAGCATCCTGGGATAAGTTACGTCAGGGGTTCTATCTACCAGACGGGCTCATGGGGGAACTGGATGTAGACTATCAAGCCAGGGAACTAACAAGGGCAATACAGAGCCATGAGGGAGGCAATACCTCTCAGGAGAAGTGTGGGGGTACGTGATATTCCGTGGAGTGAGAGATTGCAGAAACTAAGAAGTGACATGCGCAAACTAAGGAGGGAGTACCAGAAGTGTCTAGTAGCCCCTGATAGCAGAATTCTTCTTGGGAAGTATAGGGAGAAATAGAGGCATTGGGGAACTGTTAATAAAAACAAAAATGAGAAGCTAGGAATGTTATGTCTTATCTAATTTAAGATCGGATCCTTGGGGCATTCCCTACAAGGTTGCAGCAGGGAAATTAAGACCGCCTACAACTTTAACGACGGTCAGGAAGTCGGACGGCGGGATGACCAGCGACTGGGGCGAAACGGCAGTGGAATTGTTGAATGCCTTACTACCGGATGATTCCATGGTTAATGAGACAAACGAGCAAAAGTCTGAGCGAGAACAGTTACAACAATTATACGTTACTGAGGTAACCTCAGGTGAAATTGGAGTCGAGGAAGTAATAGCGGCAATAAACTCGATGTCAAAGAATAAGGCACCAGGCCCCGACGGTATATCGGCAGAAGTGCTGCAGGCGCTGGTGCTCCAGCTGGTTCTGCCCCTGACAGATTTTTTAAATAACTGTCTCCTGCATAGGAGAGTGCCTAATAATTGGAAACAGAGTCAGGTGGTTATCTTGAATAAGGGGGGCAACAAGGATCCGACTCTTGCTAAATCCTATAGGCCGATCTGCCTACTTAATGTGTTGGGGAAAGTCTACGAGAAAGTAATTATTAAGTGGTTGGATGCTTATAGGGAAGAATCTGAGTTAAATGAGAATAAATACGGTTTTAGGCCAGGCAGATCAACCGAGGATGCTATAAATAGAGTTAGTAGTATAGTAAGTAGTAATAAGTCGGAATATGTAGTAGGAATTTTCGTGGACATCTCAGGGGCTTTTGATAACCTGTGGTGGCCCGCGTTGTTTAGCCGTTTGAGGCAGATTCCATGTCCAAGTGATATATACGCCGTTATTAAAGATTGTTGTAAGGACATATATGCTACCCTGAGATGTCCACGAGAAATAACGCATTCGGGAGGACGGCGGTTCGAATCCCCGTCCGGGCATCCAGATTTGGGTTTTCCATGGTTTCCCCTAATCACTCCAGGCAAATGCCTGGATGCTTCCTTCAAAAGGCCATGGCCGAATTCCTTCCCATTCCTTGCCCTCATCCTTGCCGCCATCCTTTCCCGTCTCTAAAAGACCTCGATGTTAAAAAGAGACGTAAAGCAGTTACAAAAAAAAAAAAAAAAAAAAAAAAAAAAACGAGAAATAATAGAAAAAAAGCTAACTAAGGGTTGCCCTCAGGGCTCTGTTGGTGGCCCAGAAATGTGGGACACGAACTCTGAAAGTGCCTTAGAAAGATTGGAAGCTTTAGAAGGGTTTTCATCATCCGTGGTTCTTGCTGATGACTTGCTCGTGCTAATAGAAGGTAAGAACAGGAAGGAAATTGAGTCCAGGTGTAGGGCTGCTGTGGAGCGTTTGGACAGTTGGTGTTCGGAGGTAAAACTCCAACTCGCCGAGCACAAGACATAATATATGATGCTGTGAGGAAGGCCCAAGAGAGATCCAATTATTAAGATTGGCAATTCTTCGATCAAAAGAGTTAACACTTGCAACTCTAGATGAGCGGCTAAATTTTACCCAGCACATCACGGAGGTTTGTGACCGTGCAAAAGCAGTAATTAAATAAATTAATTAGCATTGGTCACCGGAGATTTCATCTACCGATGAAAACAATAAGAAGATATCATGACTCTATTTTAGCGTCACTAGTCGGATATGCGGCAAGTAGCTGGGCACATAGACTTCAATTAGTCAAATCTAAGAAAGCGCTAAGGAGAGTCCAAAGAGGAATCCTAATAAGGCTAAGTGGCGCATACAGCACAGTATCCACAAACGCTCTTACAGTTGTGTTGGGAATATGGCCGCTAGATTTTGAAGTAAGATGAACAGGAGCAATGGACTGGCTGCGGACAGGAAACATGGCTGAAGTGCAAGAGATAGTTGGAGTACCAGCGAATTCCAAAGCGGAAATTGTGCACGCGTTATTGGAAGAATGGCAGTTGCGATGGCAAGATGGTGAAACAGGAAGAAGAACATACTCCATCATTCCAGACGTGCAAGAAAGGTTGAGGTGGCGACATCTGGACCCATCACCAGGATTATTGCATATCACAGGTCATGGTCCATACAGCAGTACGTTACATCAGAGAGGGCTAAGTGAAACGAGTCTGTGCGAATGCGGTGAGGAGGGTACCCCGGAACACGTGGTCTGGCACTGTGTCATAACAGAAGCCGCCAGAACACCTGAGTGCAATGAGCTGCGAGATATGCCAATCTACGATATCATTCAAGATGCGGAAAAGTGGCAGGTGCTGGACCGCGTGACCGACGAGGTCTCGAAGCTCCACAACCGGCTCTATCTGGAGAGGCTTGAACAGCAGAGAAAGGGATGGGTTAGGCAAGACTAAAGAGACAACCTGGACAGCGCGACACTGTCGGAGTTCAATAAATAGGCACACCCTACGACCTGAAGAGTAGCTGTATTATAACCGAATTCCAGGTGGAGGGTGGGAATTATATTTGTAGCTTAGGATGCGTTGTGGTTGTAATATAGTCATAAGAGCAGAACGCTCCACCACTCGAAGAGTAGCCATCCCTTCTGCTTGGAAATTCGGCAGAGGAGTGTAAGGCGAATACCGGTGGTGGAGGTGCAAATTTGTAAATTTTGTATGTTCAGTTTGTGTATAGTTTTTGTATTAGTGTATAATATTAGTAGTAGTAGTTAGTGTTATAAATGGAAGTTGAATTGTTTTATATTTTTGTACATTGATAGCGAAGAGGTAAATTGTTAATTTGTGAAATAATTTTAGTTTTTTGAAACTTTTGCCCAAGCCTTAAATTTAATGTTATTGTTTTTTGGCTATTTATATTATTGTGGTTGTGCTAGATAGCAGAGCCTGGCTCGCGTCCCCGTGGCGGGGACGGGAACCTGTGGCACCATTGCACAGAATCAAGAGGCCAGATAACATAACTGATATGAACAACTGTCAACTAGCGCAATTGTAAAAATTGTAAATAATTCTTTTCTTTTCGTGTAAAATGTGCAAATAGGGCCTAATATATTCTTAGGTGTTAGGCTGTGTAATTGTAGGTAAATAAAAAAAAATGTCCCGAAAAGGGTTTTTGAAACCTTGCCACCGTATCCAGTAGCGATCTCTTTTCTCTATTAGTCAGTCTCGGAAGCCTGTCCATTAACTCACTGTACTCGTGACGCATAGCGGTGTAAGCTACCATGAAGGAGTGAGAGATAGTATTCACTAATTCATTTTCAACGGTCAGATTTGAGCTAAGGGTTTCCATCTGCAGCATTAAATATGAGAGTCCAGGAGGGGTCGGTACTAACAACACTAGACTCTTTTTCAAAGATAATGCCATTATGTAATGGGGTGATTTTCCATGACTGTATCAAGCGAAAGGTTCTACGTAAGGCAAGACGAACTACAGTGGCAACAAAGGAAAACATTTCTACCAAGTTATTTGCATAAGCTAAGACTATAGTACCCACAGTTAACACATCCCAATCAACAAAAGTTGAACTAGGATCGAACAAATGTTCCAATAAATAATAAGGGTACGATATTAATCCTACTAGTATCATAAACTCTTAAGTGTCATAAGAATGCTCTCTTACTATCCCTTAATTCTACTTCCCCTTAGAAATTAAACACTTATTCTATGCTACGATACATAGGATAGAGTCCCATCATTATGATGCTAGCTTGGGGAGGCCGGCTGACAGCGTCGTGGGTCTTCAAGAGTCAGCATTAAGCCCACATATGCATAAAGGACAGCTGCACAGCCTGCTCCTTCCTGTGCCTGTAGAACACAATATCACGCCACCAACTGTTCTTATACTTAGCGTAACATGTATATAATACCAGAGGGTAGCAGGTACCAATCTTGCTTTGACAGAACAAGTTGACATAATAAAAAATGTTAATTTACAATTAAGAGATACATTTACGCTCCGTACTTTGAAGTTACCGTTTCACAACTCAGCGATAGCAAATCAAAAAAAAAATTAAGGTTTTTACTGGACTATTATTCCCTTTTCTCTTTCTTAAGTCATATGTGTGATTGTTAAGAGGCCCCTTGTTACTTGAGTCATAGGATGACTATGAAGATTATAGTGGTAATTTGAACTGGTGGATTCGGCACTCATATTTAATTTGAGTGTTTCAGTGTTGTTACTTTTAGCATCCGTTGCTGGTTGTGGAGTGACTGCTGAGGTGGGTGATTGTGTCATGATTTGCTGATGTCCAGGATATGGCTTCACACGTTTTTTTATGAACTTGCACTTCTCGGCCAGGTAATTGCAATTTCAAGTTCACTGGTGAAATTTGGGCAAGTACCAGGTGTGGTCCTGACCAGATTCATTTGAATTTGGATGATTTTCCAGGTTTGTTAGAGGGTTTATTGAGAATAACTAGACTACAAACTGGTATTTCTGGGGGTTTTACTTTTTTATTGTACTGTGACGACTGCTGTTCGAACGTTTTCGCATTGTTCTTCTGGACCACCTACCAAATTCTTTTTAACCGTTGCGCGAGACTTCTAACGTCTGAATTATTAATGTCTTTGTTGAGTTCCAAGACTATAAAGGGTGAAACCATTTCTCTGCCATATAATATTTCACATAGGATGTGTTTGTGGAGGTATGTACTTTGCTGTTTCATGCTGATACAATGAATTGTAGAATTCGCGACCAGTTACTCTGAGCTTTGTTTAGATAGCAACTGATTGATTTAATTATGGTTTTATGTACTCGTTCGCATCTCTCATTCCTCATCGCGTGAACTGCCGAGGTTCTTAGCTTTTCTATACCTAACAATTGGCACGTTTGGGTAAATAGTTCTGATAGGAAGTTGATTGCTTTTTCTGTAAACAGAGAAATTGGTATACCAAATCGTAGGATCCAATATGTCACAAAGGCGCTAGCGGTATTGGCACCATAACTAAGTAGCGTGAGAACGCGTCAATAATAGTGAGGATTTACTTGTGGCCTGTATCGCTTCGGGGAAATGTGCAGATTATATCCAATTGGATTCTTTCGAACGGAGCCCTGGTTTCTGGGAGTGATTGCAGTTTTTCTTTACGGCCGCTTTCTGGCATTCTTTCGTTGCAAATCGAGCAATTTTTAACGAAGTTACTGATATCATTTTTCCAAGATGGCCACCAATACGGTTTTGCCACTCTTCGATTGACGCTCTTCCAACCAACAAAATAGATGCATGGGATAATTCCATAATTAGCTATCTTAAGGAGGCAGGAACTACGATGCGACAGCCTTGCTTGGTATTTCTGTAAAGAATATTTTCCTTTATGATAAATTGTTTGTCATTTCGCCATTTTTGGTACTCTCCATCTTTTGACTGTTCTACCTGTAGTTCAGACAAAGGTAGCGATTCCTGTTTTTCGACTACACCGATTTTTCGGTTTAATCCATCAGCATTTGTGTGTTTCTTCCCAGGTTTGTGCATTACATCAAACTGCTATTCCGAAAGGGATAACGCCCACTTTGTTAGCTAACTAGATGGGTCTTTGAGCTATAACAGCAACCTTAGGGCTGCATGGTCCGTGACAATTTATAACATACGACCACAAAGGTAGCAACGGAAGTACTTTATACACCAGAGCCAAGAAAGCAACTCTTTCTTGCTCGTCGAATAATTGACTTATGCCTTAGTTAACTGCCTGGACGCATAACAAATGGAGCGTTCCTGGTCGTCGACTATTTGCAAAATGACCCGCCCAGAGAAAAACTTGAAGCATCTGAGGACAATATAAAATTTGAGGAGAAATCTGCGTTAATTAACAAAGGCTTTGAAGTTAAAATTGCTTTGAGTTTCAGCATGGCATGCTCACATTCCTCAGACCAAATGAATGGGGTGCCTATTTTAAATAGAGTGGTTAAAGGTTTGGCTATCTGAGCATAATTTTGAACGAAATTCCTGTAGTAGTAGTCTAGACCTAGAAAGGATTGCAAGTTTTTCACATTCTTTGACTGCTGAAACTAATCGGGGATGCGGTTTCACACCTTTTTTGGGGATTAGGTGGCTCAAATAATCAATCTAATGCAAAATGGCATTTGTCAAAGGACAACGTGAGATTAGCTTTGTGCAGTCTTTCAAAAATATTTTCTAGGTGTACAAGGTGCTCATCTAAATTCATAGAGAAGATTATTTCATCAACGAAGTAAACCAGTGTGGAGTGGGGCTTTAGTCCTCGGAAAATTCCGTCCACTAACCGTTGAAACTTGACGGCGCATTTCTTAGGCCGAAATGGAGTTCGGTATTCGTAATGTCCGTCAGGAACACTAAATGTCGTTTTTGGAATATCTTGTTCGGCCACTGGTACCTGATGGTAACCCGACTTGAGATTCAGTGTTGTAAGCAGTTGGCAATTGCTAAGATAGTCCACAGTTTCTGATACGTTTGGTATGGGGTAGACATTCGGAATGGTTACTTTCTTCAATGCGCGGTAATCCACACATAACCAAAACTTTGTTTCTCCATTATTTGAGCGTTTTGGCACCAAACTAACAGGTGATGATGACCACTGGGAATTCGAGGGTTGAATTATCCCATCCCTCAACTGCTGTTCTATAAAGTCATTTATTAATTGCCTCTCACTGTACGGCACTGGGTATGGTTATTTGTATATTGGAAGAACATCCCCAGTTAAAATTCTATGTTCTACAAAATCAGTATTAAGTAGTGGATAAGGCTTGGTCAGGCAAAATCAACTTTTATAATTAAGCAACAACTGTTCAAATCGGAGTTGCTCCGCCACAGGCAGATGTTGTAACTTAGTATAAAGCTAATAGATGGTTCTGCAGAATTAGCAAGAACATACTTAGCATCTACTGACTTTCAAAATTATCATTTACACTCACAATATCATGGCTACAGTTAAGATCTCTTAATACCACTATTACAGCTAATTTAAAATGAGCAGGTATCTGTACATCAGCTGTACCAAAATTTTCAACTACCACTGGCACATGTTTGACTCAGTCAATTAACTTTGCAAATGCTTATCTTGACATACACCCGCCTGGCATCCAACCAGTCGTCCCCAGTAATGGTTCAACAAGAATGATGGAATCTGAGGTAACATTGAGGTTATCTGTTCTGGCATAGACCTACGCAACTGACTTATATGCCCCTGTTATGAACTGTGACACGTATGTCTTAGTTCGTGTGCATGTTGGTAAGCTTTGTAACGCAAGAAGAACGGGATCATCGTCGTGATCTCCGAAACAAACTGTGCGCTTTTCTAAGTCAATGATTACCCCATGATTCGGCAAACAATTTATTCCAACAATTCCGTCGTATTGCCGTCCCAGGTTTGAAACCGCATAGAAGGTCATATTGAGAGCTTTTGGACAAATCGCGACATTAGTATCATGTATTCCAATAGTTGGATTTCCCTGTTGTCAAACCCTGTGATTTTCCAGTCTGGAGGGTAAAATTTTGACATGCCACATATGCTACGCTTAAGCAATGAAACTTCAGCACCCATGTCCAACAAAAGATTACGCATCGCCCCATTTACTTGTGCTTTTACAGTCAACTCAAATTTTGCCACGCTAGCCGTACCCTCTACTGCAGCTACGGGTACATTTTTACACAAAATGGGCAAAATTCTGTGGCCGCATTTGCCCTCCCCTAGTTTAAACTCTCTTTATTACTGTTTAACGAGCCACTACAAATCTATGAAACTTCCTGTTCAATGTTTCCCATATGAAACACTATGATCGCCGCCGCACTGCGCATGATCAGGCCCATTCTGGTTCCCATTATGTGGGACCCCCTCCCCTATTTCCATAAAACTTACTCCTTCCAGCAGTCCGTTGACCGCTACCATACCATATGGTACCATTACTTCCAGTACTACCGAGGTGATGTGTATTTCGACTAATACCACGATTCCCTTTAGAATTGCCACTGCCTTCTGCATTTGACCAGCAATTTCTCCTTACGTCCCCGCTTATGCCACATTGACAGCAAACAATTGATTTCTTATTACTAAAAACATGCCTTAGTCTAGGAAACTGGTTTCCTCTTTATGTGCCCAAAAAATACTGCATATTTAATTGCATCAGCTAGTGTTTTTGGATCTTTTAGTGTAACATACTCACTTATATCATCATTAATTCCATTAAGGAAACTATCGATCCCACGCTGGTCCGCCTCAAACCTCATAGCAATATTCTGTGATGTGTTATTTGTTAGCGCATAAGTTTGATTGTTAATTGCCTTTATCCAGTCGGCTTGATTCTGATGCTCCTTGTTACAACATTCTTAATTTTCCCGATAGTATCGAGCTGTATTTTTCCTTTCAAACCTTTTAACTAACTCTTCTTATATCTCTTCAAACGTTTCCAAAAGCTTACAATTCTCATCGAACATAGCAAACTGACAGGCATCTGCAGAAAGTCTGCTCCTAAGCAATTTCATTTTCTGTTCGGTCGGTATATCCAAGCCCACTAAACAATCACTGAATTTTGACAAGAACTCATTAATATCTTTAGATTCAAATCCACTGAATGATAGATTCTGTGCGAAAAAAGCATTAATAAAAGGTATATTATTACCATCAGAATCCCCACTTCGTGCATTACGAGCCTCGAGAGCCGCGATTTTCCGATTCAACTGTTCAATTGCTGTTTTAAAATTAGTTTCCATTTTAGCCAGATTGGAAGCAACTAACCTCTGCTTGATGCTAGAAACCGCCGGTTGATGACGCCGCCGCCGTCGACGCCGCGCCGGTTAGCGCGCCTGCTGTCGCCGCCGTTGAATCCGCGTTGAACCACTACCGCCACGCACGCGCCACCTCCGCGTCGAACCGCTACCACAACGCACGTGCCTCCTCCGCGTCGAACTGCTACCGCCACGCACACGCTGCCTCCGCGTTGAACAGCAAACCCGCGTCGTTCGCGACGAACAGCTACCCCGCCTCGAACGTCACCAAGTGAACAGTGGCCAGCTGCCACTCAGAGCCCCCACCGCGTTGGCACACCTCGTACTGCGCTGCCGGCTCGCCGTCTACCGCTCCGAAGTTGACTTTATCACGCCGCTCCGGTTCGGCCCCTCTGCCCAACACTTTGTCTTGATTTTCTTCGCTGTTAAGTTCTTCTTCCCAGTTCTGGCACCACTTGTCAAGGAGGCCGAATGAATTGGCGCGTGGGGAAGGGTTCAACCAACCTGCAGCGAATAGTTATCACGACGTCCTCTGCCGTTCCGGGATTCATCTGCTGCTCCTTACAACATTCTGCTATAGTTACTAAGAAATTTCCCGACACCACTGCGATTTATTCAACCAGTCGTACAACTGGTTGGAATGCGGGGAAATCTTACGAAAAAATCAGCGCCGTGAATATTTAATGGCCACAATTTTAGAGAAGATATGGCCGAGGGGCGAGTCCACTTCACCTTCAAATAGTTGAGATTTATCCCCTACAGGCAGACGACAAAAGTTAAACTTAGGCAGCGGGAGGAACCGTGCTGGAACCGATGTGAATACTACGACGTTTCTAAGCCAAGAGAGCTCGCGAATCGCGCCGACTTGTCTGGCAACCTCGGATCCGCGTCAGCGGAGTTCGGAAATTGCCGATTCGCGTCATGCCTTCTCCCAGCAGCCTGACAGGCTAAGGGGCGGCACGCTTCTTCTGGTGAAGATGAATGCTGGGCTTTTAGATGCATTAAAGGCCAAGCGCCATTTTTAGTCCATACTTCTATATTGTCACAACCTCTTTGGAGTTTGGTCACTTCGTGAGAAACTCTCATGCTCCTTGTGTAGAGCGATCTGTCATCCGCATAAAGTGCCGTTTACAGTTGGTCCGTCTTTGGGATGTCAGCCGTGTACAAATTGTACAGAACTGGTCCAAGGTCAAAGCCTTGTGGAACTTCGGTTTTTATAAAGGAAATTGCATCGTCAGTAATCACACGGAACGTGCATTCTGCCAGGTAGTTTTTAATGAGCTTAACGTGTGGCATGGGTACCTCCCTGTATCAGTAATTTAGGAGACCATCATAACGTGCTCCACTAGTCGCAGCTGTTGTGGTGTTGAGTGTTTGTTTCTAAATCCAAACTGATCCTTGGGGAGCAGGCGCTCAACGTTGATATGTTGTTGCAGCCTCTTGTGGTAGAATCTTTCGAAAAATTTTGACAGGGTAGGCAGGAGGCTGATCGGCCTGTAGGATTTGAGGGGTCGTTTGTCCTTGCCAGGTTTATGAATTTCAGCAAGTTTCCAGATTTTGGGGAATTCGCCAGTCCTAAGTATGTTGTTGAAAGCCGCTGTGACGTAGTTGACAGATTCAGGTGGTAGACGGCGGAGTAGTAAGTCCCCTGATGCGGTCATGTCCTGGGGCTTTGTCGCGACATGTTTTAACCCCTCAGTGACCTCTGCGATGCTAGTAAGTGCAATAGAGTCATTTTCAGCCGCAGTTGTGTTTAGATAGTGCTCGAGTCTCAGATCATTTTGATGTGAGAATCATCACGTCGGTCTTCTACTGGCAGAAAATTTTTTTTGAAGGCTTCAGCATTCTCTGCCGGTTCGGCAATGACCTAGTTCCTACCAATTAGAGGCGGCGTTTTTTGACCCTACTATAGCATACGCCTGGCTGTGATCCAGGCGGATCCATCAGTTACAGATAGAGTTTCAATATGACCTTTCCAGTCACGTAGAATGTGATTTTGGACCTCTGCTTTGATTTCGCGCTGAAGGTAATTCATTCCCCAAGGGGATCTGGGCGTGCTCGGTACGGGCTTGGCGCACCCGGGGCCCCGATCTAGGGTGGGCGCGAGGAGCAGTCGTTTGAGGTGTTGGAGCTATCGTGGCTCTAGTATCCGAGACTAGCTCCCGGCTGACCGCGCGGCGCACTCCCTTATAGCTGTTAGTTGACTACCCAATCCCAATAAAGGTATATGGGTAACGGGCGTCGGCAACAGCACCTTAGCAAAGGTGTGTGGTAGGGGTATTCACGAAAGTGTCCCCAGCGGTTACTCTTCAAACGCTGCAAGGGAAGCCTTGCTAACTAAAGTACAAAGTTACGGTTTTGGGGTGGGAAACGGGGGGGGGGAGGTGATACCCGATTTTCCATGTCAGGGTATGCACGATGGGCAGTCGCTTGAGGTGTCGGGACATGGCCGCGCCCATTTCCTAGTATCCGATGACTAACTATCGGCAGACTGCACGGCGTGTACCCTTAAGGCCAACATTCCGTGGACTACCCGATCCCAGAGGCCCTCTGGGTAAAGGGCGTAGACCGGATGGCAGCAGACGTGTGGTAGGGGTATTCACTAAAGTGTCCCCGACGGTGACTCTTCAAACGTTGCGAGGGTAGCTTCGCTAACAAGAGTACCAAGGTAACTTCGGTCATAACGAGTTTCTTGCGGTAAGATACAAACTGGTCCCGGCAGTATACGTCTTGTACGTGCTGACACAGGGTGGTGCACTCTGCCACCGGGAATGCACACTGTTCCGATGCTTCGGAGACGCCTGCGGCATGCCGCGACCGTAGGTTGGCCCGGGGTTCAGGTAACTTGGGGTTGCCCTGCAGAACGGAAGCCCTCGGACCGGTAGATACCGGTTTTCGGAAGAACGGGAACGAAGTCGGATGAAGTGGAGCCCCCCGCCGCCGGTATGCTCCCTGTGCCGCTGTCTCCTTTCAGGGAGGGCTGGCGTCCAGTGCCCTGGTGCGCCGGTCAAACCGGGTGGGTGGTATAAGTGACGTGGTTGGACCTTGCAGAAGCGGAGAAACTGCAGTACCGAAGCCTCTGAGTGCGGGTCCAGGGTGGCTCCTCTCGGCGACTCGGTGAGTAGCGTCCCTGCCGTTTTCGGTAGCGCGGTACCGGCAGTATACGTCGTGAACGTGCAGTCAGGGGAGCGATGCACCCTGCCGCCGGGACAGCATACTGTTCCGACGCTCCCGCTATGCCAGCTCCACGGTCTTCGGACTGTGGATCGGTCGGAGTTCAGGGAGGTGGTGGACCTTGCAGAACGGATACACACGGTACCGGTAAGCCCCGCTTGGAGGTCGAGTACGGCTGTGACTGAGGTTTGGCGCTGGTGATCAGGTGAAGTGGTTCTCCTTGCAGCCGGTATAGACCAAACAAACGGACCGGTGATCCTGGTCTTCGGAAGACTGGGATCTTTGTGGGGTGAAGTGGTGCAGCCCTCCCGCCGATAGCACTCATTGCCAATGCCGAGGCAGTAAGACCGTAGGATCACGGCAGTGGGACCCGTGGTGAAGGAAGGTGACGCGACCCTGATGGGAGTCAACGGATGGTAGCGGTAAGCTGGCGTGATCTGGCAACGGCTGGTGTAGTCTTCAGATTGTATAGATTGGCCCTTGCTGGGACCAGTGATCAGTGATCAAGGAACTTGTGCTCCCCTTGCCGCCGGTATGAGCCATTTGCTGCCAAAGTAGGTCCTCTTATATGTGGGGACCAGTAGTGTACGGTCTTTGACCCGGGTGGGGCAGCGACACCCGTACGCCAATGCTTTGTGAGGTGTGATGCGCACTACGATGGTGCTCTGCGAGCTTGACAAATGAGCGGGAAGTCGTATTCGTCAGAGGCACCCACACCGGAGTGCCGGTCGGGTGTGGCGGAACGTTTCACTTGGAGCGTGTGAACCTGATGCGTGTCGCTGGCGCTTGCGCTGGCGGCGGGTACGGCGGAACGTGCGAAAAGGGTAGGTCCGCGTCGCGCTCGGTCCGCTACGGTTTCCGCCTTGTTCCCTGCGGGGACAGGTGGGGTCGGGCGCTCGCTGGACTCGCGGAGATGGCTGTAGCTATACGGTCAGGTTTCCTCTTCGGCCTGGTCCGTGGCAGGCGCCGCGTCCCCGTCGCTCCCCGTGGGCACCCACATGGGTGGCGATGTGTGCCTAGCCTCACCATCCCCGCTGTAATGGCGGGTAGTTCGGAAGAGTCCACTTACTGAGGTGGTGACGTAGTGACGGTGGCTGATTGATTGGGGGGGGTCTGTGAGGCGGTGATACTTTCATTTTCTGATATCGTCGTTGATCGGACCCAACCACCCTGGAGATGTTGAAAGTAATTGATGGTCCTTTTTGTGACCGGGTATTTAGTGATTTGTTACTGCCTCATTAGTTGGTTTTTAACAGTGATGGCCTGGGGGATGTCAGGTGGTAGTTGCTTGGATCGTTCAGGCTGTGTTCTCCCAGGTGGGGTCGCAAGGTCTGCAGCAGCATTGATGAGGTCGGTTAATGTGGTAATCACGACGCAAGGGCCGATTTCGTCAGGTGACTGGGCATTGAAGAGTTGTTCAGGTGGAAATATCTGGTAGGCTTCCTAGCTGGTATGCTTGAGGTCTCTGCTGTGCCTTTTCTTCTGCAGGGAAGCATCAACGGTCATGTAGAAGGTTGCCGGCATGGGGTCGGACGAAAGGGCGGTCTTCGTTTTACGGCGGTGTTATGATGTATCCCTTCGTAATTCCGATGTCAGGGATGTCTGCAAAGGTTCTACCTCTGAAGAAGGTAGGCTCAGTTGGGCCCCATGCTGCAGCAGCGTCATTTTGCTCGATGCCACGTAGTAGGCGACGGCCATTGTTGTTTGTTAGTCGATAGTTTCATGCCGAGTGCTTGGCGTTAAAGTCGCCTGCTACCAGCATGTTAACGGGTAGACAAAGGAGTGCAGCAATTTCTCCCTCGTTGATTAGGCCATGGGGTGGTCTGTATGCAGAGATAAGATGAATTTTTCCCCTTGATGTTTCCATGGCAATATCTGTTGCCTCAATGGTGATAAGTGGAGGTAAAGTGATTTGATGGTGTTTAATGGAGCTTTTTATGTATATGGCAGTACCACCTCCAGCAGTTTGTCTATCATTGCGGTAACAGCTGTAGTTGGCCACATTCGGCAACACACAGCAATACCGGCAACAAGGCGGACATATTGCCGGGCAACTAATTATTGCACGGCCACACGACCATATTGTCGCACTTGCTGGCAACACATTGCCGTAAAATGATGCTCGCGTAGACGCCCCTTTAGGATGGCTGCCTTCCGTTTAGTTGCTATGATTACTTGGAGTAAGGAGGCGGAATATAATTTCTTCAAATGCCACGCAATTTCTTTTGCATACATGCAGTAGAATACAGTAGGAGCCTTATCGCTTTTTACGTTTCTAAGCAGTTTATTTATACCCTCAACGTCAAGAACAAAATCATTCAAGTTTTGTCGGCACAAATCAGAAATTTTGGGCTGCTTTGAAACACTTGTTAAAAATATTATTCAGAATATCACTTTCGTTAACGCCCAGTTTTCATTAATACTAAACTTACGAGAGCCTTTTATTACTTTGATATATTACCAGAAATTTTCTGGATTAGTAATTAGATCTTCAAATAAATTTCTGACTTGGAATTCTTTAAAAGCTTCACGCAGTGTTACGCACTTTCGCCCCCAACTGCACTAATTTAAAGCGATGAGTGGCATGGCTTCCTGAGCAAACGTTTTGTTTCCAGATGAACCACTGAAATTTTTTACTAACCTTAAATTTCTTAGGAACAAAGTTGTTTAAACCCGTCCATATATTGTACCCAGAGTGTAGATTTCAAACTTTTTCACCAGGTGATGAACCATACCCAGTGGCGTAGCAAGGTCAACAAGGGCCCCGGTGCAAAAAATTTATTTTGGGCCCTCAGGCCAGACGGGCGACCTTTTTTTGCTTTGTGTGCTGGTAGGGGCCCCCTGAACTGAGGATGGGGGCCCTTGAATTGTTCTTTAGGGGCCCCTGAGCAGTGGTTGGGGTCCCCCCTGAGCAGCGAGGGCCCTTAGTGAGGGGCTCCTGTGTTCTCAAGGGCCCCTTAGACGACGGTAGAGCTAAAAAAGAAAAAAGAAAAAGTCGCCAGTTTGCCGTGAAGGCTCGTAGGCCCTCTAAACTGCGCTTGAGGGCCCCTAGAGGTGCGCTTAGGGGCCCCTTGAGGTATGCTTTGGGGCCCCCTAAGCGTGAGGGCCCCGGTGCACTGCACCGCCTAGCCCCATAGTAGCTACGCCCCTGACCATACCTGTATCTTTTGCCTTACTGACGCTATATATAAGGTTTTTTTTTTTATCCTGTTACAACGTCAGACTAGATTTCAAAGTTACTACAACCGCCTTTTGATCACTTATACAGTCTTCTACACAAACTATAGCAACAACAACCGCGTTGCTTATAAGAAAAAAAATAAAAAAGTAAGAGGAATAATTTGTCGTAATGCATTGGCTCTTTGATCATCTGCTCAAGAGGAATTTCTGAGAATGATTCGAGGAACGTGTCGGTTATTAACTGATCTTTTCCGGCTGCTTTGAACTCATATGTGTCCCAATTAACCGACCGTAGGTTAAAATCACCACCCATATATATCCTTGATTTTTTTTTTAGAAATATTATTAAGTGATTGTCTAAAATATTCCACAATAAGCTGATCGAGAAGCCAGAGGCAATAAAATGATCGTATTATGAACTTTAAATTTTGACCAATTTTTAAATTCACTATATTAATTCGCAAGAATTTCATGTCAGTTACGACAGAGTCATTAACGGTTTTATTAACGGACATAAAATATATCTAACCGTTGAAATAGTTCTGTCTTCCAGAAAAACATTGAAATAAGGAGTAAATACTTCGCTAGACTCTACCTCTGGCATCAACCAGCTTTCGGTACCTATTATTATCTCTACATCGTTAGTGGTAACTGCAGTGTGGAAATCAGCTACTTTTCCTATAATACTCCGGCAACTTAGGACCGTTATCCTTAGATGTTTTGTTTAATTATTTCTGGATTATAAACATTCATTTGTTGTACCAGCATTCCCAAGGGAAACGGGTGAATATTTATCACTGCATTATTTGATTCATCGCTGCCTGGACCAAGATCTTTCTCATTGTTGCATCCTCCTCGTGGAATTAAAGGATCCTCAAGCCTAATTCATATCAAGTCGGTTCTATAGTTTTGCAGCCACCTTGTGTAGTGGACGTCCGACTGGTCAAACGCAACCCAGCTGGCAGCTAACATCGGTCGAAGGTCGACGAATTCCCAGTTGTTTCCGTGATGCAAGTCCTGCAAAATATAATTCAAATTAAAAACTTTCCACCACACCGCTTCTACGCAATCAATGCGCGGTGCGACGCTACAAACTGAGAAATGCAATGATACAGAATTTTCTCGCGCTGTTTTATATGCCCTCTTGCCTAATTTGCCCATCGTTTTTACTATATCTGCAACAGGAAAATGACACGAGTCATTAGTAACAACATGAGAAGCTACCCTTAAATGACTACAGTTGGTTTCCCCAATTGCTGTTGGAAGGAACTCTAAGACACGTTGCCCCTGGAAGCAGTACCGGATTAACCCCCCCACCCCCCCCCCCCTCAGGTGGCAAAAATCGAGGGCCTCTTCTACACATTTGCTACAATACATTCATTTTCCATTGATCCCAATATAAGAGACTGGCTCTGTGGGATGTGGAAAGTTGTCAATTTACAGATAGACAGTTGCATAACAAAATAGTAAGTACACCAATAGATGTACAGTCCTAGCATACATGGTACATTAAACAATTCCATAACAAAATAATACATACAGCAGAAGATGTACAGTCATAGCAAACATGGTACATTTTAAAAAAAAAATCCATAACAAAATAATACATACACCACAAGATGTACTGTCATAGCATACATGGTACCGTAAACAATTGCGTAGCAAAATAAACACATACATCAGGAGATGTACAGTCATAGCATACATGGTAAATTAAAAATTCTTTCAATTTTTTCCTGAATTTATTCTTATCATCTGATAGACATTTAATATGTGTTGGGAGCATATTGAAGATATGTATCCCTGAATATCGGACCACTTTTTGAACAAATGACACTGACTTGTAATTCTTGTGAAGATCATTTTTACTTCTAGTGCCATAATTGGCTATTTTACTATTTGTTTCAAACAAAGTATAATTTGTGACTACAAAGGACATTAATGTGTATATATACTCAGATGCTGATGTTAAAATCCCTAACTTCTTGAACAGCTCTCTACGTGAAGTTCTATTGCTAACCTCATACATAATTCTTATTACACGCTTTTCACGCTTTTGGGCTCTGAACACTTTGTCTCTATGGGTAGAATTTCCCCAGAATATTATTCCATATGACAATAAGGAGTGAAAATAAGCAAAACAAACTAGCTGCCTCATACGGAGATCACCTACAGCTGAAATTGTACGAATTGCAAATGTGGCTGCACCCAATCGCTTTAATAAGTCAGAAACATGTACTTTCCAATTTAAATTGTGATCAATAAACAAACCTAGAAATTTCACACTCTCTACCTCTTGAATAGACTGGCTTGCAAATTTTATGTCTATATCTGATGTTAATCTTTGTGATGTACTGAATTGCATATACTGAGTTTTATCAAAGTTTAAAGACAAGCCATTAGCTGTAAACCATTTATTAATCAGTTCAAAGACACAATTTGAAATATATTCTGTAGATAAATCTGGAGTATTTTTAATTCCTACGTTTGTGTCATCTGCAAATTGGACAAATTTTGAATTTTTACATGAAACACAGGGTAGATCATTTATATATATAAAAAATAATAGTGGCCCCGATATAGAACCCTGAGGTACTCCACATCTGATTAATTTCCACTCAGGAAACAGTGGACCTCTTAAGGCAGCCTTAAGATTCTCCATTGATACTTTCTGTTTTCTATTTAGAAGGTAAGAACTAAGCCATTTATTAACAATGCCATCTATACCATAATACTTTAGTTTCTGTATTAGAATTTTATGATCTACACAGTCAAATGCCTTAGATAAGTCACAAAAAATTCCCACAGGAATTAATTTATCATTTATTCCTTCTAAAATATTGTCAGTGAAAGCAAATATAGCTTGTTCTGTTGAATGACCCTTTTGAAAACCAAATTGTGATTTAGTTAGAATATTATTATTTTTAAGGTGTTCATAAACTCTATTGTACATTGCTTTCTCAAAAACTTTGGAGAAGGCTGTTAGTAATGAAATTGGTTGGTAATTCGATATAGCTGCCTTATCTCCCTTTTTATGGAGTGGTTAACTACAGCATACTTAAGCCTTTCTGGAAAAGTACCCTCAAGTAAAGATATATTAAACAGATAACTTAGTATATTACTTAATTCTGTGGAGCACATATTAATTAATCTGCTGGAAATCCCATCATAACCACTTGAGTATTTGCTGTTAAGGGATCTGATAATTTTTCTTATTTCTTCTGGAGTAGCTAATTTCATGGAAACCTGTTCTGACAAAATCCATACTGTGTGTCACTGAGCTATTAACAGTCAATTTATCAGCAACAGATAAAAAATATTTATTAAATATATCGGCAATTGAAAAATTAGATTCTACAGAATTTTCTTTGATAAAAATATCATTACTTGATTGATTACTTTTTCCTGTTTCCTTTTTTACAATGTCTCATATAGTCTTAATTTTATTTTTAGAATCATGAATTTTATATTTGTAGTACATACATTTAGATTCTTTAATAACCTTTTTCAGTATTTTGCAGTACTGTTTGTAATGTGTTTTAACATTAGCATTCTCACTGTTCCTAGAGGCAATATACAACTTCCTTTTATTAATGCATGCTGTTCTAATGCCAATAGTTACCCAAGGTTTTTTTTCTTTTTGAGAAGCACGACACTTTTTCAAGGGGAAGCAACTTTCAAAGTAATTTAATGCAATGCTACTAAAAATGTTGTATTTTTCATCCATACCTTGTGCACTGTAAACATGTTTCAAGTTTGTGGTATCAAGGCATCTTCTAAAATAAGTAACTGACTCATCATTTATTACACGCTGAAGTTTAAAAACATTACTCTTTGAGCTAGTTCCTACTGAAGAGTTGATGGTTAATAATTGGGCATTGTGATCCGAAAGGCCATTGATGGATGGCTTGATGGTATAACTGAATTTTGAGGTATCTAGGAAGTGACTGGGTGACTATTATTCATTATTCTAGTTGGAAAATTAACTATCTGAGTTAAATTGAATGAACTGACTAATGATTCTAACATGACTTTACAGGGTAAGTTATTTAGAAAATCTTGATTAAAATCACCACATACGACTATGTTGACTACTTTTCTGCTTAAAAATGTTAATAAGAGTTCAAATTGGTTCATAAAAATAGAAAAGTTTCCTGATGGGCCCCGCACTGTCTTAATCCGGCCCTGCCTGGAACACAGAATTAATAATATTTCATGTAGTGGTCTTTCCAGGCGCCAGATGTTAGAGCTGCCAATGTTCAATATCCCTTCTCAAGGCGTTGCTCTCTGTCTCGAACATTTCTATCCTTCTGCGCTTCTGGAACATTCACAGTTGAATATACAGCCTCCTGCAAAAATGAAAATGTATTACTCTGTGGCAGGATATCACTTTCCAGTCTGTGATTTCTGAACCTCGATACTTTTCGATGATCCACAGATTTGCCAGGCGTTTTCTGCAACACGCACACGAAAATCCACACTGAAAAATATCACCTGTTCTATTCCGCTAGCCCCGAGAGTTCCAAAATCGTAACACCACTATTCGTCTAGAATGTTCAAAACTTATGTCTGAAGAGGTGGAACTGAAGTTAGTATCTCTTCAAGAGCCAGTCGCCTGCAGGAACACATTCCACACGCTATCTGCAACAGTCAAAAACAGAGCTACAAGTAAATATAATAAAAAAGGTGGCAGCTGCTCATAACAGGTGTTGTAGCTCATTAATATTCTATGCACCTTTCTAGTGGGCATTCAACCATCCAGTTAATCATATCGGGTTTTATCTTAATCGGCAATACAGTAAAACGGTATCAGAGGAGTAATCCTGCTTAAATTACTTTAGATCATATAAAATTTGTTTATTTTTCCATTACTAATATTTAACCAAGTTCAGATAACTTCAAAAAATCGGATGTTTGACCAAATCCCCCCTTCCCCGTAATGACCTCAATGTAAGAGATGTAAAGCTCAGAGGAAAATAAGGAATAGACAGCAAGAGGGAGGAAGTTCTAAAAAATAGTGGCGAAGCCTAAAAACTGCTGGTAATGGTAGGAAATAAATTTATTTTAGTTTTCAAACATAATTATTATTATTATTATTTTTATTTAAAAAAAAAAAAAGTCTGTATTGACACTTAGTACAAATTTACAGAATCCTGGGACGAGAATTTTCTAAGCTAAAGGGTAATTGGCATATCTGAGATACAGAATTTTCATCAGCTGTCTTATATTTTATCAATAACTTTCTTATCCAGAAGCAAATAAGTGGCATGTATTTTTCTGCCCACCAAAAGGTGTGACAAGTTAGCTAACATTAACTGGAGATGAACATGTTTGTACACTACAAGAATTATCATTGGAAATTACAATGCAGTTTGTATTTGATTTAATGCTGATTTCTGTCTTGAGAGAAGAATTTATCACTATCTTATTAAAAAAAGTATACTTTTTAGAGTTGTTGCAGTTTATGTGCATGCCTATCTGTGCTCATTAAAACCCTTTTGAAGAAGCCTGTTTCTGCTATTGCCAATCTGATTTAATTACTCTTCATTTGGCACATCAGTTATAATTTTCCTTCATGGAGAAATCTCCTAAAATATTGCTTCTGCTACAATTCTGGTTTTCAGTCTGTTGTGTCATTTCCGGTGTACCTTATCACCATTTTGCTTTTGTTTACTTCGAATTTCTTTCCCAATATTTCTTTTGTGCCATCCAGTAGTATCTTAGTATTTCATCTAATCTTATTAACTAACAATATCAGAAAATAATTATAAAATTAAGGTAAATGATTACTACCAATGAAATTGAATTTTTCTGCTATTTTTTTCTTCTTTATTTATTTGCTTTCACTGAATGCATTTCACTTCTTTCATATCCTATTCATATTACAAAGTGCATATATTGTTTGTGATATTGTATTTTTACATCAAATTTATGGTATAAATTATCATCTATCTACATTTTCAATTTGTATTACCTCCAATCTATACTTTGTCCCCGGTATCGAGGATTTCAGCTCGGTTATCATACAGCAGGTCATGTTCAGTTTGTTGTTTATTCATCACACATCCTTCATCACACTGCAATGTATGCTTTTGTTTAATTTTAAACTGTATATCATCATGTGATTTTTTTATGCCTCTCTTCTGTTTATTTGCTGTGTGGTACACTTTTTCTTTTCTTTTTTTTTTTAAATTATCTTGTTAGTTTGTTGTGATTTTGTGTGTCCCTTTTTACTAACGTACTGATTGCATTTCTTATTTCCTTTTGACTATTATTCATAGGGTCTGGTTTGTGGATTCATTTCCTGTAAGTTTTCCTTTTGCTAATTTATTCTGGATGTGGCATTTCTCTTGGAATTTTAATGTTTGTGGCTTGTTATATAATACCTTAATTTTCTACAGATCCCAATATCCCTGTTGAAAAGAGATAATTTACAAAAAAATAATTACATAATAAAATTCATGTTTACACAAGAAGAGAGAAAATCACAGCATAATACATGTACATTAACTACTGTATATCAACTACATCTATACAAACTACTGGCAATTATTCTGTTGATACCTTTGAAAGAAATTATTCTTAAGAATGTCAGTTGTCATTGAAAAGTCTTTTTATTTTTTTCTGAATTTACTGTTTTCCCCTGCCATGCATTTAACATGTCGAGAGTATGTATCCCCAAAAATCTTACCCTTTTCTGAACAAATGAAAATTATTTTTCATGGTATTTGAATGTCTGTGTCAATACTTGTTGGTTGTGATCTTTTAAGGGTTTCAAATTCAGTCATTATTGTATTTTAGTTCCTTGAACATCATGTTTAAAATTTTCTATATGTTTGGCCAATGTATTGAGCTTTAAAGTTGTTGCACATTAGTCTGTATATTCCTGAGTTGTAAAATGTTGTCTGTTCTAAATTACATTTTGAATCCTTCTCTTTTTCATATGTTTGAAATTTTACTTGTCCCCCTTGTTCATGTACATCATCTCACGCCATTTCCTTTTATTTAGTTTTGAGTAGGGTGTGCCGTCTGGAGCTGGGATTGTGTGATGTGATTATATGTTGTTGTTTTTTAATTTGTCTCATAATTTTGTTCTTTAGTTGATTTCTTTAGATTCATTTCTGATGGCTATATAGCTGATTATTTTTAGTTCTAGAATGGAGTTATATTTAGTGGGGGGTTTTATCCAGTCTATTGAACATATGCCTCATTGCAACTTCTTTGTGTGTGTGTGTGTGTGTGTGTGTGAATGGTTTGATTCAGAACCTATCATTTCTGTTATAAGGTTTCTGCATATCCAAAATGAGTTTTGCTGTTTGTGTCTTGTTATTGTTATATTAAGGAAGTACAGTTTACCATTTGTCCTTTTCTCCACTGTGAATTTAATGTTTTCATGGGCAGAACTGATGTCGGCATGTAATTCTTGTATCCTATGTTCTGATTCATTGACCAGGCAGACTATGTCATCCACATACATAAACCAGTATAAAACGCTGTATCCTTTGTTTCTTTTAAATAATATTGTTTGAATAATTTTTAAATAATTCATAAATGCATATGAAATTGTTCCCGATATTGGATATTCTATTGGTAATCCATTATTTTGTGTAGAGTTGTGGTTGTTAAATTGGAAAGATTTTGTGTTGTGATCAGTGCAATTATTTCACTGTCTTCTCTGTGTGTCTCTCCTGGATTAGTTTTTGTTGACTGCGGGCTTTATTAATTATTTCTAGACTTTATTTTATTGGAATTTTCATGGACGTTTCCGTATACCAGATGACAATAATGTTGCTGACTTTGGTATCTGTGTGTCTTTGATGTTTTCTACAAGTTATTACTAATGGTTCTGTTGGTATAAATGTGTAACACTGAGAGAAGATTTTCTGCAAACGTTTGGAAGGTAATACATATGTGGTGTGTGAACAGAGATTTTCCTGCAGTAGAGATTTCCCAGGTTTGCAGCAAGAATGTGTATAAAAAGACAACATTTCGACAGATATCTAATGAGGGCAACAGAAAACGTCATCCTTTTGCAGCAAAATACTTCTGCAAACCTGGGAAGTCTATATAGCAATAAATAGGAGTTTTCTGAAATTTAACATTGGACAGATTTGTGTACAATACATTACATTCATTTTCCGTAGATCCCAATATAAGTTGTTTTTTTTTCTTCTTAGTGCTTTATGCCTCATTGACGTTTAAGGTCATTTGAGGTGGGATGGGACTGGGGACAAGAAACAGGAAGGAATTCGGCCATGGCGTATTTGAAGGAAGCATTCTGGCATTCGCCTGGAGTGATTTGGGGAAACCATGGAAAACCCAAATCTGGATACTTGGATGGGGATTCGAACCCACATCCTTCGAATGCGAGGCCAGAACGTTAACAGTTCACCAACCACGCTTGGTCCTAATATAAGAGACTGGATCTACGGGATGTTGTCAATTTACAGTTAAGCAATTGCATAACAAAATATATTTGCATAACAGAATATATACTGTCATAGAATACTCTGATCAGCCAAAACATTATGACCACCTACTTCCTAGCACATTGGTCCACCTTTCAAATGCAATACAGCAGCAGTTCGGCGTAGCATGGATTCTACAAGTCTTTGGTAGGCTTCCAGAGGTATCTGACACCAGATTTCTATGCACAGCTCTTGAAATTCTCTTAAATTATGGGCCAGCGGTTTGTGGGCACGACACCTGGGAATGAGCATCTCGGAAATGGAGAGGCTAATCTGCTTATTGTATGCTACTGCAGTGAGCATCTATGGAAAGCGTTTGAAGGACAGTGAAACCACGTGTAGGTGACAATCTGGTTGGCACCCACTGTCAGGTAACCTAAAATTTTTGATACTGCGTAACAAAATTTGTTCTCAGAGCAGCTAGTTAAATTGAATAGCATTGCATATCAGTTTTAAAGTAATTTCTTTACATAATTCAAGTCATAAATCAGATTTTTACAGGCCAGTATTTCCTGTTGCACCATCCTGAGACAGCGTCTACTTTAGAAATTCATAATAAATCGAATAAAACAGGTAGCGACTTCAAATTTGCTCAACAGTCAATTTAAAACACGTAGAATCTTCACAGATGTCAGAAAGGTATTTGTGGGGTCGAAATTTATGATTGCACAATAGTTTGTTCAACTTTTGTTCAACCTGTTAGAAAATAGTAAACACGACGTTCTTGGTACCAAATGAAAGAGCAATCAATTAGAAGGAAAATAAAAGTTGTTTCAGTTTTGTAGCTGTAAAATTGTAGAAGTTAGAAGCAGCAGTTTTTGAGTTAAACAGAAAATAATTTTTTAGGGCCAAACTATCAAATCTACGAAATTTTTTATAAGGATCAAAATTTACTGCCAAAATTTCAGATCAAAAGGAATATTTTGAGTCACAAGTCAAGTATAATGAAATACACACGCTTGAGAGACTACATTTGATCAGATCGTGGGACTGTTTTCATGTGAACAGGAAAAATAAGGAGTTCCCATGGGCCTTTCTATATTATCCAAGGCATAGCACATGGTTGCAGTTAAGGCTGAACAGTTTAGCACAAACCCCAACTGAACTTATGGTCTTACACCATGCCACATCACAGAAGGTTGAGGTCTGAGGCTTGCCTGCTCTGTAAAGCAGGATAGGGCGGCGATCTGTGGCAGAATCATGATTCTTGTGCTCTGAAACACTTCTGGAAGCAACAGAATTGAACTCTTCCATCAGAACTGCCACAGATCACCCCCTATCCTGCTTTACAGAGTGTGCAAGCCTCTGACCTCCATGTTCTGTGATGGGGCATGTGTGTCCACCACATTGTCGCCAACTCGTGGTTTCACCGTCCTTCAAACACTTTCAGTAGATGCTCATTACAGTAGCACGCAAATAGCCAACTAGCCTCTCCGTTTCTGCGATGCTAGTTCCCAGGCGCTGTGCCCACAAACCACTGGCCTGTAATTTAAGGGAATTTCGTGACCTGTGTGTAGAAATTTGGTGTTAGATACCTCTGGAAGCCTATCAACTACTTGTAGAATCCATGCAATGCCAAACTGCTGCTGTATTGTGTTCAAAAAGTAGACCAATATGCTAGTAAGTAGGTGGTGATAATGTTTTGGCTGGTCAGTGTGCATGGTACATTAATTATTTCAACTACATTTTGAACTTACTTCTTAAATGGGGTTCATATGGTGTAATGTTTTTCTTTAAGAGTGAAGGTGAAAGTACTCGCAATTATGTTAGGCTGAAAATTTTCGTTAACTTCCCTTTTAATCAGTTAAATGATTTAAAGTATACTATGATGTAACAATACTTTTCACATTTGTCTGGTTGCTTTTGTAATATGCAAAAAAAGCTTTAATATAAATATGTCAACATTTTTACCCTCGCATTCATCTCATCGTAAAAAAAAAATCTTTTGAAATTTCATCACTAAAACTTTATGTTCTAGATTATTAATATTAACATTTTTCTTCTTTCCAGCACACTATTGTCAAAGCTGTTTCAGTTTTTATATTTTATCCACAAGTACTGCTTAAAAGAAATTTTCTATTAGCACAGTAAATTTATATTTTATTTTCCAAAATGTTTTTACTTTCCTTACTTCCAATATATACTCAACCTACAATCTGTTTCTATACACTTATTTCACAGTCATTTATAATTAATTTCCTTATATTTACTGTGATTTTTCACTTCCTGGTGTTTATCTGTTTTTGTTTTCTTCTTCTTTTTTATGCCAAACCTTTCTCGGAACGCTTTAGTTATTTCTCTGAGACGGTTCCACCTTCAACATTTTTTCCCCCGCAACCCTACACTCACAGTTTCATGTAATAATCTCTTACATGACCCACTTCAGTTCTGTGGTCCATATTGGGTTCTTTGGATAGTCAGGTTTCAATTTACACTTTTTAATCAAAAGACTAAGGTCAGAACCAATACCTGCTCCAAAATTTGTTTCCTTAACAATTATTTTACTACTAAGAAGTCTAGTTAATACCTTCAAGTAATCCATAAGAATATCCATTGTTTCATACATTTCTAATTTATATTTTACACAGAATACAAAGAAATTGCTGTCTTTCTTCCAGAATAAAATTCCAGCATAATGTACTTCTAACTTCTCTTTCGTGTACCATTACATATAACTTGATCAATATATTTTCTTCACAATTTATGCAATTAACTATTCCATTTCAGCATGTATTTTCTGTTTCATCACTATATACCAATGTTGGCACATATAACTGCACTAGTGATACTATCCTTACAAACTCTAATATTTTATTATTTATTATAATCTCACTCAACATGTGTACATTTCTCAATGCAAAAGTCGAATACATTCTTCACTCCATTAATACCAGCAACATGTGGGTGGGCCAAGTGCATCTATTATCCTCCTTAAATTATTTAACACAAGTGTCTCATTCGAACTTCAAACAATGTAATAGAATGTCTGTCTCTACTTCCAATGATTTCTTCCTATGCAATATTCCCACAGATCCAAATGGTGGACAATTGCCTCCAGAATAATTTACTCAGGGCAATCCCTTATTTCAAAAGATAAGAGCACTTTCCAGATTCCCTTTCTGACTTTAATGCCACAATTTCACATTACCCTAAATGCTGCCTTATCTCCTGTATTTTTTTTCATCTGACATTAGTGACTTCTTCAATTAAGAACTTAATGACTGACTAACGATGAGATAATTGCAGTGGGTAAGGAAAACAGCAATGGTCTATACAATGGAATAATCCTGGTAATAGTGTAGAAAATTTCACAAAACCCTGATAAACCATTTTTGATTATAGCTTTACACCTTATCAATGTCATGGTCATTAAAGGCATGAAAGGACTGAGGGCAAGGAATGGGAAGGAATTTGGCAATGGATTTTGAAGATACCATCCTATTATTTACCTGGAGTGATTTCAGGAAACCACAGAAAACTGAAATCTGGATGGCTGGACAGGGATTCAAACCAGCAGCCTCCTAAATGTGAGGCCAGAGCATTACCACTCACCCAAGAATCTCAGTCATGACACACCATATCCACAACTGAACCCATACTGTCAAAAATAGAAGGTCCAAACATTAATGCTTGACCACCAGGCAATCTGATCTGGAGTAAGGGATACCCATTCATCATCTTTCTACTGAAGCATCAAAGAGAGCAACAGTTGAAATAGTTGCATCAAAAGTTTTATTTGAGGATACGTTTGTAGTACATTAAAGATAAGTTTATATTTGGTTGGAAGAACCTATTTTATACCCATTGCGACCTTGTACATGGTATATGCTTATTTCTGTTCTAGATCCAGGTCATTTAAGTATTAGTATTCACCATTTTTTTTGCTGGTAAAAATGAGTGAAAATGAATTGAGATAATTTCACCCAAATTTAAAATTTCTAAGGAAATGCAATAATCACGCACACATACAACATTGCATGATCATAGAATTTTTTGAAGTAAAAACTTCTATAGGTGCGTTAGATGACGTTTGGACAGTGGTAAATCTATGAGTTCGCAACATCCCATCATCGACATGCTATGATGTGCCATCACCATCACGCTATGACATGTTGCATGTATGATATGTGTTTCATGCTTTTTGAATGGATAAAATCTTATGAGTTTGCATCACCAACATGATAATGTTAACAGTATATCTGTAGCTATAAGTATGACGTGTTGTGCTTGGACAGCAGTGAAAGTATAGATTATACTTGTATCTAACATATTAAAATGAAAGTTTTGTTCAAATAAACCCAGTTTTTAACCAATTTTTATAATAATTAGCACACGTATACTTCAAAACAAGGCAGTTTGATAGCTGAGCGGTTAAGGCGCTTACTTCTGAAAGTTCTCTCTCCAGTCGTGGGCTCAAATCCCGTGGTTAGCAGAAATTTTTGGGAGTTGTATTTGATTATATGACCTACGCCAGGATGTTTTGTGGTTCTGATTCCACATTAAACTGTAGGCCCCTGAGGAAAGGAATTGGCATTCTTGCCTCTGACTTAATAGCTTGGTACAACTTCGGCAAGTTTCGAGCAACCTTTGGGTTGTGAACAAAGTTAGATTTTTAGTTTCTGAAGTGAAAACATCTTTAGGCACATTGGGCGATTTTTGGATGGGTAAAATCTTGCGAGTTCATGTCAGTGATATGCTAATGTTAACAGTATATTTGTAGTAGCTTTGTGGCTCAGGTGTCTGACTGGGAAATGAAAGGTCCACTGTTCAAGTCGACATCTTGGCGGGATTTTTATAGACCTTTATCCCAACCCTCACCTCTGGCACAGCTTGCTGTGTAATATGAAGTACGCCAGAATACTTCTGTCATTTAGATTCCACGTAAAACTGTAGGTCGTCCCCTGTACCTGGTAGCACTATGGGGTTAGTTTAAGGTGGCTAAGACGGGCATAATGCACAGCCAATAGAAATCCTATCACCAGGTCATTGTGAACACACGGAATTATTACTATTTAGTATATCTGTAGCTATAAATATTACATGTTGTGCATACAGTATTCATAGTTTCTAAGTTTACACTTCTGTCAGCAGTCCCCAATGACTGCCATTTAAAAAAAATAAAAAATGGATTTAACACAATGGTTCAGTCATGACAAGAGGATGGCAAAACAAGCTTCCAAAATAAACAAATGAGGGTTGAGCAAAATTCCTTCATGGGAAGTGCCGTATACTAGAGGACAAATGCAGCAGAGTTTGCCTGAATTTTGTAGAGTATTTAGCATTTACTCAATTTATAATTTTGTTATACTTATCACTGGGATTATACCTTTGCAATAAGTCAGTAATGTAATTCATTTATTAGCAGTCAGTCATCTCAGTTTCCATCAACTGATCTTGCCAGCCATTTTCCTGTTGGAAGTATCTGTCGTAACTGTAGGTATTATTTTGCAAAGAAATAGCTTTTTCTTAAGAATAAATTGAGAGCAGCAAACTTGCATCATTGTGTAATGTTTGGGAGGCAATACTCACCACTAAATTTGAGTTCAGATTAGCAAACAGCAGTTACCAAGTGCCAAACACCTACAAGCTGTCAAAATGACAGAATCTTGCAGTCAATGACTGGGGTATTAGACCATCTCCAAGGAGCAGTTGTAGATGGGTTCTAGGCAATCCTTATGTTGAATAGATGGGATTAACTGAAGTCAGCTGCTATAGTGCATAGTTACTGCCCATGCGAAATCTATGTATTAACTCATTCTAATTTCCTTCAAACCAAACATAAATTCTGTAGAGTGATCCCAAAATGTGAAATACAAGTTAATATTTCTGCCAGATCAGCTCACATGATCATTACCTTCGTTTCTTTCACTATTCACCCTATAGTTTCCATCACCACAAAACCTATCTTTATTACTACCAGCAATTACGGGTGAGTTGAACCAGCCAGCTAAACGACTGTGTGTACAGGTACGAGAAGTAGGGCAGGCAGGGGTAGTACCAATACAAATAGAATAGACAGAGGAAGTTGACATGCTCGATAACTCAGGGTCTAATGAGATTAATTTTCCTTCAGTACAGGTAGCAAATCAACTCAATTCTATTACAATGCAGTCTGACACAAACATTCTAACCTATAGAAGCAAAGACAACAGATATAGCCACACAAATTGTTGGCCGTATTATGTTTTTGTAGAGAGCCTGGACAGAAACGTGGGTAATTTACATATGATGGCAATAGGTAAACTAATATTTCAGTACAATAATGCCTTCAAGAGGGATGTTATCAACATCACTGGTACCGGGAAAAATCATCTTAGAATAGAAACTAATACTGAAGAATCTCCTAACCTAATAGCGCAACTGGACATTTTCAAATCAAGGAAGTTAGAAGCCTATATTCCAAGTTTATTGATTTGTAAACAGGGTATCATAAGAAATTTTGATACTACCTTGAGTGAGGAAGAACTTTTAGCAGAAATAGTATCCCCAGTTATTCGTATTAAACGATTCACCAAAAGGCCGCACAAGAACCAAGAGAGTGTGATACCTATTCCGGTCTGCTTGGTATCTTTTCGGTCTCAGAATTTACCTTCCCACGTAACGATACTTGGAACTCACTGTACTGTGGAACCATATGTTCCTCCTGTAATTCAGTGTTTGTTTACACTTGGGACACTGCCAGGGACAATGTAGGTCACATGGGGCCTGATGCAGCAGATGTGCTGGCTCTCACTTGGAGGTCAACTGCAAAAATTCTACAACTGTGTTTTGTGTGTCAACATTATGCTACTGATAGGATATATCTTAGGCACCGTCAAGGGGAAAAAAAAAAGCACACGGAACAAGTGCGATGTTCCCTGACAGAGAACAACAAACTCGAGGCTATGCCTAAGTGGTTTCAATTCAACCACAATTAAACAGTCATACGGAAGTTCCTCCCTTATCGGCACGAAAACCACAAAATCTCACAACACTGTTGTCGACTCAATATAGAAATACTCCCCGACTGCAAGTTCATGAACAACATACAGTGCAGCAGAAGCAGCAACTTATTCCATCACCACAGCAACCAATGTTTCTGGGTGCTGCCTCTCAGCCCAGAGGACGTCTCGCTCAGCAGCAGGAGGCATCCCCTCCCACCCCAGCGGTTGTTCATTCCTCAGCAGATTCCTATTTCTCCCATTACATATAACCCGTACCCACTGAGCCCACATAACACTTCCACTCACATTTCGACACGAACTGACTTACTTATTGAAGAAATATTCCAGCTCATCATGTCCACTATTTCTTCGTATCAATCATCCTTTATTGGAAATCCACTCATCATCCGTGAGTCATTACTCCAGCTATTAAATAAGTTCAATGGCTTTTTGAATTCTGCAGTGGACTGTTAGATCAGTCATCGCCAATAAAGAAAGCCTAGAATATGAACTCAGTCAAAAAGACATCAAGATAGCAGCAATTTCCAAGACGTGGTTTAAGGAAACATCAAGAGTGCGTTTTAACAACTACGCCACTGTCCGATCTGATCGATCAGATGGAAAAGGTGGAGCAGCAATTCTTGTCCACCATACAATCTCTTAAATCCCCTAGACCCACCTTTGCTGATATGTGGAGATCTTAATGCTCACAGCACTGCATAGGGATGTGCCTTCACCGACAGACAAGGACATAATGTCTTAGAGATCTGTGATGTGTATGGCCTATCTATCATTAATGATGGGTCACGTACACTCGTCCCGTCACTATACCACCATCCATCGGCAGTCGACATCACACTATGCTCTTCATCCACAGCCACCATTTCTCATTGCAGCACTTCAAAAGAATCTCTGGGTTCTAATCACTACCCAATACTTATAAGTAATGATCATCTTCCATCAAGTGGGCCACGCCCCATTCCGTCAAGCAAGTGGAACATTAACGCTGCTAATTGGTCAATATTTGCGGACACAATGATCTACGAAGTACCGCAGTTCAATACTTGATAATTATAACCTTTTCATAGAAGCTCTGGAATGCGCAGCCCTCATTTCCATTCCTTTGAGGAAGAAGAATGCTCCAACTATTTGGTGGAACACAGATTGTTCTCGACAAGTTGCGTTTCGACATGCAGCTCTCCGGAAATTTCGTAACCACCCATCCCAAGACACGTATCTTCGATATCAGCAAGCATCTGCTCATGCTAAGCGGTTTCTAAAGGCGACTAAAAGACAGAACTGAAAATAATTCTGTTCCTCCTTGAACAGACAGACCAAGATGAAAGATGTATGGAAACGTATAAAAGTACTTCGCAACAGAAACTACAGTCCGCGAGAATGCTCCGACGATACCACTTGGCTGGAGGAATTTGCCGATAAAATAGCTCCACCTTCTCCATGTCCTCCCCCATATAATTTTACGGAAGAAAATTCTAACCATTTTCTGTGCATGCCTTTCACCTTCAATGAACTCCGAATGGCACTCAGGCACAGATGATGTTCGCTACCCTACGCTATAGCACCTTCCAGACGAAGCCCTCAAACTTCTCCTTAGCATCGTCAATGAGCTGTGGTCTAAGAAATACATTCCTGAAGCCTGGACGACACAAATAATAGTTCCTGTCTTCCTCAATACCTTGTGTCTCGTATCTATCAACTTCTGCAAAAAAAAGACTGTTATATTTTCGGTTCAAACACGTCCTGCTTGGACCTCGATGCTCCTACCAAGGTTTTCCTCAAGGCGCAGTGCTCAGTCCCCTCCTGTATACAATTTACGTGCAGGAACTGGAGAGCATTTTGCCTCTTGCCGTGGGCATTATTCAGTACGTTGATGACGTCTGCATATTCACCTCAGTGACATCGGTTACGGCAACTAAGTGTCTTCTTCTACAAGCTATACTTCGCATAATCCAGTGGCGATTCGAACATGGCCTGGACTTCTCTACAAGTAAATCCTCGGCAGTGATATTTACGAGAAAGAGAATCCCCCCCCACCATCTACAACTTCATTTTGGGTCCCCTTAACGTGCTTGTTAAATTCCTTGGGCTGATATATGATTCTCATCTCACCTGGTCAGCTCACATACATCATCTTGTCCCAAAATTGGAACAAGGTCTTAATATTTTACGAATGCTGACTCGAGTTTGGTGGGGAGCTCATCCATCTACATCAGAGGTCCCCAAAGTGGTCGATACCGACCCCTTGGGGTCGATAAGAGATCTCCTGGGGTCGATTAATACAGCGGTGGTCAAAAGGGGGTCGATTAATACTAAAGAGGATCAATTAAACTGTAAAGGAAAAAAATAGGAATGTTCTACTAACAATCAGGTCAATAAATTATAGTAAAGCTCATCTTCTCAGTTCTCGTCAGTTTGCGAAGTCATGTGAAGTAAATGATGAAACTTTCAACAAATTACTTTAGCTCACTGAGGTAAGGTGGTTGTCAAGAGGTGATAGTTGCGGAGACTCATCTGAAGAGTGCCTTAGCAGGGCCGCCGCAAGCGGGCGTGCAAGGCGTGCACCGCACGCGGGCGGCACATCGAGGGGGGCGGCAAAACGAGCGATCGACGGTCGCCGCCCCGCGATAGTTGCCACTCCATTGTCGCCGCGACGAAATTTGCGGCGTATTATGTAAAGGGCGACCTTTTTTTTTTAGCTCAACAGCTGCTTCGGGCGGCGACACTCGGGATGGCAACAATGGGGGCGGCAAATGTTTGAAGGGGCGGCAAATATTCGAAGGGGCGGCAGTTTCACCGTTTTTTACCAGGTTCGGAAATTTCCTACCACTGGCTGCTGTAGTTAGACATGGGGCGGCATAATCGGTATTGCACGCGGGCGCTGAAACAGCTAGCGGCGGGCCTGTGCCTTAGGCAGGTGGATTCATCGCTATGTGACAAGTTAAAACAGTACAACAACCATCTGCTCTTTTTGGCAGGCTTTACTTGAAATTTATTCCATCTATCCATGGTTTTGTTCCAATTTTTTTGAGATTATAATAATAGTGGAAAGTATCTCGTTTTTCTGTTAATGTTATTGGGTGGATTTTATAAATTATTTCGCTGAGTTGTTATGCAGGCCTCCTTATTGCTTAGCACCAGAAATGCCGAAAATGATTTAATGTTATGAAATACTTGTGGGGGTCGATAAGAAGGCAAATATCATATCAAGGGGTCGACGGGGTAAAAAGTTTGGGGGCCCCCGATCTACATTGTTGATATTCTATCGCACCCTACTCAGATCAAAACTGGATTATGGAAGTACATTCTATTTCAGTGGCAGTAAACGTCTACTAAATAAACTGGATCACATTCAGTATCAGAGCATTCGTATTTACCTAAGAGCTATGACATCCACACCTACAAATGCGTTTCTTTTTGAAGGAGCAGAAATGACCTTTAATGTTCGCTCACAACTCCTGTCAAATAAATTTTTATCGACACGTGCTTATTCCAAAAATTCATCAATTCTCTGGCATCTCATCAACCTACAACAGCTAGTGAAAAATAGAGGATGGTGTCTATTTGTCCAAAGGTATCTGCTGTCTTGAGTACCTATCAACACTCCTCCCTGACTGTCAGCAACCGGAAATGACGACTATATACGAACTACCTTACCAACAATGTGAGACCCCTTTGGCAGTAAGCTGCCTCCCGGTGTATCCACGACCTGGTCAACCAGTTCAACCACCTTGCCTGGAATATTTATCTGTTAGACGGCCATCTTCAGTTCAGATATACACCGATGGGTCAAAGATAACTTTGACGGGTAGGGTAGGCTGTATATTCTACTGCCCCAAGACACAACACGCTCAGAGGTTCCGCCTTCCAGGTCACCTACCAATCTACTTGGTGGAAGCCATTGCCATCAATCAGGCTCTTATATATGCAACAAGATTTTTATGGCGAAGTATACTAATAATCACAGATTCACTTAGTGTTCTTCGCTCCTTAGATATACTCCTTATAATCCAGCAACCTAAAACATCAGTATAATTCAACAGACTGTAGAACTTAATCTGGATACCTGCGCACTCTGGAATTAGGCATAACCAGTACGTAGATAAGGCATGTAGCTGGGGCCGAAGCTTAACAACACCCAGCAATGCAATTGATTATCAGGCAATAATGGTCAACAATGCATACCACCAATGGACGAGGAGCTGGAATGAATCTAAACAAAACAGAGGCTGGCAGTATGCTCTAGTTCAGACGTACCCTGCACAAAAACCTTGGTTTTCAAAATGGATTACTCAACAACTGTACATTACTTCTATTATTCATATAAGATTCCACCACGGCGCCTTCCGTAGTCATCTTTTTCGCATCAAGGCGGTAAACACACCTTACCGCACATGCAACGAACAGGCACTCCAGGACCTTAATCACTGATATTTCAACTGTTCTAATTTTCAGCAACAGCAATCAACATTCATCAAGTCTCTTGTGCGAGCACAGCAGCCACTTCCTACTAGCATTACAGTACTACTCACTACAAATAATATAATCCTTGATGATACTATAGATTCTGTTAAGGACAGTGGCCTACATATTTAACGTATCTATATATATGTATATTTTTTCATACTATTAATATTATTACCTTGTAACTTCACCAGGCTGACTACTGTATGGTCTATTCAAGACCTAAGGTCAAATAAACAAACTTACATTCTGATTGAATCTTCAGGATGTAGCACAAGAGCACCTCACATTTCATCTCAACCTTAAGTCTGAATCAGTTTTATATAACATAACTATGTAGATCCTGCACATTAAACATTATAATGTGAAATATCAGCATGGTCTTATTTTCCTTAATGATCCCAACATGAATACTTCAAACCATGGTCAACTTTCAAGCTTGGTCAAAAATAATTTTTTTACTCTCCTTCTTCTGGATTTATACCTCCTTGATGTCATTAGAGGCTAGGCAAGAAAGACCTAGGAACCAGAAGGAATTCAGCCAAGCCATTCTCGAAGGAACCATCCTGGCATTCACCTGGAGTGAATTGGGGAAACCATAGGAAACCTAATTCTGTATTGGTAGATGGGGATTCAAACCAGTGTCCTTCCAAATGTGAGGCCAGAGTGGTACTGCTCACTCACCATGCTCAGTGAACTGAAATCACTTGCCTATAGAAGCTTACTCATTAGTTCTTATCACTTACCACTTAGGATCACGACATATCTGACAGTGTAAAAATCAATATTTCCTGCTTGTGTATAATTATTCCCGTAACCTTCATCTCTGTATATTGCTATAAGAAAGTGTATGCCCAGTGTGCTGCAGTTTTCCTTCATAGTATTTCATGAAGCTAATAAGTATGTTTAGGGATTTTGTCATATGCTTTAATCAGCCAACTGAGGTTGCTAATATACACATTCAATAATCTCACAACAGAAAGCTGCAGTAATTGGTTAGAGCAGATGAGATAGGGCCAACCTGCAGTGGCAACGGCACTGGCAGTATTGCCTATCAACAACTGCACCTACTTTTCAAGTTAAGGTAGAGGATGCCATTTGCCCTGTCACCTCTCAGTGACTGGTATGTGGTACATGAATCTTGAAGTTTCATAAGTCAAGTAGCAAGGAAGCCAAACTTATTTCACTGTACTGGGGGTAGGCGTGTGGAGCAGTCGTTTGAGGTGTCAGATCCTAGTGCCACTCTATTATTCAAGACTAGGGAGCATCCATAAAATGTGGGACTCCATTTTGGCCTTCCTTGAACCACTACCTCCCCCCCCCCCCACCATTAAATTAATTGCATGCATAATAGACACAACTGATATTTGTACAACATTCTGAATGAAAAAAGATTCCTTCACTGTGTAATGGAAGCTTGTTGGAGAAACATTTTCGATAAAGATTGTAAAGTTGTACAGCTCTACAGCGCCACTTCAAACTACACTTTGAACTTGAAATAACACTTAAGCAAACACTATAATAGATGTCAAAATGAAATACACTTGCCAGAACAAAATTAAAATTATTTTGTCAATGAGTGGTGTGGTCACATGAGGGCGATCCTAATCAAAACAATACAAACTGTCACTGCCTTGGAAATTCCTGGGTGACATCTGTGAGCGAATTTGAGTCTAGGTATGGCAAGTTTAATGTTTTTCAAATAGTAAAGTGCCATCGCTCGATAGATAATTTAAATGCACCAGCTGCGTGCAACCCAATGCCATGACTTGTCATATGCATGTGTAGCACTGCCCTATATAGGATATCTAAATTACATACAGAGATAATTAAAATATACATAAATAAATATCCACATGCTGTTGCGTGTTCTGTACCTTGTTATATGAATGATAATCTCCATGACTTGGCTCAGAAACACCCCCCCCCCCTTCCCCAATGTAGCCCAGCATAGCTTTTTTCCAAACCTTCCCCCCCCCCCCTTTTGGCCAAGTCACATTATTTATGAATGTTCCCCTAGCTCCAAGCAGATCGCACAGGTGTCTTCCTTTAAAGCTATTGGCATCAATCGTATCCCAGTGTATTGGGCAACTGATGTATTACCAGAATGCAACATAGATGTATGGTAGGGTGTTCGCTAAGTGACCCCATCGGTGACTCTAATAAGGCTAGGAAGCCTTGCCAACAAGAATACAAGGCGTTACAGCTAGTGCTTTTCACTTTGGGAAGTGAGAGTCTGTTGGGCCACTCCATAGGATATTTGGGTGGGTCAGGTGTTGGGAACCAGGTGCGCTGGGTTCTACTATCTGAGACAATGCTTCTGGCAAGAGCACACGGCATTTAACCTAAAGTTGTTGGTTGACTACGCCATCCTACTTTGTGTTAACCTTCAGCATTAGATGTGCTGTAGGGGTGTCACACAAGTGACTCTGGTGGTAACTCTTCAAATGCTGTGATTGTAACCTCACAAAGAAAAGTGCTAAGGGGAGGGAGAGCTCCACCAGACTTGCTGGTGCCCTCTCTAGCCAGATACTTTTGTTGGATGGTGTGGGGTCAGTAGGAGATTCAGAGGAGGGTGCGAGCATCGACTCTGGTACTTCCAACAATAAATCCTTTTGGAAACTGGATGACACACTGCAAGGTGGTGGTTGTACCAATATACTGTCTAAAACTGGCCAAATTCCAGTCATCATTCACAGGCACCCTGTGTTAGCAACCACAAAAAAAGATTCATATATCTGGAAGCTAAGCACATCATGGAACCCCAGAGAGAAATGAGGAATCTTTAGGGGAAGAAAACTAACACATAGTTGAGGTGTACTCTGGGACACCTGATCCAAGATATGGAACAGTCATTCCAGATGCCACTGAATGATGCAGCCAACTGCAGATTATGGCAAGTTTTCAACAATAATGTCTGTAACATTGGATCTGCAGTTGTTCTGTCTTCCAGAGGCTATCTGGAAAGGTGAAATCTGCAACCAATGGCCACATGATTTCAATGGAGCTAATGATCTGCAGCATTATAGATAGAAAAGATTGTGAATTCTGGTTTAGAGCTGAGTGGAGGGGCTGAATCAGGAGACTATGCCACTTCTGTAGTGACTTTAGTCGCAGATTCCTCAATCTTTGCCAGAGATCTCACTTGTAGGGTTCCAAGGAATAGGTCAGGTGTGCAGTACACACAGATACAGCTACGTGGATCAAACTATGTAGAGCACAATAGGGGCCTTTTTATACTATGAAAGACTCCGGGACTAAAAGGCTACTGGCAATCCAAATAAATTTTTGCACCAAATCATTAGATAACTTCAGAGAATCTCAGAAATTTAAAGTCCTTTTAGCCAACTGTGGAAGTGTTTGCAATAAAGTCGGAACTAGAAAGTGTTGTCAGTATCTTAGAAGCAGATGCTGCAGTTAATATTAACAATGTTTCCCAAAAGGATAAAAAAAAACTATCTACAGCTGCAAATACAACCTACTATATAATAAAATAGATGTCAATTCTGTTAGAGAAATCATATGGATTAAACTGAAAACAGCACCAAGTTCATGACAGTTTCCTCTTACCATCCACCATAAGCCAACAACTGTTGCCAAGGTGCTGAAAAACAGTGTAAATGTGTGTAGTCAGATGTTTTCTAGACAATACAGAAGTATAAGGGAAACTTAGGTTAGCCAAGAAGAGAGATCAATTAAAAACTGCAATGCATTATTTAATAATTTTTACTGAAATTCAATTTCTAAAACCTTCATCGGAAAAACTAATTTTCAGGGTGCATAGGACAAGTCAGTTGTAGTACAAACAGTATGTCATAAATTACACAAAACAAGAGTAAAATTAATTTTAAGTACGACTGACATGTTTCAAATGAATTTATGAAGTAACTCCCTAAAGAAAATATACATCCTATAATCAGCAGTGGCCTTGGCAATTGCGAGGCTCGGGGCGGCAGATCTTTGTGAGGCCATTGTCCTCAGTGCAAAGTATGCGAATCAAAAGTAGGCATTTCTAATGATCAACGAATAAAGGAAAATTCACAAATAAATAAATTTTGAGTTTCAAAATATTATATTAGAAGCGTTATTAAAATTTAAAAAACATAATGACGACAAATTATTAAGGACAAACTGAAGTACATAAACGCCTTGAAAGATATACGCAGGAATTAAAAAAATGTTTGTGGCTTTACCTAAGACTAAAATCTTTAATTAAAGCACAAAAATCTAACAATGAGCTCTGTCATTTTCAATTGAAAGAATAGGGCTTAAAATATGTTTTAATAAATTTTAACCATGAAAAACTTGTTTTTTGCGGACACAAATGTCGTCAGTGTGGTGGCAATAATTCTCAGGACTACACTTCAGTTAAAGTTTTATTCTATTATATATATCTCATCAGGGGCGGATCAAGGATTTTGGTTTGGGAGGAGCTTGAGGGGTAGTCTTTTATAGTCTCCTCAGTCCTCGGATTAGTAGAGCTAAAATAAAGAATGTCGGAGGTCGCCCTAGATACTTTTGGGGGACTTGAGCCTCCTAGCCCCCCCTGAATCCGCCTCTGTATCTCAATACCGAGATAACGCCATTGTTTTCTTCTTATACACGGATAAACAAATTCAGTTCATACAATACTTGTCCATCAATATCAGACGTTTCTCCTGCTGTTAGAGGTGCTTGCAAGTCACTGCATCGCTTCAAAAGTTCAAAGTCACTAATTTCCTTTAATATTTTTATGTTATACATGTTCTCATCGTGTTTAAGTGCCTCAAATCTACATTGTCAGCTTGCGCACACGTAGTCAACAATAACAAACAAATAGTTTAGTTTGAAAATCTCCTCCGCATGCAATTCAAGAGCTTCATCTTCCCCCTCATAATCAAATTTTGTTCTATTACGTCTCCTTCTCACGATTATGAACTTTGTCATTTTCATCAGCCTGTTACCAAAGATGATCGGAAACCATTTTCCCGATAATCATCAAGCCAATGTGTAAATGCATCTAAGTGAATTTTTCGCTTTGCAAAAATTTTATTATAACATTTATCTTTGTAAGAATGTCGTACCATACGACGAGAACAGCCACAAACGTCAGCTGTATTTGTATTAAAAATCTTATAACAACTGACTATTTTTTCAACACGAGAAACATCACTCAAAAATAATTGAGTAATATTTATACTCACTATTTTGTCAACAATTTGAGTCTTCAAGTGACTTCCCATTAACTGCATAAGCTCGTTATGAATATTTTTGTTGGAGTCTCGGCTTTTGGCTTACTTTTTGACAGTGTGGTCAGGTGTCAGGCTGGTGGTGGATGTGGAGAAGTATTTGGAGGGAGTTTGGAAATGATGTATTGAATGACTTAAAAAAGTGTCTTTTCTTCATCCTCATTTCCATGTTCATCAAACAATCGTAATATGTAGATTGTGCCATTCTAAAACATTCCTAAAGTTACGTTTCATCATCAATCAGATCCTGTGACAAAGGTAGTACCCTATTTCTGATGTGTGTGCTTAGGATAGCAAAAATAAAGTACATTATATAGAAAAATATTACATTTATTTTATTACATTTGAATACATATTTTTAATTAATTCTAGATTTGATCTAATTTCTCAGATGGTTAGGACGTGCGGTTGCGGCACGGAAGGTTTTTGATTAAAATCCCGGTCTTGCATACAATTTTTACGTGCCTTAAAATTTACCTTTACTTCTGGTAACGTGTTGATTTGTTGATGCGAAGATGCTAGGACGCTGCATGGTTGGAATTTGGCATTAAAACTTTAAGTCTACTATTCCTGGTAGGATTACCAGTATAAAGTAGGTGGATATGATAGATGTGCATTGCACAGTGGTAAGAAACTCTGTGACTAGATCTTTGAGACAAAATTTATAATCTATTTTTTAACAAAAACTATCTAGTGAATAAACACGTCAAGTGCGAAGGGATTGACGTTTGACATTTCATTGCAATTGCGTTCAGAAATGCGAGAATCTTTCAGTCCAGTACAGCTTGAGAAAGACTTTTAATGGTGGTTTGTTAAGATTGCGTTTGGATACTATTTTTGCAAGTAGAAGATCGACCAGTGAGTTGATAATGGAGTCAGGTGAAGAAAATATTTTAACGTACGTCATTCTTTCGTAGATTATAAAGCACACTTACCCAAAATAATGAAAAATTACCTATAACAGAGTATAGTTGGCAACTCTGGCTGTGACCCCCAACTCACTTTAAGGGAAAATACCAAATGAAAATGTTAAAGGAAAGTGAAGACAAGCAGGAGAATGTTCGTCACACGGCTGAGCTAGAGACAAGTGTGAACAGAGGGAGGGTTAGCCTTCATTCTGCTAACTGTCGGTGCGACAATGGTGTGAACTAGAACCATTCAAGTGTGACTTGATCTTACAGCATAAGGTGACAAGAATTGAAGAACGAAATGAAACACGGGGATTGCCTGAGCATAAATCGCTAACGCTATGAAAGTAACAAAACTGAGCATTCAAGTAGGTTTTCTAATATGTGTGGCAATATTCAAATAGTTCGATAGTTAAATTAGAAAAAAATTCACCATTCACTGATAAATTATTTAATTTTGATAGCGTTAATCTTCCTTTTTATATGGCTGTGACATTGAATAAATCTAAATCTGAAATTTCGATAAGTACTTATTAATTAATATATACTATACTACTAATTAACCAATATTATTTTATTGTAATAACTAATAGTTAAAAATATTTTTTTTAATATGAACTTTTTTTCAACTCTGGTTGTTGCGCGAGGCCCCTCCAAAAGTGAGGCCTATAATTTATCCTGTATATATATCCTGTGTCATGTAGGGATAGAGATTGATTCATTAGATATAAATCCTGCAGGTATTGCACAAAAACTGATGACCCTGAAAAGTGGAAAGCTACCACAATACAACTCTATCTCAATTAGGGAATCCTCAGAATGACCAACATGTTACATACATTATTAGAAGAGAAAGTATCATGTAAATGGAAATCTTCCTTTTTACGAAAGGAGACAGAAAAGACACTATCGAACTCTGATAATGTTCTGCCTGAAACAAGTAACATGATTGAATATTGTTGTAATGGAGCATAACAAAAGTCTTCTGACACTTAGGAGAGTACAGTGAGTAAAGTTAATAGCATTTCAGTTAAATTATACAAAGTTAAGTTTGGTATTAAAGCAGTTTTCGGGCTATAAGTGGATTGGTATCAGTTGATGCACAAAAGCCCGAAGTTTAATGCCAAAAGCCACAAAAATACACGTGAGTTCTAAAAATAAAGACAATCATTTTCATATAAGATTTATAAAGGTAGAAAAATTAATTTAGAACAATAGTTAGGCTTACAAAAGTTTCATATGCACAAGGTACTATAGAAATACGTGACATCAGCAAGCATACCGAGGCAAAATAAACGAAGAATTCCAGACAGAACAATAACATATCCTATAAATGAATAAATAAAAGATTTAACTAATGAACGATGTACAAGTGCATAAACTAATATTAATAGAAAGCTTAATAATTTAAAATTATATGACTTGTACAAAAATAGCAAATAAAATAAATTCCAGTTAGAAAGAAAGGAAATTTAATATAAAATAATAACAGAAAAGCTAATAATAATAGTTTGAGGACAAAATTAATGTCAGTTTAAGGTAGTGAGTGAATACTTCCAGTTTGTTCAGATATTCAGTGTAAGTGTGACATTCCAGCATGGTGAGATAAATAGTAGTTAACTTTAATTCTAGGTTACATTTTTCGCATTTTGGCCTCCAAATTGCAGAATGTATAGAAAGGACACACCACATACCCCGTAAAACTCTCATACATCCTCATCTAGAATACTGACACAAGGGATTGACTGAGTCATCATCATCCTCAACAGTTTCCAGCCACAGGCTGGGTCTGCTTCATGCACAAGCCTCTCCATTTCCTTCTTTTCTTCCCACCACCTCTGTAACCATCTAGTTCCAGTCCTCTCCTCTCTTCAGTACATACTCCTCCACTCCTTTCAACCAACCATCTCGTCTTCCTCTAGGTCGTTTACCACGCATCTTAATTTAGTGGATTTTTCTTGGGATTCTCTGAACCTCCACTCTCTTTACATGTCCATACCATCTCAGTCTGGTCCTCTCTATCCTTTCCTGTAGGGGTTCATCTTTTATGGTGCATCTAATCACTTCATTCCTTATTCTGCCCGTTTTAGTAACTCCCATTCTACCTCTTAAAAACTTCATTTCACTTGCTTGTACTCTGCTGATGTCCCGCTTCTTCATTTTCAATGTTTCAGCAGCATATGTCAAGATAGGCACATAGTATGTATGATAAATTACTCTCTTGCTTCTCTGTGGCACATCTTTATTTCATATCAGGCGTCTAATGCTCCTTAGAAATGCCTCTGCTTGTCTTCCTCTTTCACTTATCTTGCCATCAATTCCTCCACATTCCTCTAATACACTCCCCAAGTACTTGGACCTGCTTACCTTCTTTAGTTGTTCACCTGCCATCACAATTCCCCGAGTTATTCTATTCTTCTTTCTGGTTGTTGCCATGTACTCACATTTCTTTACATTAAATTTCAGGCGATATTCCTCCACACTGTCTGTCCATACATCCAACTGCCACTGCACTTACTCTCCATCGCCTCCCCAGATCATCAGATCTTCCGCAAAAGCTATCACCTTCATGTTTTCCTCTCCCATCCTCACTGCCACCTTCTGCATTATATCATCCATGATGATAATAAAGAGTAGTGGTGATAGGGCACTTCCTTGTTTTAGTCCATTCCTTTGTTTCAGCCAATCTGTTCTCCCTTCCCCTATTTTCACATAGCTTACGCTTCCTTGGTACAATTCTATCACTCTCCTGATGGTTTCTTTGGGAACTCCTCTGTTCTCCAAGGCCTTCCATACCTTTCTCTTATGTACACAATAATATACTTTCTCAATATTGAGAAATACCAACAGTAGATCCTTTCCTTACTCATAATGTTTTTCCTGCAGCTGTCTCATAGCAAATATCAGGTCTGCTGTTGATCTACCTGATCTGAAGTCATACTGCTCTTCCCTTTGTCCTTTTCCCACCCTGTCATGTATCCTTTTTTCAATTATCTTCTCATACACTTTGGCACATCAGTGTAATCCATCTATAGTTTTTAAACTCCTTCCTGCTCCCTTTTCTTTTGTGCCTTTCCACCCTTCATCTTACCCAGAGCTGTTTCCACTTTTTCCCAAGTTAAATCCTTCTCTTTCTCTCCTACATGGCATTTCCTGCTTCTCCTGGACAACTGTATCATCCTGTGACCAATCTGGGTTCAGTAAGGCTTCAAAATGCTCCTTCCACACCCTTTTTAGTCTTTCTGAGCTGTTTATTTCCTTTCCATCTTTATCCAGCATGTTGACATTTTCTATCTGCTCTTTCCTCTTCCTTTTTACCATTCCACATAGTACTTTCTTATTTCCTTTGCTATCTTCTTCCATCACATTGGTCCATTTCTCCAGCCACTTCCTCCTTTCCTCCATTACTATTTTTTTGGCCGCCTCCTTTTTCTTCACAGTCATCCCTTGTCTCCTGTGTCCTCTGCATGAGCCATTCCCTAAAGGCCCAGTTCTCGAGTTCCACTGCTTGTTTTACTCCATCATTCCACCATGCTGTGTCTTTCCACCTTTTGATATTACCTGATTAGCATTGATAAAGTAAAGAACAAAACAGCACATTTTGTGAAAATTTTGTTCAATCCTTCTCAAGGTCACAGATTTGATATAGCAGTTGTGGTGGAATGTCCTAAAGACAGGTTATATGGTTTCTGCTTGAATTTATTGGCAAACTTACACTCACTAATTTATGACTAAGGGAAATGCTTCTCATAACAATTTATCTGGGTTGCAGAAGAGACAAGGTAAGGGATATAAGGTGCCTTAATGATGGCTCTGGAATGCACACAGATTAGTTTTGGTGCAAAGCCTTTTTTGACACTCAGACTAAGACAACATGGAAATTTCAGGATATCAGGAGAGGGGTTGTAAAGTAAATATGGCAAACAGGGGACACAGTAAATGATCAAGTCAGGTCATGTCAGATCAGCTCACCGTCCAGGATTTCGCCAGTAGCATTCACACTAGTGGTGAAGTCAAATAATATTTTTGACACATTATTGTTTTACTCTTACAGTTTTTAGTTTAACAAAATAGTTGATTCTTACCAAACAAAAGAAAACAATGAATCATGTTCTCAATATTTTTGACCCAAATAATATGAGTTAAATAATCAAATTTTTGTGATAATTATAACTGTTCTGAAATATTGTGGAATTTTATAATTTTTATTTGCTTAGATTGTAGGTTCCTTGTGCAAACTCTTGTCAATAGTGTAGTTTTGTGAGATGAATCAATATTTTTATGAGTAAAATCATACAACACTGAAAGCTATAAGAAGTTTGTTGTCCATGTTGATCTGATCTGACTGTTGCCCATTCACACTAGCGGTCTGATCAGCTCAGGTCAGGTCAGGAGCACTCTGGTCTTTAACACTGTTGATCAGGTTGACCTGCCTTGCCCTGAACTGTCACGAATGTGCAATGAGAATGATCTCATTGGGTTATGTGTTTAACGATTTTGAGTTTTTCCGTGACCTGACCTGACTTGATCTCTAGTGCAAACTGGCATCAAAAGGGGAACTTTGAATGGATGGAGGAAGGTGAAGCTTAATCAATTCTCACACTAACTATACTTTAATGAGTCCAAGGATGCCAATAGATAAAAATTAATTTTGAAAATCATGGAATGGTTTTACCAAAAGCCTATTTTTCTGGGGGTTTTTTTATGGCTCATTGAGGTCGTTTTGAGGTGGGAAAGGACTGCAGGCAAGGAATGGGAAAGAATTCAGCCATGGGCTTTTGAAGGAACTATCCCATTATTCATCTGGCATGATATGGGGAAACCATGAAATACCTAAATCTGGATTGAGGGACAGGTATTTGAATCCATGTTCTCCCAAATGCAAGGACAGAGCATTACTACTCACCCACCATGCTCGGCTTTGTCAAAGCCTTGATGCTTAAACTAGGCAAAGTGTAAAACTAAATATCCAAATAATAGAAAATAAGCATTGATTTTTGTTTTCAGTAAAATGGTTTTTTCACAATAACAAGGAGAGGTCTTAGGTGTGGAAATTGATACTGTAGAATCAACAAGTCTGATAAATAGTACACCACCTAAGGTTTCTCACCCTAAAGCAGTTCTGCCTGGTGGGCCTCCATTTAAGAGAAATCAGGGATTAAAAGTTGTAAAAACTGTATGAATGATGTATACTTATAGAGAAGACTATTAGCTATCACCATCTGTTTAGCCATGTGCATTAAGGTGGTGTATTCATGTGGGAGTAGTCTTGGGTTCGATTCCACTGACCGCCAACCCTTTTTTTTTTGTTGTTGTTGTATTTTCTTCTCATTGCTGTTCACTTTGGAACATTACAAATTTGATTTGAAACAACATCACTAATTTATTTATTTTACTTTGAAGTATACACAAATGTTTGTATGTTTTATATGATTCAAACACTTGAATCAAAAATTATGTGCACAACAGGAACATTTGATAAAATATATCCTTCCACAGGTACATACAGTTTTTATTATTGAAGTAGGAAAGCATATTTCCTTTACATTTCTAAATTCCAGTCTATCCTTCATTAATTTTTAACTATACCATGCATTTTTATCATGTCATAAACAGGCACTGACAAACTGTGGTGAATAATTACATATATCTTCATGATTATCTTTAAATAGTTTGTGTGAACTTTGAAGCCTTTTCATTAGTATTTTTACCTGGTGATAGAAATACACAAAACATGGCTGATATAAATGAGTACATTTTGGCAGTATCACTTTTACTGTCCAAGTAATCCTTCAGTTTTCATTAGAAAAGACTTGATCATAAAACCATTGTATCAATGTGGCCACCCCAGGAATCGATCAATAACTAAATTTTTTCATTCCCAATGTATGGTTCAATGATTAATTTTTTTAAAAAAATTGTATACAGTTCTTTCATCAGCTTTCCTGATTTGGAAAATTTGCGTATTCCTCAAAGGAAAACAATTTGGTGAATTTGTTTCAAAACAAATTTGTAATGCAAAGAGCAATAAGAAAAAAGATAAAGAAAAGTTGGCGGTCAGTTGGATTGAACCCAGGACCACCCATATATCAATACCACACCTAAACTGACACTGACAGCTAATAGTTTTCATTCACACACAATTTTTAACCCTCTATTTCTTTTAAATGAAGGCCCACCAGGCAGACCTGCTTTATGGCAAGAAACCTAAGATAGTGTACTGTTTATCACACTTATTCAATCTATGATCACAGTTTCCACACCAAAGACCTCTCCTGGTACGACAAAAGCCAATAAATTCATGTACACATGTCCAACAGATTATTTTTCTGTTCGATTTTAACATTTTACATGAAATTTCAAGAACTCAAGCAGACTGGTTGCTTAGTGGATAAGGTTGGATAAAGTTGATGATTCTGGATACAAATCCACTGGGGTCAGAAATTTTTATGGACTGTGCTTTGTTCACATCAAGTAAGACAGGTTGCTTCACGGTTTGGATTTCATATTACATATATTATATTAGAGGTGTGAGACGACTGGGGCAAGGAATGAGAAGGAATTTACCTATGGCATTCTGAAGGAACCGTCAAGGCCTTGAGCAATTTTGGGAAACCATCAAAAACTGAAATCTGGATGGTCAGAAGGGGCTTCAGACCTATGTCCTCCTGAATACCAGGTCCGTTTATGTCAGGGATCACCCATTGGACTCGGTATTCCAGAAGGATGGAACTAACTATCCTACCGCTGACATACTGGCTTAATATAACTCTTTTGGGAGAATCCAACAAACCTTCAGTTTGTGTACTAAATAAAAGAAAATAGCAACAGCAGCCACTATTAAAATTAGTGTATCAGGTTGCTATTGCTTTTTATCGCAGACATTTTTTCAGCTGATTTAACCAAAAAAATATAACATTCTGCATAAAAAATATCTTCACTTGATGTTGCAAAGTTGGGAAGAAAAGGGCAATCACACTGCAGAAAATATTTTTTCCTGGCATGCTTTTATTTGGGTTGGTTCACAATTTCAATCAATTTAATCTTCCTTTCCTGTTTTGCTTACGGCGTTATTTGTTGTCAATGTTGAGGTAAAGGTCATTAGAGGTGCGGAAAGGACTGGGGGGCAAGAAACAGAATTTGACAATTTTTAAGGAATTCAGCTGGATTGATTTTATGAAATCCTGGAAAACCAAAATCTGGATGGCTGGATGTGGATTTGAACCCATGTCCTCCTGAATACAAGACCAGAGTCTTATCGCTCACCAATCATGCTCAGTTTCCTTTCCTAGTTTTGCACAAAGTTTGTCTATGTGGAATGGTTTGCAGCCTAGTCAAACACCACTACCAAGTTTACTTACTAAAAACCCATACTTTAAAACTTTACTACTGTCGTTTCCCCACACAAGTCAACATCACATTTTGATAAAAATAGCAGAAGTGGATAATTTTGCATTAAATAAGTAACTAAGACTTTTTATGACAGCTTTCTACTTGATGGAATTTTGTCCAGCTGAAAAAGCAGCTAATACCTGTTACACTTTTTAAAAGTTCAGCAAAAGTTCTTTCTATCTAGAAACATATTCATCGTATGTTCATGCAATTAATTTTCCATGCTAATGATGCTTCCTGTCTCTCTCATCTCCTTCTAATAGCCACACTTCATAATGATTGTATTCACACCACTGCACCACTTAAACAGATGTTTATAAATGTAGATGGAAATTCAAGTAGAATGCTCATTTCAGACATTTTTTGCTATACATGCACTAAGCATTTAAAACAACTGGCACCATGAATCCTTTAAGCTAGAAACAGTGTTGCTGCCATCGAAAAAATAAAAGTTTGACAGATTTGGCTCTGCATGCTTCTCATTCCCCCCCCCCCCTTTTTATGGATATACAAACCATCAGTAATTTCTTCAGAGGCAGTAGAATAAAACTAGCATTGACAGCAGATGACATCTCAAATGAAATATCGGAGTAAACTGGGCTAAATGTGTTCTTCACAAAACAGGAGTCGGTCTCAGCTCAGATTCTTCTACTTTCATGTGCAAAACATGGTGACCTATATGCACAGTATGCTAGAGAGTAGGCTGTGAAAGTCCTGTGGTTTCTGTTTATGGAAAACGTTTGTTGGTAGGCCAAAAAATTGTACACTGAAAGCACATGTCTGGCCAGAACTAATTCTATGAAACACAGAAGATTTATATAAAAAGAAAAATGTATCTCCAGCCATTAAAAGATGTGGTATTCTATTTAAAAAAAAAAAAACTGATTTCTGAAATAAAACAAAATCCCACAGTTATTTTCAATGGCTAATGAATTACATAAAAAAATAAATTATGGAAACTTTCCCCAGGCCCAAACATTTCATCAATAAATTCTGAGCTCACAGAAATTAAAAATTGGGTTGATGTAACCGATTCAAAATATGCATGTAATAGAAGCTGTAACTCTTAACTAATAGATACGTGGAAACTTTTATGCTTTAATACCCCTTACAAAAAACTATTCAATCTTACATCAACTCAATTATGCTTAGATTGCAAACTTGAGGTTCATGGCAAAACAATTATACAAGCCACAACTTCATAGTTAACAAACAGTATAAGAAGAAAATAGCCTACATTACATTTTTGTTATCCATATTTAAAACTCCATTAACTTCCACAATGCCACAGGAAATCAAAGCAAACTTAGATTTATCTGGGTTAACAAAAAAGAATACTGAAAATATAGTTTTGTGTCTATTAACACTAAAACATTTTGCACACTGCCCACATTTCCAGTTTTATCTCATTACCATCATACTGAAAACATTCATCTTTCATTTCACCCACCAATACAATTCAGCTAATGGCTGTCATATATTGACAGTAAAATGTAAATCTAACAGTTAAGTAGCTAAACTTGACAACTCCAAGCATCAAAATTAATAATAATGATACTGACACATAATGATCAATTACTGTCTTTTCACTATGAGCTAGATTATTTGCAGTGTGTGGAATTTCTACAACCTACTGTTTCAAAATTAATGTCTGCCACAATCCAAGGCTAATCAGTCATTAGCTGTGTGTGTTTCATTTACTGTAGAAAAATTAATGGAAAAAATGCAGAAAAACAGGAAAAAATGACTCAAATATGATTTTCTAGGGCTCCATTGGGCTGCACTACATTACTATGATGTCATTAGGGAAAAAAATAATTACTCTTTTTTCACATTTTTTTTTTTTTTTACTTCAATACATTTGGGAAAAATAACTAAAAATCTCTACAGTGAAAAATATTTAGAAGAAATCATGATCATTCATTTTTTCCAGAATTATTCCAGATTATAAAATGTTTCAAAAGAAACAAAACATATGTTTACATTTACCATATAATGTTCTAAAACGAACATACATACACACTTAATAAAAATTTAACTGCCATATTAAGCTGACAAAGGGATTCCATTCCCACAGTTCATATTGGATACCTGATACATACAGTACTAAAAATCACAAAAGTTGTATTTCTCAATTTGTGCACTCACATTTTTTCTTTGATGATAGTTAACACATTCAATTGGTAATTGTAACCAATTAATTAATCACAGCAATTGATTTTAAAACAATTAAAAAATTATGTATAGTAAAACTAATTGTGGAGCATATGATTTAGCCCCAACTGATACAGTCCTTCAATTTACAAATAAAACAATTTTAGCAATAACACAGAACATCTATGGGAATTAAAAATTTCCTACATCATTATATTGAACAAAATGGGGCAATTTCTTCACAGTTTAAAAATCCTTTTATCTACAATAAAACAAATAAAATGGGGTTTGGTATCACTGTCAAAGTACAATGAAAATTTAAGTACTACATGACAACACGTTATCACAAAAATTACAGCCAATTCATTTGTCTGCTGCTACAAGTAGTACTGTTATATTATGGAAGCTATATGCAAATTGGTTTTGAATATCAGCTCGGATTATGAGTATATACTTATGACCTTAAAAGTTTATTGCAGATTATCCCCTTCTGCAGTCTATGTCAGTCTTTATTGTGGTTTTCTTTTTACATCTCCAGACCTTATGGAAGTTACGTGTTGGCCAAATGAGCAAATGTTTTCCTTATTTCACTCCAGAACTGCACAACACAATTACACAATCTTCACTTCCCTCACACATTTATACACTCAAACAGCTTATCACTTTCAGAGGTAGTTATGGTGATAACATTGTTTATTTTCATACATGATGGACTGAGAATAAGCCACCTGACAGACACTAAAACACTTAAGGAATCAGTATTACTTCAATACCCATAGTCTAAAAAATAAGTTATATTGTTTAAAAATCCATTTTGACTCCTATTCTGCTAATATGGAAACTCACTGTCTATAATTCTGTGCCGCAAGAACAGCGCTGCCGGGGGTTACATAGTCTCCAATCATCAAGCTATTGTTCACTGGATAATGTGACGTGTTGCCCAGGACTAGCTGGTGTGTCTGCACAGAATGAACATACTAAATTAACAACAATTTGAAGCATTAAAAATAAAGAGAAGGAGAAAAGAGTCACATCCTGTTTCTACAAAAGACTGTATTGCTTAACTTTCATAAATATCAACATAATCACATTAGAAAAAAATCATCCCCCCCCCCCCCCAATCCCTCTCTCCAGACACCATCTAACATCAGCCAAACGAACACTCCAACACAATATCTCCATTTTATAATGCAAAACTGGGAACAACATTCTTGACTCCAGAGATGAGCACTGGAGGGTTGTTCCTCATTATGAAGTAGTCCAAACCAACATCACCATGTGAACATAATAATACCAGGAGGCACTTACAGTTCAAATACAATACTCAGATGTTGGCAACATTTAACGAATTTTTTCCTTTGTAAATCCATACTGCAAACAAATATGCATCAAATCAAAACCCTGATCAGGCAGAAGGTGGTGGAGTTAAAGCAGATAATGAATGTGCTCCCCACCAGCTAATTATAAATATTTCCTTTTTACTATACTGTGAAAAATTATTGCTGGTTAACTAATATACACATAAAATGGACCAAAATTGTAACCTGACAGGAGTACGTTCCTTAATTCAAATTGGCAGTTCTTAGATTGTAAATACGGGTTGTTATTTTTCTTCTTAATAGTCATCCACAAACCGAACAGCATGGTTCAATGAGATTCGACATGTCAAAAATTTCTGTGGCCTGTTATATAGTCTACAGCATCAGAGAAAACAAATGCAGCTGAAAAAAAAAATCATGAACACTGAAATTTTAGCCATGCAAGAGCGTCATATGATAAAAACACAAAAGTTCCTTTTTTAAACAGTTGGTAACAACTTATGAACTACTATTGACTACCAAATTTGTAAAACAAGTAATAATGAGGAGTTAACTTGACGAACAGTTCTCTAGAGAATCTTCATTTTAAAAAAAAAATCATTTTAGATACAAGTTGCAGAAATAGTAATAAATACAAATGCAGAAAGGAATTTTAGCTTAATGTAGTTGAATATAAGAAGAATATAATAGAAGATAACACAGAAACACTCAAGTATATTAACATTTTGGGTAAAACTCCTTCTCCAGGAGAACAACAATTTGTAGACTTATGGACAGTTTTAAAATCAAAGACATAAACAAAGAAAGAACAGGGTTAGGCTAAAACAATTCAAGAACATATAACCAAACTATATGAAATGCAAAAATAATTTAAAATAGTGGTAATTTACATCACTGTCAGTAAAAACTCCAGCCAAGTGAAAAGTGTTTCTTTTTTGGGGAGGTGAGGGGAAGGGGGATTGATGTGAAAGGGGGAAGAGGAACAGGATAGACTTTAATTCATTAAAGACCTAGATGTTATGAGGTGCATACTTTGTACTGGAAGATTAACCCCCACTGACCAAGTTCATAGGCGCTAGTGGAAGAAGAAAAGATGGCCACATCAAATCTGCCTAGCATGGATGCTCAGGCAGCATGTTAGTGAATACATTGCATGAAATAGGTTGCAGCTGTCAATTAGAAGGTACCAGCCAATACAAACAACAGGGTAATTTTTGCTACATTACTTTTTCAAAGACAATAATTGATAATTTATCCAAAGACAGGGCTGCAACCTATACCAAATCTACTATAAAGTTGCATGCCTCATACCTATAAACTTCTCTTTCTTCCCTTCCCCCTGCCTTAAGACATTTTCCTATTTATTATCATAAGTTAAATCATTTTTTTATGAAGTCTGTTCTTTTATTCTAGTGTCCAGATATTTGTTTATAAGAGCAATTACAGCAAACCAGTTATCATTTAGTAGTGATTTTTCAACAATTGCTGCATTACCATATGCAATCAACTACTTTTTTTTCATCTTGAGTGAAACTGTGAATGTAAAACTGGCTTGAAAGTATTCATGTGGGTAACATGAAAACTCAATACTTTGCACAGGTATCACTCCTTTATAAATGGACATCTATTTTTCATTTACACTGATATTTGGTACCAGCCATGTTTGGAATAAATAAAGGAAACAACCCAAGTTCAACTTTTACAGCTAGAAATGATAGGTGATGCATTGCTGTATATGACATTGTCAGGTATCTTATAAATTTTGTAACTGCGTAGCAAAATTCTCAGAACCACGAATTAGATTAAATAGTATTGCATTTCATTTCTGTAGTCTGTTTCTATGCTAGTTCAAGCGAGAAAGCAGATTTTTACAGTTTTTAAGATTGTATTTTCTGTTGCATCAGCTTTGAGCATTCGCCTGGAGTATACCTTTAATAACTTCTGAAATATGAGTTAGTTAGATTCTGTTTATGGATTACGAATTTTATTTTATAATTTCAAAAATAGTAAACGAAAGAACAACCCTTTGGGAGTAAAATAAAATTTATTTCAGTTTAGTAATAATAAAATTATGAAAGTTATTAACAAGTATTGGTAATTACATCAAAATGACTTTTTTATGGCATTTTTATGGAATTTTTTATAACAATTAAAGTTGACGATTGTTACAATATCTAGTGATTCTCAAAATTTCAAGAAGATAGGAACATTTTTTTAACGTTCAAGGTCAGAGGGCTGATGCAAGCTTTTGTGGCGTGAGATTTGATATCTGATCAGCTTTCCAAAAGTTTTTCATGTGACGCGGAAGTGACCGGCGTTCCCATGGTCCGTTTGAGCATTAATACCCGCCTAGAACCCTCCCTCGCCCCAGTCTTCGTGAGACCATGAGTGAGACAGGATGTAGACTCACGCAGTAGCCGATCAGCAGTCTTTCAGAAACCGTGAACGCGACAACATGTAGCTCACAGGCCAGCAAGTTTCATATCAAGCAGTACTGTGCAAGCTTTTATTTTTCCACAATGTAGGCTCGTGTATTTAAGTTTTATTACAGTGTAGCAGTGAAGTAATATTACACCATGTGGGGCCTTGGGATCACCTAAGCGTTGGTTATTTAGAAACCAGTTGAATAGTAGAAGCATGTGACGAACTTTTGCATACTTTCAACTCATCATTAATAGTACTTGGATCTTTGGGGTGAGGTCTGGCTCGAATTGGTTGATCAGACTTGCAAGTATATCTTCAGTAAATTTGTCTGATGCCTGTTCAGTTAATGTCTTTGCAAGATCTTTCAAGAATATAATGATTTTAACCAACAACAGACTTGTGAACATTATTTGCAAATAACTTTTCTTAGTTTGGGTCAATTTAAACTAAGTGGCGACCTTTTCAATATAGCAAAACAACAGCTGAACATTATCCAAGGTAATCTACTGTCATAGCTGAGACAAAGCTTTATGCCTCACCCAAGGCAAAGCACGTTGTCTTCCAACATACTAATACCATCAACTAACCACCATTTTAACAGTATTGAACACACACACACACACACACACACACACACACACACATATATATATATATATATTAAAATCTCTGCCCTCCCCTTGCGTGCGTGTGTTTTTTTAAATTAAAAAAAGCTAAAACTGCCTGTGAAAATGGGAGTCAAAACTACTGTAAATACATGGTGATTATGGACTTGGAAAAATTTGAATATATTAAAGTGAGGATACACATTTTTAAATTAAAAAAAAAAAGAGGAATAAAATAAACTCAAGAGTAATTTCTACAAGAAACTGGTAGTTGCAATAAAAGTAGAGAATCACAAGAGATAGGGTCGGTCAAATCTGAAGTGATACTTGTTTATCACTGCTGATATTCAACTTTGAACACAGCAAGCATATAAGTAAGTAAAATAAAAATCTTAATCAACAGTCAAAACAAAGATGATACCAGGAAACATAATGGGATTTCTACTGAGTAATCATTTAGCAATTAAAGGAAAGAGGGTAGGGAAACTCAACCTCATACTAGGGCTGTTTAACTATTTTTCTACATAGTTGTCATTTAAATTGAAGCACTTATCATAACAATGCACAAGTTTTTCAATTCCATCTCTTTAAAAACCTGCTGTCTAAGATTTCAGCCACATGAAGTTCTGCATCACTGTGCTGTGTTGCGAGCCAAGTCTTCATCGCTGGTAATTGCTCGGCGCCAGATCTGGGATGGTATGGTGAGTGATCAAACACCTCCCATCCAAGAGCTGTTTGATATGAATAGCCATGTGTGGAGGTGTGTTATTGTGAAAAAACACCTTTTAGCTCAGATGTTCCCAAAGCTTGTTTTGTATCACTCATCTTAGTTTTGCCAATGTTTCATAATAACTTTCCGAGTTAATTACTGTGCCGTACGAGGAAATCAACCAGAAGCACTCCCCTAGCATCCCAAAACACAGTTGCCTAATCTTTCTGCCTGACGTTTGCCAACATTTAACTGGTTTTCTGGGAGAACTAGAGTGCCCCCATTGCATCGACTGTCTTTTTGTCTCACAATTGACATGCTTTACCCATATCTCATCTCCAGTTATGACTTGACTGAGAAGTGTATTATCACCCTCGTTATAGGTTTTGAGGAAATTTGGTGCTGCAGCAATACTCTGCTGTTTTTATGGACTTCCATAAAGACTTTTGGCACCCAACTCATGATAACCAAGCTTCTCCAATACAGTTTCATGCAGTAAACTTCGTGAAATTTGAGGGAAATCTAGCGAGAGTTCTGTAATCGTATAGCAGCAATTTTCACGAATTTTATCATCAATTTTCATAGTCATTCCATCAGTCACAAGGCTACACTGACCATTGAAGTCCGCATCATCAACACTGGTGTGGCCATTTTTAACTGAATGCACCACTGCCTCAATCTACCTTCACACCTCTCAGATTTACCAATGAATTTCAATTAATTTGAGTTTGTTTTGTGGTAAAAATCTAACCACTGAATGCAATTCACAATACGTGGATTTTTTTTTTTATTATTATTGAATCACACAGTTCAGTAATTCACAATGAACAAAGTAGAAAACCCACAGTCCACATGCAATACCAGCTTGATGCATACTAAGTGCAGAAACATTCTGACGCAAAGATGGCAGCTCCATCCCAACCCATTTCCATGCTAGGCACAAAAGTAGCTTACTTTCTGGATAGCCTTCATATAGTAAAGAATTTTATAGAATAATATATACTGTCAATGTTCTGAATTGAAGTGACACTTAAAATATGGGGATACCAAAAAATTAAAATAGAAAAATAAAAAGACATCTAAAATGTGTAGCCTCAGAAAGATGTTGATAAGTTGGGCAGAGAAGTAGTTCTAGAAATGATGATTGAAGAAAGGCTTTGTACAAGAATTTAACAAAATATGGAAGATTATATGATGAGTAATTTTAAGACACGAGGAATTTGTTGGTTGAAGAAAATGTTATGCTGATATGTAGCAGATACCTTACGGCAGAGGTTGTAATTAGCGCAAAGAAAGATGAATCTTGTTCTGGTGATCGAAATTAGATTTTTCTGTTTGATTTGGAATGTTATCAAAACATTATACATAAAAATAGATTGATATAACAGACATTAACAACAACAATAATTTCGTGTGATCTCAAATAAGGATTGCAATCCCGCAGTTTTTTCAATCCCGAGGGATCTGTGCGGGATTTACGCCAAACCCGCAGGATCCGTTTGGGATTGACGCAAACAGTTTTTTATCGCATACATTTAAAACATAGTTACTTAAAACGTTAATGAATTAAATAATAATTAAATTAATAAATAAAATTAAATGTAAAATGATAAAAATTAACAGTTAACAATATTTTAATTGGCAAAATGACATTCAAACTTTTTAGCATGTCTTAAGTACATTACGAGGTTTTACATTTTTGTTTTTTAATCCAAGCCAATTTTTAAATAAATAATAAAAAATGAAAAATATTCAGTGTTAGGTCATTATGTGCCTTACAATACATCACACATAAGTTTAAAACATGGTTTGCTTAATGGCAGAGTTTTTTTTTTTTTTTTTTTTTATCTAAATAAACGTTCCATAACACCGAGAGAAAGCATTCCATTTCGCAAAATGAAGTGAATATACTCTATAAAGTGTAGACTTGGCTCAGAACAAGATCTCATAACTTTTTGTCTCTGCACAAGCACGAGACGGCCTTTTTTCTAAAAAAATTGTTTTTGTGGGATTCCTTATTATATCTCCTGATTCCTTGATTGATCTTACACTTGATTCAATGTTATTAAAAGAAACTGTTCACCAACACAAACACAACACAAAGTGTCAAGTATCTCAGTTTTACTTATGTTGCATAACGACGTTTTTAGAGTGGAAATTATTACTTTTTAGTAAGAAAGGAGACATTCTCGGTGAATGATTGCAGTGAAGTTTTCATAGGTTGTATCTCCGGATTTCATTGTAAAAACACAAAATTTCACACGTGAGGGAGACGGCGGAGGCAGCTGTCTAGGTATGGTGGTCCTACAACACATTCGTCGATACACCCGTGAATACTTCATTATAACTTTTTTGCCTTTAGTCAAAATAATAACAAGGAGAAGAGGTATTAATGGATAGCCTGAGCGGCACATGTAAGCAGGCGGCTTTCGTCAAAGAAACGCATTGAGGCAGTGGCCAAAATAACAATAAGTCAAATGATATACAATTGCCTTTTGATAGCTGCTAAATAAATAGGTATGCGATCTTTAAAATTATGATAACATTAGTTTCCTATCAACAAATAATCAAATTTTCAGCCACAAGTAAGGAAATTGTCACAATAACTTTATCTGCAAATACAGAAAATGGGAATAATGAAACCGTGAATAAAAAGCTGTAACTGTGTAGTTCAAATAACGTTTGCGACACAAAAAATAATTATATAGTTAGAAAACCTTACTAAATACACAAAATAACTCAAATTACAAATATGTGTACTCGAAAATGAATACGTGAAAGTGTATCTATTTACTTACGAATGACGAAGGTTGACAAAAACAAACGTTTGTTCACACGCGTCAAATGCCAACTGCAAGGGTACAGGAAAACAGTGCCATACATCCGATAGAGATCGAGTGGTGCAGCGAGTCACGCAGACTGACATATGTTTCCGCCGGATTTTGCGGATCCGCTTAATTTTGTGCGGGATCCGCCAGACTGTCTAATGATGCGGGATCCCGCTTTGCTGGATTGCAATCCCTAGTCTCAAAGTACTAATTTCTTAAAGGCTGTGCAATGGACCTCTGTCATTGCCACCCAGCAACCTTGTAATACTATAAGGAAAAAGCGGATCTACAGTTTAACTGAATCTGAGCCATAGAGCGTACTAGCTATGCCAGAAATGAAGGTCAGTTTTAAAGCTGCAACCAGCAACTGGGGACCTATTATGCCACATTATTTACAAGCACTTCCACTGCACATAAACAAGATTAAAATGACTTTTCTGTAGCTTTGAGATGAAATAAATTTCTTGAATTAAATCTGACCATGCATCAATACAAAATAACTATTTCAAATTAAAAGTGTAACTATAAATACTAAATCATTCGCAGGATTTAATTTTTATACCAGTAAAAATAAAAGCACTTTCACTTCACCTCACAAATTGTGAGCGAATATATTATTAGGCGGGCTTATAGTGCAAATATATTGTAAGTCATAGTTCCAACTGCTAGGCAAGTGTCAAAACTGATAGAGAAAGGCCAAGACCTTATACCTCATGAAAGTGACATGGTAGAAGTACAGAGATAAGTTAAACAAATAACTGAACAACAATTTTCCCAAATTCACACTGCAACAATACTCAGAATATATCAAGAATGGTGATAAAATTATAAAACTTCTATCTGACAACAATCCTGTGGATGAAATCTGCCTGCTGATATGAACATGCCAACAGAGAGGACAACTCTACAAATAGCTTCCTGCTTAAAACTTGATATACAACCAAAGCAACCTTAAAACATCACTGGTTCAGTGTGTTTCAAATGAAAGAAAACAGTACATGGCTTCATTTGGTATCACATTTTTAAGAGAAGAACAATGTGGGCATAACACATGCCCGAAGAACATTTGCTTGTCTGATTAATAAGTTTGCAGCATGAATGTTCAGACTCTCATTAAAACACCATGAACCAAGTGCCCTGTCAAGTTTGATTCACTGTTTAAAGGCTATTATGGAGATGGAAAGTTTTTTAGGCACTTTTAAGGTCTGCTATTGATACCCACATATGAAAGTCACGTCAAGCCTGGAAAACTTTTCTAATAAAGTACACCATTTCATTTACATTTTTTATTTAATTGCTATGGAGCACACGCACTGATGGCAATTTCCCTAAACACCCATCATACCCTTTTCCTGCACCCACCTACATTTGCCCTCTACAAATTTTAACTTTAAATTCTTTCAACATGTTCGGTAAATTATTCATCATTTCCCTTCAAAACTTATTCCAATCCCTGACACCCTTCCCTAAAAAAGACAATCTTCCCACACCCTTGTACCTGAAATCCAGTGCCAGCTTGTGGTGATGGTAATCTTTTCCCTTACATGCTCTACTTTTCATACCTACACTAATATCTTTCCATGCCTCATCACCAGTATACACCTTGTACACTCCCATGACCCTCTTCACGCTGCTCCTGTCTTGGAATGAATCCCATTCCAGCTCTTTTATCATATCTGTTACTGATTACATTCTGCGATAATTTCCATAAACAAATCTAGCAGCCCTTTTATGCACCCCCTCCAACTCCTGTATTTGATACTCACAATGTGGGTCCCAAACTACGCCACCATATTTGAGCAATGGTCTGACCAAAGTTTTGTAACCCAATTCCTTTACTTCCTTCATACATCCCCTGACCACTCTCTCCAACAAGTGCAGAATTTTGAAACCTTTTCCAATCACCTGTCAAGTGTTTCCTGCCTAGTTAAGCTTGTTATCAAATGTAATGCCAAAATATTTACATTTCAAGTCTTCAGCAAGCAATTCTTTCCCCACCTTATAATCATCCTTTTGTTTTTATTTGTGTATCTAATAAGCGGACTTTTTATTGTATTTATCTTCATCCTATGTTTACCAACCAAACTAGATATCCTGTTCAGATCACCCTGCAATTTTTTGCTGTCCTCTACAGTTTTGATCCTTTTATATAGCATTATATCATCTGCAAACAATCTAATTTCAGATAGTAAACAATCAACACAATTATTCATTAGAATAATGAATAGCAATGGTCCCAATTTCAAGGCACTGCATCCTGTTCAGCCAAATGGTAATGCAAAGATATCTCTAGCGGTCTGAGGAATCTGAAATTGTTTTATTATTATTATTATCACTATCTGTAACAATATGGAGAACTATATGCAGTAGTCTGTTCTCTGTAATCCCACAAAACTTCCCAACCTGCAAACCCTCTGATATAGATATACTCAGTATTTCTGTTGAAACCAAAAAAAGGATAGGAAAGTATACCCATCATTTACTGATGAGGCAGGAGGTCTGCAAAGAGAGAAAAATACAAGACAAACAAAATTTACAGTATTTTGGTAGCAACCCGTAACTATTCAGGAGCATGGCGAAACATTTAGCAGGTACATGAATAGCAGAAAATTACCAATGGAAACATTTGAGTGTGGGGAAAGAAAAAAAAATATCAATGGACATGTAGTGTCATTGGAAATGGTGGCTGCTAAATGACAAAAAAATAAAAAAAAAAATAAAAAAAAAAACACCCACATATAATAAAAACATTTTTTTTAAAAAAAAGTTTCATCATACACTTGAATGATTAAGGGTTTACCTAAAATATTTTAATTTTCATTTGTCGTCTTTGTCCCACAAGCTTTGTGCCATCAACTTTGTTAATGAATTTATTTCCCCTATCCTCGTCCACACCCCGACCCCTCCAACTACATTTAGGAATTTACCATTTTTTTCGACATCAATATTTTAAAGCTATTTCTAGACAATTTGTGGCTTATGCTTCACAGTGAAAAAAGTAGCTAGATAACATAGACATGAAATTCAAATGTGAAACTATGTATCTGCACTATTTACAAATTGTTAAAATAATTTTCACAGTAATTACAACAGATAAGAAATGAAATAAACCTTCTTTGCTTACCGGTGATGTAAATAAGGTTGGCGATATTCCGCCCCCGATCAGTTGTGCAGCCTGTGTTGAGGTTGCTGTCCCTGATCCTACTCTCTGTCGACCGGTACTCGATATAGATCCTGGGTGAATGTTCGGCTGATTCCCTATACAAAATAATGACAGCAAGAATTATACTTAAACACATAGCAAATAATACTGTCATTTACAACATGGCTGAGCAGGATCTGAAAAAGTATGTGTAGTTATTCACATACTATATACATGCATATTTAAGGAATAGAGCAGTTTTTAAAATCTAAGTTGAAATATAATGAATATTTTCATGGAATAAATATACTGTGGAAATTCAGTGAATCATGGGAATCAGAATGCAATACTAGAAGATCCTTAGAAATGCTCAATTAAATGAAACTCATCCATTACATAGAAAATTCAATAAAAATTTCAAAATGTTACAAATTACAAAAAAGATTGGTAATAAATAATTAAGTATTGATTTTCACTTTTCTGTCATGCATTACCAGATGGAAGATATACTTTCATATAGGTTATTCAGAAAAAGTATGTATGCACATTAACACCCCTCCCCCAATAAACCAAACAACAGTTAGCGTGCAAAATTGATCCCCAACACAAGTTCAATCCTTAACTTAAAATTACATGCGCCAATAAGCCATCAACTGTTTCAAAGGTTACATAAAATAAACAATACATACAGTTTTTAGTCTTAAAACCAGAATAGTAACAAATCTCTAACAGTAGATATTATCACTTAATGTTTCATACTCAAACACAAGCAAACTGTTACTAAAATACCATCAATCGTGCACATTGTACAAGTATACAAACAATGAGTTTTTTCTGCAGTGAAGACAAAGAAACCGTAAACAATATTTCCTATAATTTATTCTCTTTATAGACTAATTTATTTTTTTGTGTCATTTACTGTCGTGCAAAACAACTTCAATAATTCCCTTCTTTCCCTTAAACCAGTTTATCTTATAACATTAAACAAGCACACGCATTCTCTCTCTCTCTCTCTCTCTCTCTCTCTCACACACACACACACACACACACACACACACACACTGGTATCTTGGAAACAGCTATAAAGATTTGGATAAAATTTCACATTTAGATAACGTTTTGCTTTTTGAGGAGTTTATCTAAATAGGTGTCTGAAAAAAAAAAAGGTTCTAACATTGTTTTATAATGCTATCTCATAGTAGTTTGAGGTACTAGGAAGGATGAAGTCATTTTATATACTTTGATAAACTTTCCAAATTTAATAATAAAGTATGAGTGTAGAAAATTAATATTGTGGATAGGATATAATGGTAGAAGATGATATGAATTAGGATGAGGACAGAGTAAGTTAATCCTTGATCATTTGAAACTAGCGTTCATCAAGCCTATTGTGAGAACCCACAAAATAACTGTAGGTTTATTTGTTATACCTGTGATGGGAAACAATGGTATGGTATAAACAAGAAATATGAAAATAAAAACTACCCAAAATGAAGAGCCAAGTGAAACTAGAAGAAAGGAAACGGTAGTTTTCTTTTTCAAAAATCAGCCTTAAAAAAAAAAAAAAAAAAATCAAGCTTCACTGCTCTCTACCGAAATTCTACCTACTAATGTGTAATCAACAATTCTGGTTAATTTATGCAGCAACTTCTATAGTGTCAGGTTACTCCGGTATTTAACTTTATCTGGTTGACATACAATTAAGATTCGCTCCAAATAGTTTGTATTTTAATTCATTTGTTTTTTGTCAGCCCTCCTGTTGTAAAATTTGGCATATGATAAGTATACTTCCTACTTCATTACAAAAAACCTTAGAATTGCACAGTTACACTGAGACTAGATTAGATTATTAATCACAAAACTTTTTTAAAATCACTGCAGTCATACCTTGAATGGATGAGCAAATCTGGAGTCAAGCATTGATACTATAACATATATCATCCTAAAATTTTCAACATACATCCAGGAAATGACAAAATGTTGTCACTATTAATGTCATAATATTGGCATGTAGAAAGTGAAAGAATTTTGACAAAATAAAAATGATGTTGCATGTCAAAACTATTAAGTAAACCCACAGCACATCAACTAAACATCACTTAAAAAACACAACTAGGGCTTGCAGAGGGATATTTATTTAGTGCTTTACATCTTGTCAATGTCGAGGTCATTAGAAGCATGAGAACACTGGGGACAAGGAAAGGGAAGGAATTCAGCCATAACCTTTTTTTGAAGGAACTATCATGGCACTTGCCTAGAGTGATGTCGTGAACAATCAGAAAACTGAAACCTGGATGGTCAGATAGGGGATTTGCTTCCACGTTTTCCCAAATACCAGGTCCAAGCATTATCGCTCACCTACAGGAATTGGTGCAGAGTTACAAATTTGAGTAACAAGAATGACTAATCAGTAAAATCTGAACAGCAGACATGAAAAAAAAAACTCACTCACGTCCTCACATTATTACTGTAGAAATATTGATATTCATTACATTTCTTAGACCAAAATTAAAACTTAATTGGTTCCTGAACAAGATAAAGTAGCAATATAGATCCCAACCAAATTCAAAAATATATTTAGTTTTAGTCAGCACAATATGTCTTTAGTGCTATGAACAGTCAGTGCTTGTAACTCAGCATCAGTGAAACAGTTATTACAGAACAGATGAGTAACCTTCAGGAGATCTGCTATTCCTATGTAAACTGATCAGAATTTCAAACTACTATGTGATGGATATAGCATGCATATGACATCGAAAGAGGCTTTATTAATAAAATGCAGTACAAAAATAAATAGTGGTTCAATGCATATAAATGTTACTATACTGATAAAAAAAAAACTTTCCTGCTTCACAAGACCATTAAAAGTGAAGAATTAGAATTTTTTGGTCAGGTTTTAACATCAACAATATGGTATCTATCCATCACATATACACTTACTAAACAATCCCAGAAATATCTACACAAGGCTGTTAAGTATCTTATCAGCTACTATTTTTGCGTGCTTAGTAAATTAAATTTTTGTTTTAATGACATTGCCCACATGAACAAATATAACTTCATAGAAACAGTGTAATTCCGATCAGTAGTTCCTGCAGCATAAAAATTGGCAAAGAATGGTTTGCAGTTACTGCCTATTATCTGAAATTCACATTGAGATCTACGACATGACTCGTGGTAGATCTTGATGTGTACACATCTGACCCCCTTGCCATATGTCTCACCACTAAAATGACTAAGGCTTTTATGGAAATATTGTACAGTGTGTATGTCTTGGCCCTGCTGCCACCTTCTGTGTCAATTAAAGCGGTAATAAATTCACATTAGGACTGCAAAGTAAAACAACAAACATTTAATTAATGAATCACCTCATTGAAATATATGTGCTGCTTTATAAGTGCCATTTTAAGGACACTTACAGTATTACATGCCACGTTCAGTGTTCACATATCGTGAAATTTAGTCCAATTACATCATGCTTGCTTATGCTAGTTATTTTTACAACCAGGTATTAAACTTTACTCCACAGTATCATTTTGATAACAGCTAACAATCATCTCCTGGGGAGTTATTACAGTTATTTAATTTTTCCAGGTACTTATTTAATGCTGATTACAAAAACAATCCTCCTCATGATCTATTATCTCAGAATCAACAAGTTTCATCACCCCTCCCCAAGAAACGCAATATTTTGTTTCCTGCTCTGTGTATTTCACCATTCCTCAATCTTCATTGCTTCTGAAGTAAAAGATTTTCAAAAAGCTGATATAATTTTAAAGGCAATAACAATTTATACAAAGTAAATGAATTTTTTATAAGATGCATATTTATACATATAACAGAAATGAGGGATTTATCCATGCAATACAACTGGCATGAAAATGTGCTTCAGGTAGTCTGAACAAAGAAATGTTTTCAGAATATGGGGTTCTTAAAACAGAAAAGTAAAATAGGATAATTTCTATTAAACTTTCTCTGGAACCCTCTACAACTGCATTCAGTTGCATTTTAATAGTAAACTTTCACATGGTGATGAACTCTGTATTATTTTAGTGGACAATTAATGGGAAGATAAGAGGGGAAAAGAGGGGGAGAATGAATTGCAGACAAATGCACAACGGAAAACCTTCAGTTTAAGGCATTAAGAGCAGTAAGAGTTTTAAAAACTGTATGCCATTCTGTAGCATTAGCATCAATGAAAAAATAAAAATAAAAGATTTGCATACATTCAGCATAGAGGGTTTCTAGCAACAACATTCACATCAAAGTCACAAGACCTATTCCCTTTCATGTCAAGGCCAGAATTTACCTGGATGTGGGGTCTGGCAAGACCACTTGTGTATGTTGAGCATTAGCTGCTGTAAATAGAAAGATACTTCTCTGTAGTAATAATTCACAAATTGTTAACATTACATGTAAAACCAATATGATGATATTTAAAGTACCCGAAAAGTATCTGAATCAAAGGCTATGCAGAAATATACTGAGCTCTGAAAACTGGTTTGCAACTCTACACCACTGTTAAAAAAATTATTAATGGTATAGACAAATAACAATATGCTGTAAATCTGTTTCTGACACATTTCACTGACCCCCTATTTTTTTTAATGTTTTGCTAAAAATTTATCAAAAATAATAAAATATACATGAAATTGGTGTTTTAAATAGAAGATTGGTTTAAAAAGTTCCATAATCAGCATGCCATAAGATTTGTAACCATGTTAAAGAGATGATATAAAAGTATCCATAATTGAGTAATGTAATTCTCACTTCAACGTTTTGGCAGCAGTATATTTGGAAATCACACATTCAACTTAAAATTTTATTATGAGCAATAGCTCATAACAGGAATCAGACAAATATGAGCATAATTTCTTCTTGATGGCCAGACAGACCTATCAGTTCAGCAACTGCAAGATAATGATCAATTGACTGACTACAGAAGCATGGACCCAAAAGCTATTCATGAAGCCAAGTGATAGATCACAGTGTTAGACAGTAGGTGTAGTTTAGTATCAATTTGTGATAAACGCTTTAAACCATTCTCTAAAAACACGCTAAAATAGACGACCGATTAACTTTTCAATGGTATTTACATCCATAACAATGGTCACTAGAGTTTTGTGATGTTATGGTAGCAACAAATCAGTGCTTAAAACAATCACACAGTGACATGACAGGATATCAATTATGAAAAGTTTATTAAATTACTGAACACAATGAGGAAGAACATTGACAGCCATTCAACATGGACACTGAGAATATAAATTAATCTTTATGATGTGACATAACTACAAAAATTACAGATACTTTAATATTCATATTTAATAAAGTAAACAACAGGCAGGTTACTGTTTTTTTAAAAATTCCCTACATATACTCAACAACTAAGGTACATGTGCTACATCTTGGTTAAGTCACTTGATACAAAGCAAGCATCCAATATTTGAATACTAGAAATCTGGTTTACACTTAGGAAACTGTAGCAAGATAATACATGTATCAATGAAAATAAGGTAAAACAAAAATATTGTGAATTAAAATTTTCTTTTATAATATTGAAGACAGTGGCGAAATGCCTTTGTTGCTGTATAACTATGATAATAATAAAAGTAGATGACATAGAACAACTGAAGCACACTTCTCACTGATAAAAGGATTTTCCAAAAAAATTTACTTCTGTGCCCTTCTAGCTGCAATAATGATGTCTACTATTGCAATTCCTTCTTTCCCTGGCCTCGGCATGATGATACCAAATATCCTTCCACGAGGAAACTTATTTCTTCTGTAAATCAGTAATGCTACTATGACCTACATTACAAGCAAACAGTTCATAATAACGCCAGCAAAAGAAGCTCAGTATTACATTTTATTACTGCCTCCATCACAGTAACTTTTAAAATGGACTATATTTCCAATTTTTTTATCATATATGATGATTTATTGACCATTCAACAACATCCTGTCTAATCTGCAATACTAGTGATGCTCTTAAAAAGAGTTATCTCTAGTGAGTGGTCATGTTGCTTGCTTCCTTTGGCAGAAGGGATGAGTTCCAATAGCATCATGTTGGGCCAGTAACACTTGTGACACCTTGGTGCACTGGTCCCCAGAGCAATGTCACTAAAATCAAGAGTGCAGCTAGCAAAAGGAATTTGTTGTCGTACCTAGCTGGATACACGAAAGTGATATAGTAAACTGGAAGGCAGTTTAGAAGATGGGTTTTAAGATGGACTGGGAAATATTTTTTTGGAGGAAGGAGGGAGTTAACACATCATTACAGCCTCAGTTCTTTCATTACTGATTAAGATTTGTGACCAACAATTTCCATAATCCATCCAAATATATTCAGTTTTAATTTTGTTACTGTATATTTTTCAAGATTTTTTTCCCATGAAACCCTGATGTTTTATCTATACGAAGATAATATGGAATATGTGAGCTTTTGTTGAATCATCTAAGATAACTCAAATGATGATGCTACAGCAATAAGACTTCTAAAAGAAGCCATAACTATGACTGTGCCATTTTACTTCCCCGTGCACCATAGTAATATACCCTGTTACTCCAATTATTTCTTTTTATGTTATAATCCATTAGTAAATACAGATTTGGTATACGTTACAAATACAGCAGTATTCATGGCTGGGAATAAGATCCGTATTATAAATGTATGAAATAAAATTAGCAGTGACTCTGTGACACACTTATCATATGAGCCCCTGCATTAATTGGTCTGGATAGATGTGCAACTATATATATATATATATATATATATATAGCATGGTCACAAACAGAAGAAAGAACACATTCAAAACAATTTTTCCTTGCCAAACTCCTATAATGTACACTGAACAGAATACCAAATCAGTATGAGGGCACTAAGAGCTTACAACTAGAGTAAACAAATCTGCACTCATGATGCTATTGCAACTTATTTAAGATCACCTGGAAGCATAGTTGGCCCAGCAACTCACTTTTTTGCAGTACACATCTGATATTATAAGAATCCAGAGAGAGAACCATTTGCCTGAACTGTTTAATATTCTAATTAATCAATGCTTTAAACATAATAAGGACCAACTCTTTTACTCAAATATTTCTCAATGCCAATGTGACAATGCAACTTCTACCACAATTTACATTACTTGTTTTGACAGCTGACCACTATGCCACACTTAAAAATTTCCTTGCAGACTAAATAATAACTGTATCTGCTTTAATCTTCTATTTCACCACAGATTTTTCCCAACAAATAATCACTCAGCTGAACTAATCCCACCTTTATAAATTACTCTGTATACCAACACTACCCAAAAATATTAAGGTGTGTGTGTGTGTGTATGTAGAAATCATTGCGAAAGATGCAGGCAAGTAAGCAATAACCATAATCATTAATTATCCATCCAAAGAGAACTGTTTCCAACTTCTTGGCATGCCATATATACCACATTACACATCTAACAATAATTTTGTTCTCATAACTCAACAACCCACCAAAAAACCATAGCTCTCCACAATATGGCTGCCACCATGCTTACCACAGAACAAGTCAGAATTTAGTAAACAGCAAACTGGTGAAAAGTAATGATAGAAAACAAATGACCAAATCACTTACAGATACTTAACTCCAAATGTGTTTATATGAACTTTCTGTTACATCAGCACTAAGGTAAGCTAAAGGACCCACCCCACTTTTCCCAAGTTTGAATCCCAGTTTTTGTCATAATTTTAACAAGATCAATATGATCTTTATCTCCAGCAAAGCTTGTTTTGTATAATAACTGAAGTTCATAATTACCTTCATCAAATAGGTGACAAGTAATCAAATCTGAGAGGAATGAAAGTGTTAGAGACAGTTGGATGACAAGATAATACCTAGAGTGTGACCAGTACGGCATGTGGAGAACAGCACACCACCAGCAAACTCTGAACAGCTGGGAGCAGACCTGGTTGGCCCTGGAAGACTGCTGCTAACATGTCTTTTTGAACAATATATGAGGAGCCATGGTCCTAACACTTTTTCCAATTTCCTATATTGATACTTCGGTGACGCTAAGACTACTGAACACTCCTAAACAAGCGTGCCATTTCCGCAGCGACAGCTGATATCAGATTTCACTCAACGACGAGGACAACCAATATTAATAAATTTTAGCTATACACAAAGCAGCCAACTGCCATAATCAACTGAGGCTAAGATCATTTTATACCATAACTGAATTCTAATTTGTAAATTACACCTACATATATACTATACAATTCACAAAATTGTGGGTGGCAGAGGGTGCTCAGAACGAAAACTAATATCTCATCTATCTACCAGAGACTTCCAGCCCAATCTACTAATCAATTCTGTGACACTTTTGTAAGGACTATAGCAAGCGGTCGTAAGCCCTATAGCAAGTGGTCACAATGTGGGATAACAGAATGAATATCCTGGAATGATATTGCATACTTTAATATTTAGTATTCTTGAATTTGAGCTCCTTGGCTAAGGCAAGTTTGTTTATTCTGAGGGACAATGTTGAATTTCTGTTGCAACGGGTATCTACTAATGTGTGCCTAACTAGTTAGCTTGTTAATTAAGCAGGGGTAACTACTCTCCAAATTATATTCACCACTACAAAGGAATATTAATGGTTATGTAGTAAATGAAGAAATGCTTGAATACATATACAAATAATGTATACATGCAAATCCTTTCAGCAAGCATAGTTAAGGAGAGCTTGAATAAATCGAAGAAGTTGGATTTGTTACTGATGTAGTTTGTGTGTTGGCAATTGGATATCATTAAAGGTGTTTGAACTGTATACCATGTCCAACTTTCATTTTATTACACTTAGGCGACCATGACATTTACCAAATCGTAAATAGACCTAACAGCTAAATGACGAATTAAAGCAGAATAAACACAGAAAATCCTACGAGTCAAGTGGCAGTTCTCTGTACTTTCTCTATACTGTCAATCAACCCCTTACAAAACTGATACCACATGGCACAGCAGTAGTCCAAATGAGGACACATAGGAGATTTGTATGCTATCGCCTTTGTTTAAGCATTGCAATTTTTAAAGATTCGACCTATCAATTGCAGTCTAGAATTAGCTCAACCTACGACTGAATTAACATCCAAGTCCCATTTCATGTTCCTTTGTACTGTCATGCCTAAATATTTCACAGGATCAACCATATCAATAACTAAACTATTTACTTTGTATTTCTGAACAAATGTATTTTTTTATTAGTTATGCACATTACCTTGCACTTTTAAAATTTAGTGTAAGTTGCCATTCGTCGCACCATGACAAAGTAACATCCAGATCGTGCTGAATTTCTAAGTAATCGGCTGAATTCCTTACTTCCCTAGAGACAACTGTATTAGCGAACAATCTCAAACTGTTATTTACTTTGTCTCAGAGATAATTTATAAAAATTAAGAAAAATAGTGGTCCTATTACACTTCCTTGAGGTACACCCGATGTGACATCTAGATTTGAAGTGGTTTCTCCTTCAATGACAACATACTGCAACTGACCAGTTAGAAAATTCTTTATCCATTCACACTATCGTATTTTATTATACTTCCTGTTGTTATTTTACTAAGTAGTCTTGGGGCAAAACTTCAATGCAAACTTAATCTTTAAATATTTGAGTGATGATAAACTTTCATATAATTTATCTTTATTTCTGTTACATTTTATTAAGACGTATCCGAAGGTTACAAAGGTTCTCGGCAAGCAGTAACTAGATATCCTCAACTCAAAAGTGCACACTAAACTTTTTTTTTTTTTTACTGCTTTACGTCTCCTATAACTACGAGGTCTTTTAGAGACGGGAAAGGATGGGGGGCAAGGAATGGGAAGGAATTCGGCCATGGCCTTTTGAAGGAAGCATCCCGGCATTCACCTGGAGTGATTTGGGGAAACCATGGAAAACCCAAATCAGGATGCCCGGACGGGGATTCGAACCGCCGTCCTCCCGAATGCTAGGCCAGAACGTTAGCCGTTACACCACCACACTCGGTGCACACTAAACCTTCTCCCTCAACGGCTGGTTCTTGCCATGGCTACCAATTTCTTTTATAATTTCTCCATGTTATGCCACACCACCATATGCTTGAAGCTTTGCTAAAATGTGTTTATATGGCACAGAGGCTAAGGCTTTCTGGAAGAAAAAAAAATAAAAAAAAATATGTATTAATTTGTGACCCTGCATTAATAACTTCCATTATGTAATGTGTAAACAGGGCTAGCTGTGTTTCAGGTGGTCTTTTCTTCCAAAATCCATGTTGGTTTATTGAAAGCACATTGTTTTATTCTAGAAAATTCATGATGTTCAAGCATATAATATGCTCCGTAACTCTACTACAAACAGGTGTTACAGATATGGTATGGTAGTTTCTAGAAGCACTTCAATCACCTTCCTTGAGCGATTTTCCAGTTGGAAGGTACTTTCTCCTCTTCTAAGGATTTACTGTATATATTAGACAGAAATGGACAGATTTTTGCTGTTTACCCTGAAATTACTCTTACTGAAATTCCATCCAGCCCCAGTTCTTTCCTCCTCTTCAGGGGCTCTAATTGATTTATAATACTGCAGTATCTACTCGTAATGAATCCATCTCTAACACCACATAATGTGGGAACATGGGCATGCTATCCTTATTTTCATAAGTGAATACATTTTTTAACACAGTGTTAAGTACGCTAGCTTTATTGCAGCTTTCATTAACCTCGGAACCATCAGGAATTAGTGCTGGAGTATTGTTGTCACTACACCTGACTTTTCATACGTACAACCAAAATTTCTTTGGTTTTTTTGTGAGAATCTTAAAAAAGAGTTGCTATGGAAATTGTTAAACTAAGATTTCTAAATCACTATGATGGCCTTTCCTTCTTGAGCATGCGCATATCCTTCTTTGCTTTTTGAGTAATCTTTAGACTTCACACGTATAGCACAGTGGATTATTCTCCTCCTTTATTGTCCGTTTCGGTATATGTATTTCCATATCTTCCCCAACTATAATTGATACCACATCTCTTTAATGGTTTTCTCTTGTTAGCTTGAAGTTATGGTAATTATTCCTCAGGTAAGTTCTAAAACACTCCTTTGAGGTCTTATTGAATCTGTATACAATCTGCTCCTTTCCACTTCTTTGCTTGGTTTTAATTTGATGGTTGCATTTACCACTTTGTGATCATTTATTCCTGTGGTTGTTGAAACGTCAGTGAACAATTCTGGCCTGTTGGTAAAATGTTTTTGTTATTTATATGACACCGAGTTAGTTCATTAACTAGCTGCTCGAGATGACAAAGTAAACAGTTCAGTTATTGATATGGTCGATTCTGTGAAATATTTGGGTGTAACAGTATGAAGGAACATGAAATGGGACTTGCACATTAATTCGGTTATAGGTAGAGCTAATTCCAGGCTACGATTCACAGGTTGAATCTTGAAAAATTGTAATGAACAAACAAAAGAGATAGCGTACAAATTTCTTGTGTCTCCACATTTGGACTACTGTTGTGCGATTTGGGATCCATTTCATAAAGGGCTGATTGACAGTATAGAGAAAGTACAGAGAAGAGCTGTTCGATTTGTGACCACTTGCTAGAGTACTTATCAGTAGATTGGGCTGGGAGTATTTGATAGATAGATAAAACATGTTTCATTTGAACCTATTGGTAAACATGCGTGCGCCTGCTTTCACTAATGATTGCTATGAAATCCTTCGTCCACCAACCTATTTGAGTCATAATGACAGGAAAGATAAGATTAGAGAAATAAGGTGCTGTACTGATGGTTATATGAATTCTTTTTTTCCCTCGTACAATTCGGGATTGGAATGCAGAGTGAAGAGATTAGTTTTTGTGCTGAGCACCCTCCGCCACCCACAATTTTGTGAATTGCAGAGTGTGTACATTATTTCTTTGGTGATAGTTATGTCAGCATCAGGTGGACAGTAGAAGGTGCTTATGATTAGTTTAATCCACACGATTTCTCAGACCATATCAACTTCTATTTCATTACATGGGAGGGATTTACTGACAGCTGTAAATACCCCACATCGATGATAATGTAATCTATCCTTATGAAATGCATTCATGCTATACTTAAAAATTTCTGCAAAACTTATCCACGTTTAGTCAACTTTCTGTACCGATAACGATATCCGCATCTGTGCTACCAATAATGCTTTCAAGGTCAGGCGTTTGTTACAATTGCTTCTATAGTTAATTATGAAAACTTTTGAACTGTTGAGATTCTCTACAGTTCCTCCTACATTCCGGCGTTGCATCTGATTGGGTTGCCCATAACTGTATTTCGTGTTCCGGGACTTCCTACCTCAGCCTAAAAAATCTCTCAGTGAATTTTCACACGGCCCCTGCCACCCACGTAGCTGATTCAAGTATAGTGCACACCTGACCTGTTCAGGGGAATCCAACATGACTCACCCCTTTGGCAAAGAAAGAGAAATCTGCAGCCAATAGCACAGAAACACCATTGTCTCTGCTTCAGACCCTCAATGCAGCTCTGGACCAGAGGTCCACAACCAACTCTGTCTACGATACTGCAGATGGCTATTTCTGCTGATTTCTTGTGGCCACTGGTCACAGAGCTCACCCTTCGAGCCAGCTGCCAGAAAAAAGTGAGGATAACCTTTGACGCAAGGTGGCAAATTATTCCCAATAAATGAATAATACTTTTTCATACTTTTGTTAATCCAATAAAATGCACTTATTCACTTGTTTATAAAACCCTTTTGTTAATTAAAAAATCTAGCTCCATATGCCACATTCAATATTAATATGGAAAGGAAAGAAAGTAGATGTATCACTCACCAAAGTTGAAGGAAAGAGAGCCGCAGCGACAAAAAAACACTACACAAAATATATTAGGCTATTCTCTTACTCGTGAAAATAGAGACATCTAAATAAGCTCACATGGGCATAGTCAACCCAACTACATGTAAGGTCATAACCCTAAATACTGTGTTTAGTGCTTTTTTTTTATTGTTGCACCTTTATTCCTTCAACTTTGGTGAGCAATGAGTCTACCTTTTTTTCCACATTAATATCTTCCCACTCCAGGGTTACCGAGATTAAATAATATAACTAACCAATGGTTAGCAACAGCAGATACTTGTAAATTTCAATTTTTTATAATCCAACTTTCCATTAACTGCACTGTTGATACCTCTGGCATCTGGAACCTAGCATTTGAGAATTCCACTCCATGTACAACAGGAATTATAATGGGTAAATTGTGTATATTATAGAGTAATGAAAGGAAGAACACATTCAAAAACTGATACTTAGATAAGTGGCTTAGCATGCAACTGAATAAGACATTAGAGAATATGACACTCTGATATCATGCAATTTATTTTATAACATTACAAGAAAAATTGTGAAAAATGCAAATCATAAAAACTTATGACAATTGTTTTAATTTAAGCCATGCAAGAGCAGGTATCCACAATAATACTGCCACAGATGATGTAGGAATAGTAAATACATACAATCACATAACAGCATCTCTCAAATGATGGGATAACTAGTTTTGTACCCTTACTTATCAGTGACAATAACACCCCCATCCACAACTGGCAGCAAGTGGTCTCAACATTTCAATATAAAATAATATTTTTGCGTGATTGTTATATAAAGGGGCATTAAATATGGATTTCTAAGTATTTACTATAGCATGTAAGGTAACAAAGTCCCTTACACTTTAATTTTGGTGAATAATTTTTGTTAAAAGTTAATTAAATATTAGTCTTGCTTCTGTTGTGTATACAAATGTGTTAAGTTGTTATGAAAAAATGATAAAGATAAACATATATTAAAGTGCCAGAATATCTATGGACAATGATTATCTATGATAATGTATATCTTTGGACAAGAAGACAAAGAAAATATGGCGAGGGTATAGATGAGAATATAAAATATATCTGGCAAGTCATTGAATAAAAGGAATGTAAGAAGTGTGTTTTGACCCTTGTGAATATAAATAAAAAGTGTTTTCGAGTGTTACTTCAAAGAATTTGTTGTCTAGATATTTATTATTTATTTGATTCTGAACTGTGAATGGAAATAATCTGCCGGCTTCTGCAGCTTAGATTACGGCTTGAAGACAGGCAGATTACATATACCTAAACCTAAATACAGGAAGAGGGGACCTTACAAGTGGCTGACCGTGAAAGGACACAGAGCTGAAAATTCGGTTCAGTAAGGAAAGTACCATGCAAATCTTCGGATACGTGAAACAAAGGTAGGAGAACACACAGTTAAAAATGAAAGAAAAGATTCTAGTCACGTAAATTGTTAAAGTAATGACATTTTGTTTAAAGTTGATGAATTGTTTCAAGAGTCAGTTAAAGTAATAAACGTTTTGTTAAAAGTTGACGAACTAAATTTTTGCCTCTGATTGCATTTCGGAAAAAAAAAAAAGTTTCCTAAAATAAACTGTCAGTAAAAGAACTTTGGACAAAGTGTTTAATGCATGCTTATATACAGATATGTTTTTGTAAAGATGTAATGTGTGTTGATGGTGATTTGTGTCTCTAATACAGCGTTGCAAAATACATTTGGTTTCGTTGATATTTTTTTGTTGTGGGGGGTTGCCAGTCTGTATTTTTCTTCGTAATTTTTTTTGTGTTTGAAATTGTTTGGGGAGGTCATTATCAGCGTGTGACCATTTTTTTGGTATAAAATGGAGAATAAAGCTTTGGTATTAAATACTGATAGATCAATTAACGGGACGGGTGGCGAAAATTGTGGAAATCTTAGTATTTCGGGAAACTTGAATACTAGTTTAGATTCGGGCTACGTACTTTCAGAACAATCTATGTGAGAGATTAGTGTAGAGAAAGTTCACGAGTCCTCTCCAGCTAGTGTAACCTAAAGGAAATTTTGCCGATAAGAAAATAATTCTCTGGAAACAATACTGGCAAAAATTTTACAAAGCCAACAAGAATTACAACCGAGTCAACGAGAATTAAAATTAGAATTGAGACAAGACTTACAACAGAGCCAACAGAAATTGGAAAAGTTAAGCCAACAACAGATAGAGAAAACGCAAGAACTGATTTCACAGGATCGACAAAGAATGGAACAAGAATTTCAACAGTGGATAAAGGAAAAAGATAATATTTGTTTTACACTGAACAATGTGGAGGAGCGCATTATTAATGAAGAGCGGAACCGTGAAGAGTCACTTAAAATGGTAGGTGACGAGCAGAGTAAATTAAAAAATGAGTTTTTGGAAAAATTCAAGGAATTAGACAGGAGTTTTGGCAAGTGCAAGGAGAAGTAGTAAGTTGTAAACAGGCAATTGAAAAACAATGGATGGAGATAAATCAGCGAGTTGATATGGTACAAGGTAAAACAGAGTACAGTGCCGCCAACAGTGGGGTACAGTCAGGGCCAATAAAACTGCCCGAAGTATGTTTCGTTGCTGGAGGAGAGATTCATCCGCATATATTTGTCTAAGTGTATCGAAATGCGCTACCAAAACACTGGCTTGATGAAGAAAAAATTAGATATATGAAGATGATGATGAAAGGCGAAGCATTGGAATGGGCATGTGGCGTAGTGGAGAACAGTATGGGTTACGATGAATTTTTGCGAAACTTTTTGAAGAAGTACTGGTCGGAGGAAAAACAAAGGCGCGTGAAACAAGAGTTTCAGAACAGCTGCCCGTACAAAAGAAAGTGCGGTAGTCTTCGAGAGTATTGTGAAACACTGTAGAAGGGACTGAAATACTTATCAAATCCAATGGAGGAAGATGAAATAAGAGAAATTTTGGAGAGAAAAATGCCGCGTTGGGTGCAGGAGAGAATGTTGCTCATGCGGTGGAATAAAATACAAGAATTCATAGAAGGAGTGAATAAAATTGACAAGTGGGACGACAGGAATGTGAGAGACCAAAATTTTGCAGGATGTGAGGAAAAAGTAAATCTGCTGGATGGAAAAGCACTCTCAGGACAGGCCCACAATGGTCACTGGAGTCAACAAGGATATCGGGACAAGGATGCGAGGAGAGATGTTGCAGATGCAAGACATGTACAAGAATGGAAGGGAAGGATTACGCCGTATAAACGATGGAATGGACACGAAATGGAAGAGAGGAAATGTATTCACTATGGAAATAGAGGACTGGAGCAAGTAGAAAGTGGAAGAAAGAGGGATGAAGACTACAATCAGGGAAATTAGGAAGGGCTTGTGAAGTGGTCCGTTCCCAGGCCGGTGAGAGAAGAGGACCGAGAACTTTGAAAAAATCTAGGTGTATGATTATGGAGATGAGTAGCGAAGAAGCAGCGGAGCATAGGACACTGTTCTAGAAGATTGCAACACAATTCCAAAAGATAGAGAAAGAGGAGAAGAATCAGAGGGCACCAGTAAGGAGTGACAATGATCAGATCAAAGATAACGTGGAAGGTAAATTAGAAATGGAGAAAAAACAGCCGCATGATGAAATAGATAATTGGATAAGTCAAGTAAGGAGAGTCTGTAGGGAAGAATTAAGAATGGAAACGGAAAGAGACGGAAGTGAGGAGAACAAGGAAAACAACAGGAAGTTGGTGAAGAACAAGAAGTAATTGTGGAAGACAGTGGTCCATTGAAGTGGTGGAAATGCTTGGAACAAATTGTGGACAATAAATGAGTTAACAATGCCGAGGAGAAAATAGTGGAAGACAATGAGGCGATTGGTTTGGCCAGAATGATGTGCTGAGAAGACAAGGATCAGGAGAGTAATGGAGAAATGATAAGAAATGAAGAATCTGGTATCCCTTTCTGGAGAAATGAGAAAGAAAATTACGATGTGAAAAGAGAAGAGGAGGACGGGGAAACAGCAATATGGAAAACGAAGAAGATTCTGTAGGAGAAGAAGAATTTGAGGAAGAACATAGTATAGAAGAGGAAGAAAACTGTAATGGAATTTTGACAAAGAAATACGTAACTGATACTGAGAATGAAGAAGAAAAGGAGGTGAAATGTTTCCTGATAAGGAAGGAAGGACCAGGAAGAGGCAAAGATAGTGAAGCAATCAAATTGATGAGGAAGAACATAGAGCTAATTTACCGAAAGGTGGAAGAAGAGGAAGCAATAAGAGGAAAAGTGAAGATGAAGGACAAAGGATCGACATACAGAGAAGAAGAGGACGCAACAAGAGGAAAAGTGAAGATGAAGGACCGACGTTCTAGGAAGATTGAGTTCGAAGTAGGTGAGGTGAGGACTCATGAGCGATCTAGTAGTATAAATGCGGAAATTAAGAAAATTTTTTGATGTATATGAAGGACCACATAAAATTGTGGGGAGACCTCATCAACATGCATATTATCTCCAGTACCCCGAAATCTGGAAAAGTGTTAGGTTTAAGGAACCTGAAAGATTGAAAATGTACATCGAGTGAATGAGAGGATGAAAGTTGCAGAGAGTGAATGTAAATATTGTGAACTAAGAGAACGAGATCAACAAAATTTGTAGGGATAATTTTGATGACAAGTAGCAGGGGGGATATGTAAGGTAACAAAGTCCCTTACACTTTAATTTTTGTGAATAATTTTTGTTAAAAGTTAATTAAATATTAGTCTTGCTTGTGTTGTGTATACAAATGTGTTAAGTTGTTATGAAAAAATGATAAAGATAAACGTATATTAAAGTGCCAGAATAACTATGGACAATAATTATCTATGATAATGTATATCTTTGGACAAGAAGACAAAGAAAATATGGCGACGGTATGGATGAGAATATAAAATATATCTGGCAAGTCGTTGAATAAAAGGAATGTAAGAAGTGTGTTTTGACCCTTGTGAATATAAATAAAAAGTGTTTTCGAGTGTTACTTCAAAGAATTTGTTGTCTAGATATTTATTATTTATTTGATACTGAACTGTGAATGGAAATAATCTGCCGGCTTCTGCAGCTTAGATTACGGCTTGAAGATGGGCAGATTACATATACCTAAACCTAAATACAGGAAGAGGGGACCTTACAAGCATAACTTGTAAAGAAACTTTAATGTCATCTATGACATAAATCCACAAAAAGAGAGATATTCCTGAAGTTATTTTACTGCATATTAATTGGAAAAGTAGGTTTTCCCAATACCTTTAACGCAACACATCACGGAAGATCCAACAACTACCTACATTCACTAGCCACACATAGTCAACATTGGAATAAAATCAAATACTACTGTGGAACTTTCTCATATCACAAATATACAAATTACAATTGGTGAAAAATTATTCATGATAATATGCATGATAGCTATGAAATCAAAGGTTAATATCTGAATACAGCAAAAACATTTTATAAAAAATTTAAGTTGATGGCTCATGTCTAATATGGGTTTGAACAGTCAGGATGATGAGTTGTCTTTCTAAATATATATATATATATATTTATTGCTTCTGACTTTACACCTCGATGATGTCATTAGAGGCTAGAATGGACTGGGGCTAGGAACAGGAAGTAATTTACCAATAGCCTTTAGAAGAAACCATTGTGGCATTTACCAGGAGTGATTTGGTAAAACAATGGAAAACCGAAATCTGGATAGCCAAATGGGGATTTGAACCTGTGTCTTCCTGAATACAATGCCAGAACATTACCATTCACCCACCAAGTTCAGTAAAAAATGCCATACAAGGTATTTCTTCTATGTAATATGCTATACAAGGTATGTCTTGTATGTAATATGGTGTTGGCAGGTCTTTTTTTAGCATGGCATAAAAAATGGAGCTACTGTACTGTTGGCCAATCTTCATCCCCTTTCCCCACACGTATTTAGCAGTGTTATTACTGGTTTTTTTTTTTTATGAAGACATATTGAAACACAAATAAAATGTAGTTGGAATAAACTATTTCAGCAATGAATCATTTAGCAAATGGAACAAACTGCAGTGAACAATGTGTATTATATAAATTTCATTCAAAAGATTGTATGTAAATGCAGTTTTTAACAAATCTTTTTACCTTATTTGAAAAACAGTTCAGTAACATTTCTATGACAAAACACTTAGTTTTGCAATAAAAATGAAACACAATTTTACAAATTGAATTCCAATCATATTGCATCAATTCTAAAGATAACTTAATACAGTAAAAAACTTTTAATCATCTATTTAAACTTAAAGAAGACACTGTTTATTCACAAAACACTCATTCTTGAACACAACAGTCTCCCATCTGAAATGGCAGTTGATGCACAAAATTACATTTTGTTACATGCACAACACAGCAGTCTGTTGCAAGCAAAGTACCATTATTATTTACAAGAAATATGAACAGGGAATACAGAAATACTAGTAAAAAACTTAGTGAGAGCAACTGAAACTAATGAAAATCACACCTATAGCAATATATATGATCTCAAGATTCTGAATAACAAAGTCTACCTAATGGATGTAATGAGATCATAGATATTGTTTATTTACCAACAAAGATGTAAACAAAACAATTGTTCTTAAAGTTTACCATTTCTAAATGTATGAAAATGTGGCTAGACACTTTCATTAAAATTCTGATAAGACATTTTTCTTGAGTAAAACAGAATTCCTCACTGTCACACAAGAATCTGTTTAAATGCTACAGTCTATCTAAACTAATAGCTAATGAAGTAATGAAAACTTCTTAAATGTCAAAAGCTAGCAAATACGCAACAATTACAGTGAAAATTCCGTCTAGCGGTTCTATTAAAACAAGACAGTGCAAGAATTACAAGTCAAAACAATTAGGAAACTCAATGGCAAATTAAATTTAGTCTTCAAGGCTATGCAATCCCATTACTAAATATTTTTCACATATGGAAAAGATAGTAAGTTGGTTCCAGGGAAAGGAAGAAAATGGAGAAAGAGGAAAGGATATATTATATAAACCATGGTCTATTACGGGAAAAATAACTTGTTAATTTCAGTACTAAGGAATAATGACCAAATGGTGGCATGGACAACTGGTCTACGAACCAATCTTTCTCAATGGAAACTTTGATTATTTGAAATTGTAGAAATTCATAAATACCAGTTTGTAATGAATCTTGGTTTGATAAACCTATTTCACACAAAATTAAAGAGATTTTTGAAACATAATTTTTTCCATAGAAAAACAACACTATTCCAGACTGCATTAATTTAAAAGTTTTCCAGATGAAATGTGTGTCCTGCTATAAGAATTTCATCATAGCATACATAATCTCAATGATTATTTTAGTTTAATCTATTACACAGCAGGCAATTTTACAATTATATGAGCTCATGCTGTACATACCCAACCAACCCTTAAATATTAATTTGCACAAATCTTCCCTGACCTGAACTTTTTTAAAGGCTGTTTTTCCTAGCGACTTGTTTTTTGCACAAGAGGAACTGCTTTTGCCTTAATCACGTTGGTAGGAGTGCAAAATGTATTGCACGGCATAAAAGTGTTTTCATAGGGCTAAGTGTTTATCTTTTCGGTTAACGTACAGACAGTGGCTCAAATGTTAGAAGAAGCAAACACAAGAATGAACAAGTACCATCTGAGCAAATGCCAGAAGAATATCCAAAAATGCTTTTGGGATTATGTGCACAATTTTCAGATTTTTTTTTCACTCCTATTAATTTAAAACCTGACACTGTTGACTTGGTTTTGTTACTGTGTGCTTTTGCTTACGCAACTTGCTTGGGGCTGGGCATTTATCTGAGAATCCCTTCAGAGCAGACATAACCCAAAATTTGGAGGATTTTCTGATCCAAAACCTGATTCCTCTAGCAGGCACAGATGGTTTTGCCAAATCAGAAGGATTTCAAGTCAGAAGACGATTACAGAGTTCTTCAGCACCGACCGTGATGATTCAGATGGAAATGCTAATATCATTACAGTTCTACATGTGAATTAATTATGAAACATGTTTTATATTAGGTTGAAAATGTTGAAGTAGTAATGGAATCGATTGTTTAATAAAACTATTATACAAAATAAATTTAAATAAAAACTCTCATCCCGTTTTCTTTCTAGCTTTTCCGTACTTTTTTGCCATGTTTCTTGCCATTGGGTGAGTAAGACAACCAGTTCCTTTCTTCTGGGGCCTACAGTTTAATGTGGAATCAGAACCACAGAACATCCTCGCAAAGCTCATATGATGAAATGAATTCCTGCTCCCATCAGGATTTGAACACCCATGCAATAAAAGTTATGTATTATTAAACTTCAATTTTTTTCAATCTGCTGTATGTACAAGAATTTATTGTTAACAAGCTGTAATTAACTGATTTTATATCAAATTATGATTTTAGCATGCAATAACCTAATGACAACTTTTTTTAAAAACAAAATGGTGAGACCACAGGGAACTGCAAGGGAAATTGCCACCGGAGCTTGTGCTCCATTGCAATTAAAAAATATGTAAATTTCAGCCCTGCATTCACAATATAACAATATTCACAGCATCTACAATCCACTTTAACATATAACACATTTTTAAAATTAAAGTATGTTTTTTTTTTTGCTGTCGTCAGTCTTTCGACTGGTTTGATGCAATCCTCCATCCCTTCCTATCTTGTGCTAACCTTTTTGTTTCTACATACCCCTTACAACCCACGTCCTCAATTATCTGCTTCATATATTCTAATCTCTGTCTACCTCTACAGTTCTTACCTTCGACTGTTCCCTCTACTAACAAATTAACCAATCCAGCATGTCTCAAAATATGACCTAAAAGCCTGTCTCTTCTTCCTGTAAGCTTCTTCCATAAACTTCTTTTCTCACCCATCATTTCCAAAACTCGTTCATTTCTTACTTTGTCTGTCCACCTAATTTTTAGCATTCTTCTGTAGCACCACATTTCAAATGCTTCAAGTTTCTTTCCTTCCGGTATTCCTAAAGTCCATGTTTCGCTACCGTAAAGTGCTGTGCTCCACACATAGAGTTTTAAAAAGTTCTTTCTAATTCCTAGATCAATATTTGAAACTAAAAGGTTTCTCTTTTTCATGAAGGCTCTTTTTGCTAGTGCTATTCTGCTTTTAACATCATTCCTGCTTCGGCCATCGGTTGTAATTTTGCTTCCCAAGTAACAGAACTCACTCACTTCTCCTATAGCATCAGATCCTATTTTTATATTTAATCTGCTGCGATTGGTATCATTTCTGCTACATTTCATCACTTTTGTCTTACTTTGATTTATATTCAGTCCGAAAATCTTCCTTCAGTATTTTGTTCATGCCATTCAATAACTTCTCAATATCCTCAGCCCTCTCTGCTAACAAGACAATGTCATCAGCAAATCGTAGCATACTGATTTTTTCTCCCTGAAAACTTATGCCGCATGGAAATGTTTCTTTGACTTTCTTCATTGCTTCTTCTACATACAAGTTGAATATTAACGGGGATAGACTACAACCTTGTCTCACACCCTTTTTAACCGATGCATTTCTCTCGTGATTCTCTACTTTTATTACAGCCACTTGATTCTTATATAGTTTATAGAGTATCCTTCTATCTCGATACTTTAGACCTGACTTCTTTAAAATTTTGAACATCTTGTCCCACCTAACATTATCAAAAGCTTTTTCTAAATCAACAAATGCCATAAAAGTATCTTTGTTTTTCTTGATCCGCCCTTCAAGTATTAATCTTAAAGACAGAATTGCTTCCCTTGTACCGCGATTTTTCCTAAACCCAAACTGATCTTCACCTACTATCTCTTCTACAACCCTTTCCATCCTTCTGTATATTATTCTAGTCAGTAATTTTGAAGCATGTGATGTTAGACTAATGGTGCGATAATTCTCACATTTGTCGGCTTGTGCTTTCTTTGGAAGTGTGAAGATGATATTTTTATTAAAATCAGTTGGAATTTCTCCTGTTTCATAACTATTTGATATCAGCTTGAATAATCTTTCGATTCCTTCCTCTCCAAGAGATTTAAGAAGTTCTGCAGGGATCTCATCAAATCCAACTGCCTTATTTGCTTTCAAGTCATTCAGAGCTTTATTAAATTCTGTTCTCAAAACAGGATCTCCTAAGTCATCAATGTCGACATCGCCTTCCTTTTCCAATACACTATTGTTCAAGTCGTCCCCATCATACAGTTTCTCAATGTATTCCTTCCATCGGTTAGCTCTATCTTCTGAGCTTAAAAGAGGTTTCCCATCAGCAGCTTTAATGTTCATACCTCTTTTCTTCATTTCTCCAAAATTCTGTTTGATCTTTCGATATGCAACATCTACTTTTCCTACGACCATTTCCTTTTCTACTTCTTCACACTTTTCTTGTAGCCATTTTTCTTTTGCTATTTTGCATTTCCTATTTATTTGATTTTAAATTGCCTGTACTGCTCTCTTCCTGCTTCATCCTGAGCATTTTTGTACCTTCTCCTCTGATCCATCAGCTCCAAAATTTCTTCTGTGATCCAAGG
>CM061921.1:352361666-352388986 GCA_031002005.1 Vandiemenella viatica
ATAAGTTAAACCATGAATTTAGGAATGCATGATGTTACTGGAACTTAGACAGGCGAGCTATAGAACAGAATGAAATCCTAATACTACCAGAAGACTAGAACAGACTATGTCTAACTCCCATGCGGCAGCAGACCGACTCGCAACTATTACCTTGCTACATTGTGTCAGTCGGTTGGGCAACTGAACTGCAGAGAGCGAGGCAATATGGTGTCTCCCTTTAAATACTATCAAGTCACTTACGCTGACTAGGGCAATGCTCCGTGACATGTGTATGGAATTTGCAACTCGGTGCCTGATGCCGCTACGGCTGTGTGTTTAAGTGGAGCAGCTCTCTCGAATGTTCACGAATCAATCTTACAACATTTATACTCACACACATAATAATATTTGGACCTTTACAGTGGTGTGTTCTTCATGGCAACATGGCTTGGATGACTTCACATGGGGAAGAATTATCAGGAAACTGAAAGAAGGATGAAGTGTGACGAATGTAACCAAGGAGCTTAGTTTTGCCCATTTCATTGTTTTGTGTGCTTATTGAACCTTCCGAACTACAGAAACTGCTACCCAAAAGAGAGGTGGTCATCATCCATGGTCAACTGCAACAGCAGATGACCACTACATTATGCAGCTGGCAAGAAGGTACCCACGTCAAACAGTCATGAATGGACTGTCCTGCCTGTCACCTGACTTAAATCCCATCGAGCACATGTGGGATGCATTGGGGAGACATATTGCAGTATGTCTGCATGCACCAGGGACCAACCAAGAGTTTTCTACAAAGCTGGTGAATGAATGGAACGTCTTGCTACAAGAACTCCTTATGAACCTTGTAGTTAACTCAGGATCTAGTTACAGAATTTGCATCACTGTCTGTGGTGGCCGATCACACGCACTTTTAAGAACCATCTCCCTCTTTTTTAATGTGCAGGTGACCCTAAAGAATCTGAGTCACATCAGTGTAACATATTATCTCTATATAAAAGTATCATTTCTGTTCATCTCATTGCATATCTCTTTCAGTTGCTCTTTGAACTTTACTTTATCAGTTTGTAAGGACTAAACTGCTATACCGGGGTGAGTTTAGGTGTAGGTACCTTAGCTGAATGTTTACTTAAGGAAAGTTCTCTGAATTGCATCTATAATTTAAAATTGACCATGTTGCTGCCTGGATATCAACTGTAAAGCTCAAGGGTCGCCACAAAGCTTATTTGGACCAAAAGCTGAGGAAAGGTTTCAGTCTACCACGATAATGCATAAAAATTCACTTGAAGTAAAATCTGGAGTCCATTTTCAAAGTCACATTTTAAAATTTTGCATTTATAGTTAAATCAGAAAATCGAACTAAACTTTTCCAAAAGATTGTAGATTATGAAGAGGAGAATTTCCTGACTGACCCCTTTAAAACATTTATAAGTTCATTATAGTTATTAACACACGAGTCTGGTAAGATAAATCGTCATGGCCGCCACACGCTCCTAGCTTGGCTTAACGGTTTCCGGTTATTACTTGGCCTAACCGACACATACTTACGCAGGTCTACTATACGCAATGTTCCCAGAATAAAGGCCATGACTTCACTATCACGTCACCCTTTATACCCCCCTCTGGATGACTGATGTATACCGACGCTTTCCAAAAATAGTGTAAAAAGGTGTAATTACAGAATGTGTTCAAAATTTAATCATGTGTAGCCTGGCCTTCAAGGATTATGAAAAGTGTTTAGTGAAAATTCTCACATAATTATCTTCCTTGTAAATGAATTTAGTTTGAGTGTGCAATGTTTAAAAGTTTCCGAAAATTAATTAGTGATTCCTCGAGATGTGTGTTAATTCTGGACATTTTTAGGCGACCCTGCTAAATTGCAAATTATTGTGTTAAAATTGTTGTCATTATGTTCTACTTTAATTCCTGATTAAAATGGTATAAATATTATTATTATCGGTGGTGTAATAACAAAGTTATGAGTCTGACAAAGATCGGGTTTTAAATCTGTTTAGCAGAGACTTTGTTTTTTAGTTATAGTTACAGTAATACCCCGCTTTACGCGAGGGATACGTTCTGCAAAAAATCGCGTTAAGTGAAATTCGCGTATATCGGGGTTTACGATTAAACATAGTCAAAAGTTAATGCAAAAACATACAAATCATTTGAATCAATCACTTTAATTCTAAGAACACTTTATGCAGTATTACATGTTTTTTTTTACAGAAAAATACATCTATTGTCTTTTGAGTAGCATTTCTTTTACGTTCTTGTAAAATACGTTCATAACACATAACGCTGTTTTTAATTGTTTGACACACGGTCAAAACACGGTCATCAACACTATCTATGCTCTGCAATATGTCCAAACCTGAATAAATTTTTGAAAGAGCACTTTGAATTCCGCTTGAAGATAAAACTCTCTCTTCTACTTGTTCTTCCTCATCGTTTATGGTATTATTCTGTAACTCGACCAGATCTTCATTGCTGAGAGGTTCGTCATGAGTTGTTACAAGTTCTTCAAGATCTTCTACCGCGACATCTTCAAGTTCAGACCCCTTAACCATTGCAGCAATGTCTTCAAGCACTTGTCTGTGCATTTGGACAATTCTTCTAGGTTCTTCCACTACATCTGGCCAAAGATTATGCCACACCCCGTTCATACAACTCTTTTTAATTTCGTTCCAAGACTCGTCTATGTTGCGAATAGCCTTCATGATGTTGTATGACTTCCACCACTCTCGCATGGACTGTCTTCCTTCCCCGTCGGTTTCATGAATTAGCTGGCTAAAAGTGCGGCGATGGTAATAAGCTTTGAAGTTTGCTATTGCTCCCTGGTCCATAGGTTGTAATATTGACGTAGTGTTTGGTGGAAGGAACTTCACGTACACTTTAAATCTCTCGGCGTATCAAGTGAGGTTGGATGTCCTGGGGCATTGTCTAAGAGAATATAACTTTACGTTCAAGCCCATTTCTGTCACAGTAGGATTTGACTGACGGGCAAAAACTATTAGAATACCAATCTTGAAAAACTTCCCGTGTAACCCACGCCTTTCTGTTGGACCGCCACACGACTGGTAGGCTTGTCTTGTCTGTACCTCGCATTGCACGGGGTGTTTCTGAATGGTAAACCAGTAAAGGTTTCAGTTTGAAATCACCAGTGGCATTACCACCCAGCAGAAGTGTTAGTCGATCTTTCGCAGCTTTGAAACCGCTGGCTTGACGTTCTTCTTTAGAAATGAATGTTCGAGATGGCATTTTTTTCCAGTAAAGCCCGGTCTCATCAACATTGAAGATGAGACAAGCAGGAATTTTTTCTCGTGTTACGAAATCTTGAAACTTGTCTGGAAACTCAGCTGCAGCTTGAGTGTCCGCGCTGGCGGCTTCACCTGTTATCTGGATATTGTGAAGATTGGAACGCTGCTTGAACCGATGAAACCAGCCTCTGCTGGCAGCAAAAGTCGGAGTGGAACTTCCTTCACCTTCTTCTGTCTTTAACATATCATACAAAGATTTTGCTTTTGTGCATATGAGATCTTGACTCAGTGGTGTGTTCTTCTTATTTAAATCTTCGATCCAGACTGCTAGCAATTTCTCCATTCTTTCTAGGATAGAAGATCTCGAACGAGAAAGTTTTGTTGCACTTATAGGTGTTGAACTTTCGTTGGAAAGTTTAATTTTTCCCCTATTTTTAAAAATCGTTCTCACAGTCGATTCTGACAGACCAAAATCTCTGCCAATAATTGTTGCTTTGCCTCCATTTTCCATTCTTCTTATCACCTTCATCTTCAATTCCAAAGTTACGCTTTTACGCTCTTTTTTTCTTCATAGGCGGCATTTTTAACGTAGCGTTAAATTATGCACGTATCTCTACCAAACGTTAAAACACGACTGCCAGCCGAGATAAACATATGGAACAAACGAAACAAACGAGGGAATCCCTATAGAACAAAGTCGTAGGACGGGGAATCCCCAATTCTTCGATCAGAGTGGTACGAGAAAGCGGGGATTCCCGCGACCAAAGAGAAGCCAATGACTACATTATGTACATACATATTCTTAAGTAAGCAATTCGCGTAATACGAGGCATTTTAACGCGAAATTTGAAATTCGCGCTAAAGTGAAACCGCGCATAACGGGGTCGCGTAAAGCGGGGTATTACTGTATTCAATTGTTGTTTACATCAAAAAAAGTGAAGTTATCTGCATTTTCTTTGAATTTAGTTACGTGTTTTCATTGTTGTTTTATTTACATAAGTGGCTTGGTTTACTTGCAAATAAATCTCGAACTACTACGTGTGGTTTATGACGAAATCATTTTAAAAATTGGTTTAATATCTGTTCTACTGCATGGAATGTTCTGAAATTTTAATATGTTATACTAGCTTTTTAGTCCTTTTAGGAAATCTACTTTTTAGTCTGAGAAATTACTGAAAACCTATGATTAAAAGTGTTGAAAGTGAAAGTGTGTCTATCGAAGTGTTTCAAAATTTATTTACGTTATTTACACGGTCTGAAACTACGGAATTTTACTGAAATTATCTTTCTTTCGGATTATTATTATTATTTTAAAATTTCTTTACTGCATCAAAAAGTGTTAAGAATTAGTGAAATTATCACGTAACCAAAATCTATTGTTTACCAGTTGGATAATAATGGATTACCCTATTCCAGGTTAGTTTAAAAGTTCTATACTATTATACAATGTTTATTTAGAGCTTATATTGTGTTTTGAGTGGCTTTACTGTTTTTAGATCGGTCCATTTACTGAGTTAGTTTGCAGTATCGGCTTCTGCCTGAAACGGTTTTCTCATATCCTATAGTTGCAAACTGAAAATTTACTGTTTACTATAAAGCTTACTCCCTCCCTTATGCTCTGTAGCTATGAAAACTAGAATTTACCCAAATTCTAAGGTGCTTACAAGTTATTTCTGTGTATGCTCAAGGTTCATCGAGCTGTGTTACTTTGCAGTGACACAACATGCGATAGTTGCTTTTATCCATAAGGTTTGCAAAAAAGTATAGTTAAACATCTCTGTGCGGCTGTTGATTGAAGACCATGAACATGGTTTAAGCAATTTTGGTTTTGATACCTTATATAACTACTGTGAGATATACCAAATTGTTCAGCACTGATGGTGAAACATTGATGTCATTATCTATAACAACAATATCACCTGCATATCTAAATGAATTGATTAGTCTACCATTGATTTGTATACCCAGTTCTTTACCCTTAAAAGCCTAATTAAGTATTCTGTCCATATACAAATTGAATAAAAGAGGCTACAATATTCACCCCTCATTTACACATCCCTGATTTTTTTAAATTTTATATCAAGGTTTTCCTTATTTGGATTTCAACAATCTGTCTGTAATACAGGTTTTGGGTGGTTCATATGTCTTTGTAATCGAAATTGTTTTCTCGATAAACTTAGTATGTTGTTCTTCGTAAAATACCTTTTCATAATTATGAAATAGGAAAAAGGACATCTCTTTGCAAGTCAAAATATCTTTGCAAGAATATGTTAAAACCAATTAAAGTCTCACATGACTCAAAAGCTGTACTGAAAACAAATTGTTAATTTCCAAGTTCTATTTGACATTTTGCTCTTATCATAGCATGTATCATCCAGAGATATAGTTTTGAAAGGTGACTCACTAGGCTAATTAGTCATCCCCGTAAATTTTTTGGGATGTTTTCTTGTGTATGGGTATAAAAGTTGAGTTTAAATAATCTTGAGGAATTTTGCCATTGATATATATAAAAATTTGGATAGGGGAAAAACCACACTTATGACAGAGGAAGATTCCTGCGATGTCGAGGCACGGAAAAAACACATATACACATTGAGTAAAATTTTTGAGCTTCAGTAGTAGTGAGATGGCTGCATAATGGAGGCTGCCAGCCAACTGACTAAGTCCACAAGTCCGGTAGCTCATGGTGGGGGGAAAAACAACATGGCAGAAAGTGAGTGTGAGGGTAGAAAGGCATAAACTAGAAAATATTAATAAATAGGTAATAAACCTGTCCATGGGGACCCGTCGCGGAAATGTGGTAGACATCAGCTGATGGTCCTAAATTGCTTATTAAGTAACAGGTGTATGTGCGAAAAACTGAGAAATATGTGAAATAAAAATAAAAAATTTGGAAAATATAAAATTAAGTGAAATTTGAAGTTAAAAACTACAATAAGCTAGGTACTGGTGAGCGATGGTTCTGCGGGAAAAGGTAGGAGGTGGGAGGAAAATTGGTGCTATCTTAAATTTAGTCCTGGTGGTTGTCTGGTACCCAGTTGGTACTGATAAGTCAGTTCCCACCTTCTGAGTTCTGAAATGCTGGTTTTACCGAGAGGACTCTGATGGCACAGACCGCAAAATGTGTTAAAATTGTTGGGGCCATTAGTGGTGGCATGATAAGATACATGGTGGCAAGGGATCTGGGTGAATACAGACTGTCTGGGTCCATTCATTCTGCTGGCCAGTGGATTTGTTGTCAGACCAACGTAGGAGGCTGGGCAATGATTGCAGGTGAGTTGATATGTAAGGTGGGAGGATACACATGTGGCAAGTCCTGTGATGGGGTAGCTTTCCCCAGTTCCGGGGTTGGTGAAGGTGGTGGAAGGCGGGTGCATACTGCATAATTTGCAGTGGGATCTGTTGTAAGGAAACGAACCTTGGGGCTGTCTTACAGGCTGGAGACCCCGTGTTTTTGGACCAAAAGTTGGTTGATGTTTGGATATCTGCTGAAGCAGGTTCTGGGTGGGTGAGGGAGGATTTTTGGAAGGAGGTTTCTCATCTCAGGGCAGGCTGAAAGGAAGTTGTAACCTTGTCGCAGGACTCAGTTGACAGATTCCAAACCCGGGAAGTACCAGGTGATAAAAACAGGGCTATGGTTGGTTTTAGAGGGTTGTGAGCTGTTGATAGGTTGAGTGGGTTATGATGTTGCCCGTGAAACTTGTTTGTGAACTAAACCTGGTGGGTAATTGCGGGAAATCAGGACTTTGGAAATGTTGCTAGCATACTGTTGGAGGGCCTGTTCATTGGAACATATGTGACTTCCCCGAATGCCAAGGCTATAGGGGATAGAGTTTTTGATGTGATGAGGGTGGCAGCTATCATAATGAATGTGCTGTTGTAGATTGGTGGGTTTGATATGGACAGATGAGTTGATGTTGCCATTCGTGAGCGATAGTTCGACATCCAGGAAAGTGTCATTTGTGTGGGAGTGCTGGCGGTATTGAGTTTATTGAGGAAACTGAGTCAGTTGTCTGCCCCGTGGGTCCAGATTACGAAAATGTCATCAATCAATCTGACCCACAAAAGGGGTTTCAGATGGGCTCCAACTAAGAATAACTTTTCCAGGTGACCTAAGTAGAGGATAGCATATGAGGGAGCCATACTAACTTGGTGGTAAATTTTGCAGTCGAATGAAATAAAGTCGTTCAGTATTAGCTCGGCCAGGGTGATCAAGAAGGATCTGGTGGGGAGGTTGTTGGGGGGGGGGGACGCTTGTCTAGAAAGTGTTCCATGGCGCTGAGCCCATGACAGTGGGGAATATTTGTATATAGGGAGATCACATCAACCTTCACTAGGAAGAAGTTGGGGGAACAGGTGTGAGTACCGTGGCCAATCGAGAGAGGAAGTTTCGGGTACTTTGATGTGGGACGGAAGCTGGCTGCCAATGGGCTGTAGATGCTGGTCCACCAGGGCAGAGATGCGCTCAGTTGGTGAGCCATATGCAGTAACTATGAGACGTTCTGGGTTGCCAGGCTTATAAATTTTTGGAAGTAGGTATAGGGAAGTCGTGCGCGGCCATTTTTGAGTAAAATGGGGAGTAAGGCCTTGGAGTGGTCCACTAAACTGTATATAATCTTTTATTGTATCATGACTGCAGGTGTTGGATCATGGTTGAGGGGGCAGTAAGTGTTAGTGTCAGACAGCTAACGCAGTGTAGTCACAATGGTTCATGACCACCGTAGTTGAGCCCTTGTCTGCCAGTAGAATGATCAAGTCTGGATCAGATGAGAGCTCCCTGATGGTCCGGGTTTTTGAAAGAGTCAGGTTGGTGCCACTGGGTAGTGATTTTACAAAACTAGGAGGAACCAAACTGGTGGAATCCAGATCTTGAAACAAATGGAGAGGGTGGTTTTGTGGGAGAGGTGGTGGATCAAGAATGGAATCTTTGGAGACTCGGCTCCAGGTCATTCTGAGTGTCCAGATTGTTGCTGTTCGAGGCAGAGTGGTACCTCCAGTGAAGTGTGCGGCAGAGCACTAAGGAGTCACGTACTAGGGTGGTCTGATCAAATTTGGGAATGGGTGAGAAAGTGAGACCCTTGGAGGGTACTGAGAGTGCAAAAGAAGACAGATTAATAAGAGAATTTGATTTTGGCAGCTTGATTCAGACTGGCTGGGCGAGGTGTGGATTTTAAGGGAGGTGGTAGAGGTATGTTGCAGAGCTGGAGAGTAGATGGTTGTGAGGAAATGGGGGGGGGGGGTTGACACTTGGGTTGGTGACCAAATAATTTGCAGGGGTGAGGCTGTCCTGCTTTGAGATGGGTGTGGTACATAGTGGATAATTTGTGTAGATGGTTATAAGCATGCCTCTTCATAGATTCTACAGCCCGTTGCAAGATTTGTTGAAGGTGAGGAAGGACATGTGAGGTTGACAGCAGCATTATTTTGTTTAGAGATATAAGATGTATGGAGTGTTGGCTGGCCAGGTCAGTATATTGTTGCAGCACCAGGGCAGTTAAGGCTAAGAACTGCCTGTACCGGAATGTGTGTAAGAGAGGGTGAAGTTGGGGGGGGGGGGGCAACCAAATGTGGGCAATTTTATTGTGAGGCCACTTGGGAGAACATTAAGGTTAAGACATGCTGTTAGGAAAATGATGCGTGACTGTAATCTGGCTAGTTGGAAGGCATGACATCGGAATGCCGAAAGGTATTTGATTACTGGAGACCTATTGGTGTTATTTGTGTGGGGAAACTGCGAGACTAAGAGGGGCAGACAACTTTTTAGATAATTTCTAAATACTGGTACGACAGTGAAAACTTAGTTACTGCTGATGAAAGTTAAGTGTTAGAAATCATAACAAAAGCAACTAGGAAACACAATGATGTTTTCAGGTAATTTTATCTGCACGCGCTGTTGTATATCTAAAGAAAATATACCAGTGGGAAAAATAAACAAACAAACTTGTTAACATTCAGCAGCAAAGGGAGATAATTGTGATTGATGGCACAGCCTCAGAGTGACTGGGAATAAACCAGAAATTGGTGAGAAGAGACTAGTAACAGTTTCAGCACAGCAAAGGGGTTAATCATTTTGAGAAGCGTGAAATAGTTCGTAGACACAATTGCCGCGGAAAATTTAAGTCGAGACGTACGTGTGTGAGCCGGTTAGAGATAGCTTCATGTAGTTGATAGCCTGGCACAAGATTGTGGTGAAAGGTAATATATATATATATATATATAGACCACCGTCTACCATAGAAGAGGATTCCTGTGGTGTCGAGACACGGAAAAAACACACATATTATTCAATAATCATGTAGTGATTACAATATGTTCAGCAGTTTCAGATGGCATGTTGTACTTCAGACTTTTATAATTTTTAGATCACCAGTGTAGTATTCATTATATTCTACCTTATTTCTGTTATTTTACAAATACCATTTTAATCATGACATCTATTTAGTTTTTACAATTCCTTAGACCTATCCAGTATTCCTGTTCTTTCACTGTTCTTGCTTTGATCATATTTGTTTTTGTAATTTTTTTGTGTTCCCTAATGTTTCTGTGCCATCAGTCAAAATTAAATTATTATATCAATTATTTTTAAAGCAGATATGAATTTGTCATTTTCTTTTACTCCTATATTGATGTCGAGATGGCTGGCTGGCTGGCTGGCTGTTAGTTGGACATGACATTCAGACTCTGTTATCCCTTACCACACTGTAATCTGCTGCTTTTGCTGCGAGGTTATTAAGTTACCCTGTTGAAATAACATGCAAAGACATGAAAGTTTGCATTATTCACTTTTCAAGTGTGCCATTTTTAGTTTCTTTGTACCCATAATTTTTTACTAACACTCGTTAAAAAAGAGTGTGAAAAATTCTCACTCACAGTTGTCATAAGTTCGTTAAAAATAAAGGAGAAGCTGCAATAAGTTGTGTAACTTTAAAAAAATTAGATACATGCTTAATAGCTTTTCTTTTTTAAAGCATTATCAATGCCACTGTTGGGCAGATGTTTGTATTAAACTTCTCCTACACCAATGTCTTGAAATTTGCTAATGTGACTTGTGCACTTCATTATGCTTTATTTATAGATTACAGTATTGTTTCTGCAGACAGTTTCCTTATCAGAAATTTGATATTTTTTCCTTTTTCTTTTAACTTGGTTTGCTCCTTAATACTTTTGTTACTTCATTCAGCCATGTATACTCTGTATCGGGAATACCACATTTTAATTACATTTTTACCAGTATCTCAGGACACAAAGAAAGTTTTTTGCAACTTTCTATCCTCCCCTAAAATTACTATTGTGAAGAAGTCCATGTGAGAGATCTTATTTTCCCTGATAAAATTTGAAAGCTGCAATGAATCCAACAAAATAGCAAAGTAAACATGATATTTTGCAGAATAACATTAGAGAAGTAAAATATGAATTGTTTGTACTTGATTCAAATGAAGATGTCAATCAGTGCAAAGAAAATAAAAGAATATGAGTATAGGTAAGTGATAATGGTGAAATAGAACAAAATTGTTTGCCTGCATCTCTCTTAAGCGCATAATTTTTAATTGCTGATATAATGATACTAAGGAAATAGGAAACAGCTTTTAGATAATATAAATAGCGAAGGATGGGTAAAATAGCCCATCACTCACCAAAGTTGAATGCTGCCATGAGTATTCAACACACAAGACGAACAAAAATGTACTGTAATTCAATTTTAAAACCGTATTTATGTAGGGAGGATCAGGCCATTTGGTAAGCGAGGTGTGCACCCACCAAAGCTCACCACATGATTGGCTAGACATTGGAGATATGGGTGGGGATGAATTGCTGGGTCATTAGCTATAAATACAATTTGGTAAAATACTACAATTTATATCTTCAGATATCGCAGGCAGTGGTAAAATTTTAGATTACATTCATTTGAATGTAGAAATGTACTTTGTATTAAAACAAAAATTCAATAATTTGAAAGAAATTTATAAAAATTGAAAGAATTTTGTTAATAATTTTATTAAGTAAAAGAAAATAAGCACTGAGTTAATTGGTAGGATCTTATTGGTGGTTGAGGCCAGAGGGATGTCTGGTTCAAGGATATTTTGGAATGCAATTTCCTATCTCTAGAGTTCTACCATGGTGGTGGTTTAGGGGAAAACTGATAACCCTCACTGTAAAAAAGTCATTGTACCAAGAGCACCTGCATGGCCCCATCCTACACCAACCATCCACTTTAAACCTGCAATGTTGTTCAGATACGTGGGTGATATATTCATCATCTGGAGCCACAGTAAAAATCAACTCCTAGAATTTCTCTATTCCATTAACAAAAGCCATTTCATCAACTTCAACAGGATCTACTCCCACAGAAACACATTTTTTTTATGTGGTCATTAGACTATGGGAGGGTGCCCTTTATACCTATGTTCATATCAAACCTACCAATTTGCGGCAATATCTACACCTCGACAGTTGACATCTATTGCACCCAAAATATTCCCTCCCTTACAGCCTTGCCATCCATGGAAAAAACATCTGTTCCAATGTAGACTCACTCTTCCAGTAATTCCAAAACCTATCCCAAGCACTTACCTCCCCTTGTTACCTTGCAGATCTCATACATAAATAAATCTTTTGTGCGATCAGCCATCTTCAAAATTACTACTCCCGCACGGTACATCCAAAACCAACCACAGACTCACTTTTGTCACTTAGTTCTCTCCTGGTCTTGAGTCCCTCAATCAGATCCTGTGACGTGGGCATGACTTCCTTTGTTCCTTTCCAGAAATGCACACCCTTCTCCCCAAAATTATACCCACTGTCCCCAGTACATGTTTTAGCAGACCACCCATTCTTAAGAACATCTTGGTTTACAAAAACTCTCCTTCAGATACTCCATAACTACTACATGGATCTTTCCCATGCAATGGACCTCACTGCAATCCGACCACAGAGGAAACCTTCCTCATTGTTGGACATCACTGCACTAGTTCTTACATAGGCCTCACTACAAAGCGACTGTCAGAATGAATGGCCACAGAAAAACAGTTCATACGTGCAATGTTTACTTTCCAGCACTAGAACATGCTAATAACTACAAATCCAATGAGAGCAATCAGTGTTTTCCCCCAAAACCAACACCACATCATAATTCCTGAACTTGCATACCATAATATCCTGTATACTAGACAGACACCCTCATGGCCTCAACCACCGATGGGACGAATTACGAGGTGTGTACAAAAAGAAACCGAACTACTGCTGTAGTTGCTTTATTGCTCATCATACAAACTTTTACACACTGTCCCCTTCAAAGTACAGTAATACCCCGCTTTACGCGACCCCGTTATGCGCGGTTTCGCTTTAGCGCGAATTTCAAATTTCGCGTTAATATGCATCGTATTACGCGAATTGCTTACTTAAGAATATGTATGTACATAATGTAGTTATTGGCTTCTCTTCTGTTGTGGGAATCCACGCTTTCTCTGCCGATTCTGATCGAAGATCCTAGGACTTTGTTCTATGAGGATTCTCTCGTGTGTTTCGTTTCTTCCATATGTTTATCTCGGCTGGCAGTCGTGTTTTAACGTTTGGTGGAGATATATAATTTAACGATACGTTGAAAATGCCGCCTATGAAGAAAAAAGAGCGTAAAAGCGTAACTTTGGAATTGAAGATGAAGGCGATTAGAAGAATGGAAAATGAAGGCAAAGCAACAATTGTTGGCAGAGACTGTGAGAACGATTTATAAAATCAGGAAAAAAATTAAACTTTCGAGCGAAAGTTCAACACCTATAAGTGCAACAAAACTTTCTAGTTCGAGATCTTCTATCCTAGAAAGAATGGAGAAGTTGATAGCAGTCTGGATCGAAGATTTAAATAAGAAGAACACACCACTGAGTCAAGATCTCATATGCACAAAAGCAAAATCTTTGTATGATATGTTAAAGACAGAAGAAGGTGAAGGAAGTTCCACTCCGACTTTTGCTGCCAGCAGAGGCTGGTTTCATCGGTTCAAGCAGCGTTCCAATCTTCACAATATCCAGATATCAGGTGAGGCCGTCAGCGCAGACACTCAAGCTGCAGCTGAGTTTCCAGACAAGTTTCAAGATTTCGTAGCACGAGAAAAAATTCCTGCTTGTCTCATCTTCAATGTTAATGAGACCGGGCTTTATTGGGAAAAAAATGTCATCTTGAACATTCATTTCTAAAGAAGAATGTCAAGCCAGCGGTTTCAAAGTTGCGAAAGATTGACTAACACTTCTGATGGGTGGTAATGCTACTGGTGAATTCAAACTGAAACATTTAATGGCTTACCATTCAGAAACACCCCTTGCAATGCGAGGTACAGACAAGACAAGCCTACCAGTCGTGTGGCGGTAAAACAGAAAGGCGTGGGTTACACGGGAAGTTTTTCAAGATTGGTATTCTAATAGTTTTGCCCATCAGTCAAATCCTACTGTGATAGGAATGAGCTTGAACATAAAGCTATATTACTATTAGACAATGCTCCAGGACATCCAACCTCACTTGACACGCCGAGAGACTTGAAAGTTTACGTGATGTTCCTTCCACCAAACACTACGTCAATATTACAACCTATGGACCATGGAGCAGTAGCAAACTTCAAAGCTTATTACCATCGCCGCACTTTTAGTCAACTAATTCATGAAACTGACGGGGAAGGAAGACAGTCTATGCGAAAGTGGTGGAAGTCATACAACATCATGAAGGCTATTCACAACATAGACGAGTCTTGGAACGAAATTAAAAAAGAGTTGTATGAACGGGGTGTGGCATAATCTTTGGCCAGATGTAGTGGAAGAACCTAGAAGAATTGTCCAAATGCACAGACAAGTGCTTGAAGACATTGCTGCAATGATTGAGGGGCCTGAACTTGAAGATGTCGCGGTAGAAGATCTTGAAGAACTTGTAGCAACTCATGACGAACCTCTCAGCAATGAAGATCTAATCGAGTTACAGAATACGTAATGCCATAAACGATGAGGAAGAACAAGTAGAAGATAGAGATTTTATCTTCAAGCGTAATACAAAATGCTCTTTCAAACATGTATTCAGGTTTGGACGTAATGCGGAATATAGATAGTCATGATGACCGTGTATTGACCGTGTGTCAAACAATTAAAAACAGCATTGGGTGTTATGAACGCCACCCTAAAGACAATAGATGTATTTTCCTGTTAAAAAAAAAAATCATGTAATACTGCATAAAGTGATCTTAGAATCAAAGTGATTGATTGAAATGGTTTGTATTTTTTTGCATTAACTTTTGACCATGTTTATTCGTAAACCCCGATATACGCGAATTTCACTTAACGCGATTTTTTGCGGAACGTATCCCTCGCGTTAAGTGGGGTATTACTGTACTGTCCTTCACTATCAATAAACCGTTGCCATCGTTTTTTCAAGTTTTGGAATGCCTCCTGGAATGCAATATTTCCGATGGTGCGCAGTTCTCTTGTCCCATTGTCTTGAATTTCTTCTATGGTCTGGAAATGACGTCCTTTCAAAGTGTTTTTCAGTTTTGGGAAGAGAAAAAAGTCTGCCGGAGCCAAGTCTGGAGAATAGAGTGGCTGAGGCACAACAGGAGTGCAATGTTTTGCCAGATAATTCGTCACAAACAACGATGTGTGAGCGGGTGCATTGTCATGGTGCAACATCCACGTCTGATTCTCCCACAGTTCAGGCCTTTTCCTACGCACAGCATCTCTCAATCGTGTCAGAATTTTCTGGTAGACTTCCTTGTTTACCGCTTGACCACGTGGTACAAATTCAGGGTGCACAACTCCTTTGCAATAAAAAAACACGACCATCATTACCTTGATGTTCGACCGACTCATCCGTGCTTTCTTTGATCCAGGAGATCCTTTCCCCACCCATTCTGAAGACTGCCTCTTCGTTTCCACATCGTACCCATAAACCCATGTTTCATCACCTGTAATGATGTTCTTGAGGAAGTTTTCGTCCTCATTTGCTTTTTCAAGCAACTCCTTAGAGATCCTATCTCGATTCTCCTTCTGCTCGTCCGTCAACAAGCGCGGCACCAGTTTTGCACTGACACGATGCATTCCAAGTTTTTCTCTCAGGATGTGATTGCAAGAGCCTACACTTATGCCAACTTCTTCAGCAACCTCACGGACAGTCAAACGGCGATTTTGACGAATCACAGTGCGAACCCTCTCAACATGGTGGTCGTCTGTTGAAGGGGAGGGTCGACCAGATTTTGGATCGTCGGTAACCGAACTCCTGCCCTCTTTAAAGCGCTTAAACCATTCATAGCACTGTGTTCGGCTCATGCAGTCATCCCCGTGTGCTTATATAAGCATTTGAAGTGTCTCGGTAAAAGTTTTCCCAAGTTTAACACAAAATTTCACGCAGACGCGTTGCTCCTCCAATTCCTTCATTCTCGCTTTCTCACAAATCTGACGAGCACTCTGCGCACGACCTCACTCAACTGGCTGTCACTTGTAAACTAATGCAGCAACCGAAGTGCGACAAGAGGCAATCTCTTGCCGAGAGATGTCACTAGTGTGCACGGAAGTCCGAGAATTTTCTGCAGCCGTTGGCGCGCTATTTAATTAGTTCGGTTTCTTTTTGTACACACCTCATAACTCATCACTTACTTCATTTTATTCAGTCATATTTCTAACAAAATTCTTTCAATTTTTAATGATTTTCTTGTAAATTTATTGACTTTTTGTTTTAATACAATGTGCGTTTCAATATTCATATGTATCTACTCTGACATTTTACTACCGCCTGCAAAATGTATATATAGCATCTATTATTTCATGTTTCCTGTCTGTGTGTGTGTGTGTGTGTGTGTGTGTGTGTTCGTGTGTGTGTGTGCGTGTGTGCGTGCGTGCGTGCGTGCGTGCGTGCGTGTTTTTTCCCCAAGATGTAGCAATCGTTCACTTCACAACTATTCATCTTCACCCCCCCCCCCCCCTCTCAGACCCAGTTCTCCACGTGGTGTGCTTCGGTGTGTATGCCTCCCTTGCTAAATGACCTTTTCCTCCCAAACCAAACCAAAATATAGTATGTTTGTATTCGTCTTGTGTGTTGTATATTTGTTGCAGCCTTTGACTTAGAGAAAATAATCCATCATTCACAATCATTTGATATTTAATTGCTAGTATAGTGTGCCAAGTAGCGAAAAACTGAACAAGTGCAAGTTCAGTATTATTACGCAGTTAGGGTTCCTTACAATAATGACCTAAACACTTCTTTCAGTGGTAGGTCATGTGGCAGTGGCTTGAAACAAAAATGAATGCCTGGCATATTTCTAAATTTTGCTACACAGCTCTCCAGTGACATGACATGCCACACAGCCAATCACACTGCTGTTGCTATCATTTGGTTCCTGTAAAATTTACTATAAGGAAATTAGGACGCAGTTCACTACAAATCAAGAACAATTTATATAAAATAATGTTAGTATACAGCAGAGTAATCTCAAAATAAAAGTTCTTACTTGTTTTGCTCACAACTTACATATTGTTAGATGGAAATGATTTTAGCAATTTTAACTTAGAAACAAGATTGTTTGATACTGTGGACAAATTTCAAGTTCCTTAGCTAGACCTCATAACGAAAATGCTTTAAAATTAGCAACTTTGATGGCCAATCACTTCTCTGGTGAAAAAAAAAAAAGATATAAAATCTTGTTTCTTTACTTGTCAAGCACTAAACAGTTATACTCTGCATGCTGTGGTAGAAGAAACCTATTTTTTCCAACAACTGTTGCATCTGTAAACACCTCCCCCCTTCATCCCCCCCCCCAAAACAAACAATTTTAAATATGATATTCGGTTTTAGAGCAACAAAAAACTAGTGTGCAAATTTAAAGTCTGAACTATTTATGAGCTAGGGACCTACGACATACAGATGGACAGACAAATAGACGAGAGAGAAACAGGCAGATGGGGGAGAAACAGCACTAGGTCGACTTTTCCATTAGATATAAAACCCTAAAAAGGAGGAAGAATCTAGAGGTAAAAGTAGACCCTCACTTAATGTAATATACATCCTGATCTGGGTTCCTCACAATAGTACATGAGTACATGGGCGCCTCCTGCCTCATCCCGTGTATCCCTTCCAAACTATTATCCTTTCGGATAGGTGCAATGTACCCTCCGCCACACACTTTAAGTGGATCATGGGGTAATAATTATAATAATAATACATTATATAGCTGTAAATATTGGAGTTGGGTGAACTTGTTGGAAACAGTGTTAAGACTGAATGTTTGTCTGTGAGTAATAAAAAATATAGGGGACCTTACCAGCCAGTTAAACCTACACTACAGAACTGCATGATAAATTTGGTTGTTGAGAGGTGTTACCTGTTTGGAAGCAGAATTCAAATTAAATTTGATATGAGTATATTAGAAAATGGTTATGCGACAAGAGAAAGGAAATGGATAGGCTATGAATTTGGGGCATGGTAAGGATCATAACAGCTGTGGCCAGTTTTGAAATATTTAGCAATATCAAACTTGATACCTGTGATAGCTCACCAGTCCAATGATTTGCATTCATATATCCATGTGGATAACTGATTGATGGGGATACCAATATGGCAGGGTGCAATGACTGCAGATGAGTTGTTAGATGTCATGTCTAGTAACTGCAGAAGTTTCTGTACTAAGCAATAATGGTGTGATACATTCTTTTATGTCTTGCAGGATGTTGTTCTGCAGGTAAAAGAGAGAACTGTTTTTCAATGTTTTAGGGTTAGCATTATGTACCACGCAAGACCCACCAGTATGTCTGTGTACATTAAAGTGGCAGCACATTGGATTTTGGAGGTACAATGGATCTAGGTTCAAATCCAGGCCTTGCATGCCAGCCTTTCTGATTGTGGTTTTAGGCGATTTTTGACAATCATCTAAGTGAGTCCTGGGATGGTCCTCAGTCTCTGCCTCATAACTACAGACTTCACAAACAAAAATATACTAATTATACAGGACATGTTACATGTTTTAGAGACAGATGGCAACACATCTGTTCCCACATCAAAACTAAAACAGGCTTAGCAAGCTGGTAGTTGAAGGAACCTCACTTTCAAAATAAGCACAGCTTCATCAAGTTTTGTTGTATGGCCCATGAATGTGGAAATGATCAAAAAAATAAAGATGATGATGATGATTTGTGTACCACAATATTTTCACAGTTTTCAGATATTTGAGACAGTGATGATTTAGGTTGTTTGATTTATTTCCCTCATAGGAAATAATAGCCTTCGTGTGATATCAGGCAGCTAGTGCAAAGTCTCCTAGGAGTAACGGAGTTTTCTTTGGAGCAATTTTGGAGAATATTGGAAGTAGGGTATGAATTTTAATAAAGTCTTGGGAATTGTTGCAAGATGTGGTTGCATGTGATATTTTGTTGAAAAATTGGGTTAATATAGTAAATCAAGAGCTTAATACCTCTGCTTTGAATAGAATTATATAACGAAATAAAACATTTAATGAGTATTTTCTCATTCTATAAAATAATAATCAAAGAGATTATTATATTCCCTGAGATCATATACTTTTACTAGTATTGCCAAATCTAATTGAATGTTACAAAATTTGTTCCAATATGCTCTTAGAAAAATATTGTTACTGTTTCTTGAAGAACTTCAAACTGATACTCTGTATAGCTTCTGTCATTTTGAATACTTTTTACAGGACACCAGATAGGAAATTTTCCAGTGTTGTTTGACTTGCCGTTGTTGGTCACATAGGGAGGATTTCAAATGCTCATAAAGTTGGCTGTCACTCAGTGTAAGGTCTCAGCAATATGATCAAATTGTTCCTCAGCTAAAGGTTGTGAGATGTTGCATTGTAGTGGAACTGTAGTGCAGCTGTGTAAAGCCACTAGTAAACATCTCACATTGGTTCCTCTGGATTGTATGACACAATCTCTCAAGTGTTTTGTAGTTGACTGTGAAAGCCTTGAGCATAGTCCACAGTAAAAACACTTATTCTGCCCCAGAAAACTGTGATCATGATTTTCCAAGAAACGTTTGATGAAATAATTTGGATTGAACTGTTCTTCCACTTTGTGGGATCATTTCAGCAGTTTTATGCGATGCCCATGTCTTTGTTTCAACTATATGGCTTGGGAAGCTATCTCCCTGCTTTCTGAATCAGGTCAGAAATAGTCATTGTGCTAGCATGCTGTTTAATTTTGCTTTGTTGCTGAGGAATCCAATGTGCTCACAATTTCAAATGGTTCAGTTTGTCTGACATTTTGTAATGAAAAGAACTGGAAATTTCTGGTAATTGCAACAAGACTGATGTTGTAACACATCTTATCTTCCGTCAACCGTGTTGCACACACTATTCATATGTGTGACATTTTTATTTCCTTGTTTAAAATGTTCCAACCATTTCCAAAACATTGAATCACATACCTAATTTCACTTGAACCTGCAATCTCAATTTTCTTTGAAATTATAAAACGCGTAAAATGAACCTTACCACTTCATATTGCAGATGGTTTCCTTGCTATTCCAGTTAGTCAACAAACTCATCTCACATGGATAATCGTGTGACTGCAGTGATCCTGTTGCAGTGTTTTAAAAAGGGCGCTTTTGGTGCTATAGCACATGCATTTTTTTAACTGTCTGATAAACATACTTTAGTCTTTTCCAACCAAATGTCAACCTCTCCTTCACGTGGTGCACCCTGTTTGCACGGACGAGGCTCTGGCGACTGAAAGATTCCCGGTATAAGGAGTCACCCACTGCTTGCCAACGGCCTCCGAAAGGAGGGCGGAAGAGCGGGGAGTGGTTCAGGGCACCCTCTTGCCATTGGGGTTGGAAACGGCCCCTAAAGGCGGATGAATCAGAAATGATCAACGGCATGGGGATGCAGAAGGCAACGGGAAACCACTGCATTAAAGACCCAAAGGGTATCCCGAGGACATGTAATCCTCTCAAATTACATATATCATGATGGCTTCTTCCTGGGTAAAATATTCCGGAGGTAAAATAGTCCCCCAATCGGATCTCCGGGTGGGGACTGCTCAGGGAGGAGTCATCAGAATGGATAGAAACATTTTACGAGTCGGAGCGTGGAATGTTAGAAGTCTGAATAGGGCAGGTAGGTTAGAAAACTTAAAAAGGGAGATGGAACAACTTAAGTTAGATGTTGTTGGGATTAGTGAGATTAAATGGAAGGACACACAGGATTTCTGGTCTGGGGAGCACAGGATAATTAGCACACAAGCTGTCAATGGAGTCACTGGTGTAGGATTTGTAATGAACAAGAAAGTAGGGAAACGGGTGAGTTATTATGAACAGTTTAGTGACAGGATTATTTTGATGAGGTTAGAAACTAAGCCCGTCCCAACCACATTAGTACAAGTATATATGCCAACGTCACAGAAAGATGACGAAGAAATAGAAAAAATATACACTGAAATTGAAGAATTAATCCAATATGTGAAAGGGGAGGAAAATCTAATAATCATGGGTGATTGGAATGCAATAGTGGGAGAAGGAAAAGAGGGGAATACTGTAGGAAGTTTTGGTCTAGGAGAAAGAAATGAGCGAGGAAGCAGGTTGCTAGAATTTTGTGAAAGATATAAGCTAGTAGTGGCGAACACACTGTTTAAGAACCAGGCAAGAAGAATATACACCTGGAAACGTCCTGGGGATACAGGCAGATATCAGCTAGATTATATCATGGTCAAACAGAGATTCAGGAATCAAGTTCTAGACTGTAAAGCGTACCCAGGAGCAGACATAGACTCGGACCATAATTTGATAGTAATGAAGTGCAGGCTGAAATTCAAGCGAATAAGGAAGCAGCATAAGCAGAACAGATTGGCAGGTGAATAAGCTGAAACAATCTATCACAAGAGAAAAATTTGCAGAAATGGCAAACTTGGGTCTAAGAAGTAACTGTGAAAGGAGCTCAACCGAGGACGAATGGAATGCATTGAAGACCGAAATAATGAAAGCTGGCAAAGAAACATTAGGCTTTAGGGAACAAGCTGTCCCGAAAACCTTGGATCACAGAAGAAATTTTGGAGCTGATGGATCAGAGGAGAAGGTACAAAAATGCTCAGGATGAAGCAGGAAGAGAGCAGTACAGGCAATTTAGAAATCAAATAAATAGGAAATGCAAAATAGCAAAAGAAAAATGGCTACAAGAAAAGTGTGAAGAAGTAGAAAAGGAAATGGTCGTAGGAAAAGTAGATGTTGCATATCGAAAGATCAAACAGAATTTTGGAGAAATGAAGAAAAGAGGTATGAACATTAAAGCTGCCTGATGGGAAACCTCTTTTAAGCTCAGAAGATAGAGCTAACCGATGGAAGGAATACATTGAGAAACTGTATGATGGGGACGACTTGAACAATAGTGTATTGGAAAAGGAAGGCGATGTCGACATTGATGACTTAGGAGATCCTGTTTTGAGAACAGAATTTAATAAAGCTCTGAATGACTTGAAAGCAAATAAGGCAGTTGGAATTTGATGAGATCCCTGCAGAACTTCTTAAATCTCTTGGAGAGGAAGGAATCGAAAGATTATTCAAGCTGATATCAAATAGTTATGAAACAGGAGAAATTCCAACTGATTTTAATAAAAATATCATCTTCACACTTCCAAAGAAAGCACAAGCCGACAAATGTGAGAATTATCGCACCATTAGTCTAACATCACATGCTTCAAAATTACTGACCAGAATAATATACAGAAGGATGGAAAGGGTTAGTAGAAGAGATAGTAGGTGAAGATCAGTTTGGGTTTAGGAAAAAATCGCGGTACAAGGGAAGCAATTCTGTCTTTAAGATTAATACTTGAAGGGCGGATCAAGAAAAACAAAGATACTTTTATGGCATTTGTTGATTTAGAAAAAGCTTTTGATAATGTTAGGTGGGACAAAGATGTTCAAAATTTAAAGAAGTCAGGTCTAAAGTATCGAGATAGAAGGATACTCTATAAACTATATAAGAATCAAGTGGCTGTAATAAAAGTAGAGAATCACGAGAGAAATGCATCAGTTAAAAAGGGTGTGAGACAAGGTTGTAGTCTATCCCCGTTAATATTCAACTTGTATGTAGAAGAAGCAATGAAGAAAGTCAAAGAAAAATTTCCATGCTGGCATAAGTTTTCAGGGAGAAAAAATCAGTATGCTAACGATTTGCTGATGACATTGTCTTGTTAGCAGAGAGGGCTGAGGATATTGAGAAGTTATTGAATGGCATGAACAAAATACTGAAGGAAGATTTTCGGACTGAATATAAATCAAAGTAAGACAAAAGTGATAAATGTAGCAGAAATGATACCAATACTAGCAGATTAAATATAAAAATAGGATCGGATGCAATAGGAGAAGTGAGTGAGTTCTGTTACTTGGGAAGCAAATTACAACCGATGGCCGAAGCAGGAATGATGTAAAAGCAGAATAGCACTAGCAAAAAGAGCCTTCATGAAAAAGAGAAACCTTTTTAGTTTCAAATATTGATCTAGGAATTAGAAAGAACTTTTTAAAACTCTATGTGTGGAGCACAGCACTTTATGGTAGCGAAACATGGACTTTAGGAATACCGGAAAGAAAGAAACTTGAAGCATTTGAAATGTGGTGCTACAGAAGAATGCTGAAAATTAAGGTGGACAGACAAAGTAAGAAATGAAACGAGTTTTGGAAATGATGGGTGAGAAAAGAAGTTTATGGAAGAAGCTTACAGGAAGAAGAGACAGGCTGGTAGGTCATATTTTGAGACATGCTGATTGGTTAATTTGTAGTGGAGGGAACAGTCGAAGGTAAGAACTGTAGAGGTAGACAGAGATTAGAATATATGAAGCAGATAATTGAGGACGTGGGTTGTAAGGGGTATGTAGAAATGAAGAGGTTAGCACAGGATAGGAAGGGATGGAGGATTGCATCAAACCAGTCGTAAAGACTGACGACAGCAAAAAAAAAAAAACATACTTTAATTTTAAAAATGTGTTATATGTTAAAGTGGATTGTAGATGCTGTGAATATTGTTATATTGTGAATGCAGGGCTGAAATTTACATATTTTTTAATTGCAATGGAGCACAAGCTCCGGTGGCAATTTCCCTTGGCAGTTCCCTGTGGTCTCACCATTTTGTTTTTAAAAAAAGTTGTCATTAGGTTATTGCATGCTAAAATCATAATTTGATATAAATCAGTTAATTACAGCTTGTTAACAATAAATTCTTGTACATACAGCAGATTGAAAAAAATTGAAGTTTAATAATACATAACTTTATTGCATGGTGTTCAAATCCTGATGGAGCAGGAATTCATTTCATCATATGCGCTTTGCGAGGATGTTCTGTGGTTCTGATTCACATTAAACTGTAGGCCCCAGAAGAAAGGAAACTGGTTGTCTTACTCACCCAATGGCAAGAAACATGGCAAAAAAAGTACGGAAAAGCTAGAAAGAAAACGGGATGAGAGTTTTTATTTAAATTTTTTTGTATAATAGTTTTATTAAACAATCGATTCCATTACTACTTCAACATTTTCAACCTAATATAAAACATGTTTCATAATTAATTCACATGTAGAACTGTAATGATTAGCATTTCCATCTGAATCATCACGGTCGGTGCTGAAGAACTCTGTAATCGTTCTGACTTGAAATCCTTCTGATTTGGCAAAACCATCTGTGCCTGCTAGAGGAATCAGGTTTTGGATCAGAAAATCCTCCAAATTTTGGGTTATGTCTGCTCTGAAGGATTCTCAGATAAATGCCCAGCCCAAGCAAGTGCGTAAGCAAAAGCAACAGTAACAAAACCAAGTCAACAGTGTCAGGTTTTAAATTAATAGGAGTGAAAAAAAAATCTGAAAATTGTGCACATAATCCCAAAAGCATTTTTGGATATTCTTTGGCATTTGCTCAGATGGTACTTGTTCATTTCTTGTGTTTGCTTCTTCTAACATTGAGCCACTGTCTGTACGTTAACCGAAAGTAAAACACTTAGCCCTATGAAAACACTTTTATGCCGTGCAATACATTTTGCACTCCTACCAACGTGATTAAGGCAAAAGCAGTTCCTCTTGTGCAAAAAAACAAGTCGCTAGAAAAACAGCCTTTAAAAAAGTTCAGGTCAGGGAAGATTTGTGCAAATTAATATTTAAGGGTTGGTTGGGTATGTACAGCATGAGCTCCATATATGTAAAATTGCCTGCTGTGTAATAGATTAAACTAAAATAATCATTGGATTATGTATGCTATGATGAAATTCTTATAGCAGGACACACATTTCATCTGGAAAACTTTTAAATTAATGCAGTCTGGAATAGTGTTGTTTCTATGGAAAAAATTATGTTTCAAAAATCTCTTTAATTTGTGGTGAAATCGGTTATCAAACCAAGATTCATTACAAACTGGTATTTATGAATTTCTACAATTTCAAATAATCAAAGTTTCCATTGAGAAGATGGTTCGTAGACCAGTTGTCCATGCCACCATTTGGTCATTATTCCTTAGTACTGAAATTAACAAGTTATTTTTCCCGTAATAGACCATGGTTTATATAATATATCCTTCCTCTTTCTCCATTTTCTTCCTTTCCCTGGAACCAACTTACTATCTTTTCCATATGTGAAAAATATTTAGTAATGGGATTGCATAGCCTTGAAGACTAAATTTAATTTGCCATTGAGTTTCCTAATTGTTTGACTTGTAATTCTTGCACGTCTTGTTTTAATAGAACCGCTAGACGGAATTTTCACTGTAATTGTTGCGTATTTGCTAGCTTTTGACAATAAGAAGTTTCATTACTTCATTAGCTATTAGTTTAGATAGACTGTAGCATTTAAACAGATTCTTGTGTGACAGTGAGGAATTCTGTTTTACTCAAGAAAAATGTCTTATCAGCAATTTTAATGAAAGTGTCTAGCCACATTTTCATACATTTAGAAATGGTAAACTTTAAGAAAATTGTTTTGTTTACATCTTTGTTGGTAATAACATATCTATGATCTCATTACATCCATTAGGTAGACTTTGTTATCAGAATCTTGAGATCAATATATTGCTATAGGTGTGATTTTCATTAGTTTCAGTTGCTCTCACTAGTTTTTTACTAGTATTTCTGTATTCCCTGTTCATATTCTTGTAAATAATAATGGTACTTTGCTTGCAACAGACTGCTGTGTTGTGCATGTAACAAATGTAATTTTGTGCATCAACTGCCATTTCAGATGGGAGACTGTTGTGTTCAAGAATGAGTGTTTTGTGAATAAACAGTGTCTTCTTTAAGTTTAAAAGAGATTAAAAGTTTTTTACTGTTATTAAGTTATCTTAGAATTGATGCAATATGATTGGAATTCAATTTGTAAAATTGTGTTTCATTTTTATTGCAAAAACTAAGTGTTTTGTCATAGAAAGTTACTGAACTGTTTTTCAAATAAGGTAAAAAGATTTGTTAAAAACTGCATTTACATACAACTTTTTGAATGAAATTTATATAATACACATGTCACTGCAGTTTGTTCCATTTGCTAAATGATTCATTGCTGAAATAGTTTATTCCAACTACATTTTATTTGTGTTTCAATATGTCTTCATAAAAAAAAAAACCAGTTATAACACTGCTAAATACGTGTGGGGAAAGGGGATGAAGATTGGCCAACAGTACAGTAGCTCCATTTTTTATGCCATGCTAAAAAAAGACCTGCCAACACCATAACATACAGACATACCTTGTATAGCATTACATAGAAGAAATACCTTGTATGCATTTTTACTGAACTTGGTGGGTGAATGGTAATGTTCTGGCATTGTATTCAGGAAGACACAGGTTCAAATCCCCATTTGGCTATCCAGATTTCGGTTTTTCCATGTTTTACCAAATCATCCTGGTAAATGCCACAATGGTTTCTTCTAAAGGCTATTGGTAAATTACTTCCTGTCCTAGCCCCAGTCCATTCTAGCCTCTAATGACATCATCGAGGTGTAAGTCAGAAGCAAACAAATATATATATATATATATTAGAAAGACAACTCATCATCCTGACTGTTCAAACCCATATTAGACATGAGCCATCAACTTAAATTTTTTATAAATGTTTTTGCTATTCAGATATTAACCTTGATTTCATAGCTATCATGCATATATCATGAATAATTTTTCACCAATTGTAATTTGTATATTTGTGATATGAGAAAGTTCACAGTAGTATTTGATTTATTCCAATGTTGACTAGTGTGGCTAGTGAATGTAGGTAGTTGGATATTCCGTGATGTGTTGGTTAAAGGTATTGGGAAAACCTACTTTTCCAATTAATATGCAGTAAATAACTTCAGGAATATCTCTCTTTTGTGGATTATGTAGATGACATTAAGTTTCTTTACAAGTTATGCTTGAAGGTCCCCTCTTCTGTATTTAGGTTTAGGTATATGTAATCTGCCCAATCTTCAAGCCGTAATCTAAGCTGCAGAAGCCGGCGATTATTTCCATTCACAGTTCAGTATCAAATAAATATAAATATCTAGACACAAATTCTTTGAAGTAACACTCGAAAACACTTTTTATTTATATTCACAAGGGTCAAAACACACTTCTTACATTCTTTTTATTCAACGACTTGCAGATATATTTTATATTCTCATCATACCGTCGCCATATTTCTTTGCTTATTGTCCAAAGATATAAATTATCATAGATAATTATTGTCCATAGTTATTCTGGCACTTTAATACTTTATCTTTATCATTTTTCATAACAACTTAACAGTTTGTATACACAACACAAGCAAGACTAATATTTAATTAACTTTAACAAAAATTATTCAAAAATAAAGTGTAAGGGACTTTGTTACCTTACATATCCCCCTGCTACTTGTCATCAAAATTATCCCTACAAATTTGTTGATATCTCTTCTCTTAGTTCACAATATTTACATTCACTCTCTGCAACTTTCATCCTCTCATTCAACTCGATGTACATTTTCAAATCTTTCAGGTTCCTTAAACCTAACACTTTTCCAGATTCGGTACTGGAGATAATATGCATGTTGATGAGGTCTCCCCCAATTTATGTGGTCCTTCATATACATCAAAAAATTTCTTAATTTCCGCATTTATACTACTAGATCG
>CM061921.1:352389986-352514976 GCA_031002005.1 Vandiemenella viatica
TATGTAACAGGTTGTTAACAATTTTTGACCATTCTTCTTCTGGTCCCCATCCATTCCGGATTTCGGCAACCATCTTGGCTGTCTCGTTTCTGCTGGTTGATGCTCAGATTAACTCCGTAGTTGTCTTAGAGGCCCATATTCTCAGATTTTTTAACGAAGAAGTTGTTCTTCTACCAGCACTTCTCTTTCATGGTATTTCCCCTGGAGAACAGATTGCAGGAGTTCATAACGGCTATTATTCTTCATGTGGCTAAGGTACTGAAGCTTCCGTATTTTTATGGTGGTCAGTATTTCCATATCTTTTTTTCATTTTGCGGAGCACTTCAGCATTTGTGGTGTGGTCTGTCCATGGTATTCTCAACATTCTTCAATATAGTCACATTTAAAAAGCTTCTAACCTTTTACTGATAGTTTCTGTTAATGTTCACGTTTCAATGCCATACAGGACAGAGAACACATAGCAGCGCAAGAGTCTCATTTTCGTGGGAATTGATAAATTACGACTTTTAAAAGGGTTATTCATTTTATGAAAGTAGCCCTGGCTTTACCAATACGTGACTTTATTTCATCAGATGGATCCCATTGGCTGTTTACTGTGGTGCCAAGATACGTATACCTTCATACACATTCAATGATCTTCTGGTTAATCATAATATGGCATTAGGAGTTGTTGTTTTGCCAATGACCATTAATTTTGTCTTATTTATATTAATGTCAATTCCATATTCGTGGCTGCATTGTGATACTCTATCTATAAGATATTGTAAGCCTTCCTGGCTGTCTGCAAGAATGATTGTGTCTTCTGTGTAGCGAATGTTGTTTATCCAGTTTCCATTCAACAGCACTCCCATTTCCACATCACTCAACGCCTCCCTAAATATATACTCTGAGTAGATATTAAATAATAAGGGGGACAGGATACAACCTTGTCTTACACCACAAAGAATTTTTACTTCATCCGTATTTGCTCCCTTCAGTCTCACATGAGCAGACTGGTTTCAGTACAGGTTGGTCTTTATCATCCAAGCCAATACTTTTTAAAATTTCTAACATTTTCTGATACTTTACCCTGTCAAAGGCCTTCTGATAATCTATAAAACAAGTATAGACATCACAATTTATATCTCTGCAGCGTTGAAATAGTACTTGGATGCTAAACAGAGCTTCTTGTGTTCCAACTGCATTTTTGAATCCAAACTGTGCAGGTGATACATATTCTTCACAGAGCTTCTTTCGATGAATAACCTTCAGAAAAAGTTTTAACATGTGGCTCATAAGGCTGATCGTTCTGTAGTCACCACATGACTTAGCTCCGGTTTTTTTTGGTAAAGCGTTAGAAATCTGTTATGGCTAGTAATATCTTTTAATTTTAAGTAAGATAGATTTCCAGTAATAGGTGGATACCTCAGTCAATAGATACAGAGCAGCTGGCTTCAGACTGAATGGCCAGGATTCATATCCATATGAAGCAGAGTGTTTCCTCAAAGCTGAACTGTATACCTCCACCTCCCAATCCTAGGTGCATTCAACCTGCTGCCATATCTGTAATGTGGAAAAGGGGGGGGGGGTTAAATTGAAAGTGGCTGGAGCATGTCATTTGCTATGCCAATATCTCCAGTAAGTGAGACTTCAGATGGAATATGCAGCATCCATCACCTATGCAAATTCCCCTTTCCTTCATGGCCCATTAAACAAAGTAAAAGGAACTACTTTTACATGTGTCCAGGAAATTTAAGTATACTCGTACTATTAATTGAATGGCTCTTTTTTTAAAAAAAATGATATAATGAAAAAAAATACTGTAAATCATTATTGATAAGCTATTCTCAGTTTGGTTTTCATAACTCTTATCAGTGATGGAATGAGGATTATTATATTTGTCTCTATGATCCGAGGTTTTCATCTGAACAATGGTTGTATATTGTTACAAAAAAGTATTATTTTATAGAGAGGTCAGGGGACTAGTTATTTTATAGGGAGGCCAAGGGACAGATTTCCCTTTTTATGTGAAGAGTAGGCCCATTAGTGGTCCACGAAGATAGTGCAGGCAGATTATTAAAAAAAAAAATTAGACCGAGCGTGGTGGTGTAACGGCTAGCGTTCTGGCCTCGCATTCGGGAGGACGGTGGTTCGAATCCCCGTCCGGGCATCCAGATTTGGGTTTTCCATGGTTTCCCAAATCACTCCAGGCAAATGCCGGGATGCTTCCTTAAAAAGGCCATGGCCGAATTCCTTCCCATTCCTTGCCCCCATCCTTTCCCGTCTCTAAAGACCTCAATGTTGAGAGACGTAAAGCAGTTAAAAAAAAAAAAATTAGATACCATACTTGTGTTGAATAACACTACAAGTGAGTATAATCTGTAAACAAAACTTTTAAAAGCCACGAATATTTCAGTGATCTGGAAAGATCTGCCATATGCAGGAAATGAGGATAGGACAGCATTGTTCTTATAATAGGCTATTCACTGAATAGTTTCTATTTGGCATCAAATAGAGCACAGTTTTTTTTTATCAGTTATGTTAATAACTGTATTTTGAGAATCAGTAGGTGTGAGGGATCGCCGGAACTTGGTATGGTTGGTAACATAGCAGTGGTAAAGTAAACAACAATAAAAGTTGTCGGGTATCATTACTTTTATTTTGTGCTATTCTAAGGATATGTGCATATTTTGGCATTTATTTCATTTCTTGACTGAATATTCGATATTTCTGAGTAAACTGAAAAGTCTAGTGTATCTGTATGTTGGACATTCTTGGGCACCAGTTCTCTTTATATGGCTTTGTCTGAACATCCCCTAATTGCGGTACAAGCCAGTTTGCCTGAAAATAGATTCATGGCTTCCAGGCCTCGGTTCTAGACTTTTAAAGGCAAGTCTACATTTTTAATTAAGCAGTCGATTTCGGGCAATAATGACTATTCTAGTGAGGGTGATGTGTGTTGTCAAATATTTGAGAAGAATGTAAAATGTGAGAAAAAAATTTCAACTTGAACAGCATTCTAAAACAGCTGAACATCTCAGATCAAATAAAAGAGGAAATACGCAACAGCTACTTTTAACTCTGGTAAAATTGTGGTCTGAAATCAGTACATTTTCTGCTGACCTTTCTGCTGACCTTTCTAAGGCTTTTGTATGCAGCAACATCCTGCTGCATAACTTGAATAATCCAGATCTACAAGCATTTCTTCAAAAGCATTGTGTTAATCAAAGTATACTTGATGAAACCAAACGTGGTGGGTGAGTGGTTAATGCTCTAGCCTCGCATTCGGGAGGATGCTGGTTCGAATCCCCGTCCGGGCATCCACATTTGGGTTTTCCGTGGTTTCCCCAAATCACTCCAGGCAAATGCCGGGATGCTTCCTTCAAAAGGCCATGGCTGAATTCCTCCCCATTCCTTGTTCCTAGTCACCTCTAATGACCTCGACATCGATGAGGCGTAAAGCCATAAAAAAAAATATACCGGATGAATCCGCCTTTATGAAAAATTATATACTTTCTTTACATGCTTCTGTACTGGATTCAATTCGGTCTGACTTAGGGGAAACTGTCTGGATATCAGTAGATGAAACAACTGATTCATGTGGCCGATACGTAGCGAACTTCATAGTGCACAAATTATGCCAAGAAGAATCCGAAAAACCTCATTTGCTTTTATGCAAAATGTTAGAATAAAACCAATCACTGTACAGTTCCTAGATTTGTAAATGATCCCCTGCAACTTCTGTGACCTACTGAATTGGATGTTGCAAGGTGCATCTCTTAATCACAGACACAGCTTCACGTATGTTAAAAGCTGCTCAGTCGCTTGGAGTATTTTTCTCGTCTTATCTTTGTTACATGTTTGACACATGGCTTACATCGCATTGCAGAAGAGATAACATTCTCTGTTTCCTTCTGCTAACAAAAGTAATTTCAAGTGGGAAAATGTTCCTAAAAACACCAGCTCGTGTACGGTTTTATAGGGATTGTCTGCCTGAGGCTCTTCTTCCACCAAAACCGGTTCTCACTAGATGGGGAACTTGGTTGTCTGCAGTACTGTTCTAACAGGAGAACTTCTATCAAGTGAAAGGTGTAGTACCAAGTATTGATAATGATGTTCGTACTGCATGTGTTCATGAAGCAAAGTATACATTTGATTGTGATACTGTTTATCGAAGATATCAATTTTATCCATGTACACTATTCATCAAAGGCTATTAAGGATCTAGAAACTTGAAGTGCACCCCTTCATGAGTCTATTCAGTTGCTTCATAACACAATTTCTTCTTTAAATGCCATGCATGATGAAATTGGAGAAAAGGTTAAAAGTAAACTTGGTAGGGTGTTGGACTCAAACCCAAGACTGAAAAAGGTTCAGTCAATTAACACACATTTAAGTGGAATCACACAAGCTTTTCCAGATGTTCCAAGCAGTCTGTACCATTGTACAAGTATTGCTGAATCATGTATGTTTACGTGGAATGATCATTTTTGGCTTATCAACTAATTCTGTCCAACAATAGGAAACCTTTGACCCCTGAAAACATTGGAAAAACTTTTGGCAACATATTGTAATTCATCATTTTGTAAGGAATGAAATATCAGCGAGTTAAAATAAAATAAATCATTTGATAAGTGCATATTCTTGAATTGTTAGTGCGTATTTTAGGCCTTTTTTGCGCATATTTGCATGCATGTTTTAGGTGTTTTTAGTGCGTATACATCCAGGCCTTAGTAATTAACTTCAAATTGTTCTCTTCCAGTTTCATAACTATGTTTCCATAGGAATTCAAAACATGCTTATAGATTTATTATGTTATGATAGTGCAGTCCAATATTTCCCAGATGTTAATAGCATATAGATAGGTAAAAAATTATGGCCACATAAGTTAGTGGCTCGCAGCATTATAGTTGTCAATTTAATGGTCCTCAGATTGATAAAGGTTGAGAAACACAAAGCAGACCAAATGTTTGCTCTGCATTTCCATAATTGAAACATTTATGGACACTTAGATGATTTAATTTTGAATTTTCTGGGGGATGGGTTTAAATGATATCCAGTCTTGAATAGAATGAGGAACTAACTAGCCAAAGTGAACATAAAAGAAAATTCATTATAAGAGTCTGCATTGAAATAGAGTGAAATAATAGGCAAAATATAGAAATGCTTCATGTACAGTTGACATCTAATTTAAAGAAAATACCTTGAATATGAGGATAAAAGAACATACTTTGCTTTTTTGTTGTTGCGTTATATGAACTTTTTTGGTTGGGATTCAACTTGAGAAAGTAAAAATGTATGACACTTTGTGGCATCACACTTGGCACTTCATGTACTTTCAAACATCTATACAATTGGACAGTAGTACAAATTTTTCTACTCTCATATTTCAAAGTTTATAGTCACTAATCTGATTACAGTAGCATCATTCGACAGAAGTTTACACAGTTCACGACATCAACTCTAGATTTTTATAAAACTTTGTTTAGTTAGTACAACCACATCGTTACAAGTTGTACATTGTCAATGTTTTGAAAAATGGGTGAAATGCCTATCATAGGCCTCTGTTTCTCATAATTTCAGATGTACCTCAAATAAGGTTTCCAAATTAGTGTCTGGACCAAATATTGGGTTCAGTGAACATTGCCCATGTAAGCTGTCTGTAAAAATGATTTGGGTTGAGTCTTCAAATATTTTTAAGTATGCTCTCTGTAAAAGTAAACAGTGTGGTATAAGTTACAGTTTATATCACCAGGAAAATTCTATAATTTGCATATTTATGTATATTGTGTTTAAGGTACAAAAATTCTCACTAAACTAAGAGCTTACTAGAATAAAATTTTATTAATGTAAATGCCAAAGAATAGGAACCTTCATAAACATATTAATCAGTGGGCATAATATTTCATTTTTCGTCAATGAAGTCATTGTTAGTAAAGAGTGAAAGAGAAAATCAGTTACAATTTACACTAAAATAGTGTTAAATATGGAATGTTAGTGTGCACTATTTTAATGTAAAAGTCATATCTCACAAATAGTCCTCAGAATTTTAGGTTCTAAAAATCTTATTTTAGGAGCCTAGAATAGTCTCTGTTCCAGTGAAAAATAGGCTCTGTTCTATTGCAAAGTAGGTTCTTAAAAGGACAAGATAGGCAATCAAAACTGTGGTTATGTTTATAAAATATCATCAATAAACATTCGTTAATTGATGATGTAACATCGAAAAGTGTGATTCAGTGGAACATTATTGAATTTAATTCAGTTTAGCTGGCTAGGATTATCTGAAATGAATAAAACTCTTAATGTCCACTTGTCTCACATTTTCTATTGGTGGAGAAATAAATTTGGAATAAAAATCTGTTGAATATTTATTTACTGATATAAAAAATTGGTATGTTTATAAGTACTCAGGAAACTGGGGGGGGAGGGGGGGGAGTGAAGGTAATGAATGTCTGGAGCATGGCGCTGACCCCATCACATCCTTGTAGTGCTAATGGTTGTAATGGTAATGCAGAGCTCTACCTCCGTGAACCCTGAAGAAAGTAGCAGGAGTCGTAGGGACCCCGTGACCTTTAAATTTTAAAAGTTTTGAACTAGTGGACACACATAAGCACAATAATAGGGCTACCAGACAGACATTAGGAAAATCCTTGGCTTTCTTTACTATTTAAATTTCTGACCCGTCCCTAGAAGCTTAATTCAGGTTTGCGATACTGTGGAAGGATGCCTGTGCTATTTTTCAATAAATACTTAATAATCCTACATGTACACCAGTTACATTATTAAAGTATTGTTAATATAATAGTGAAAACTGTTAAACACATTATTACAGTTTACTCACCTGTTTGTTGCAGACGTCGCAATTTATAATGTTTTCTCCCGTTGAGAAATTGGGAAACCAGTTACCCACTGTCTCACTAAAGATGATTTGGTGATCGGTACCTTGGTCATACTGGTGCTTTACGAGTATACACGGCTCACTGCAGCCTTTATGCGACTAATAGCAAACAGGACCCAATGACCCCATACATGTTCGTTCGATTTGTTGGAAATAAACGCTTGGCATGGTATTTGCTTTTTTCTGAGCTAAAAACGCTTTTGTTGATTTTTTAAAGAAAAATATGTAAAATAGGTCCTAACTACAATTTAGACATTGTTAGGCACTATAAAATTGCACATAAGGGCTATAGATGTTCATGTTTTTCAATCGGGAACAAAATAAATTTTTGCCTAAAATCTGAGTTCTACTCATAAACTAGCCTCAGTTTGAAATCAAATACTTATTTTGTTGCAGATGTTTGCTGCCCTACTGCCATTGCTTGTAAACACCCTTCATTTTAGGATATTAATAAATCCATTGAGTAACTTTCATGGCAGTAAATGCTATTGCATACATAAATATAATGGTTATCTTCTGTCTTCTGTGCATATCAGAGAAATAATGGCCAGCTTAGGAATGGGCCATTTGAAATTACTTCCATGTTTTCCTTTTCTTTTGATGGTATAAATATAAATATTAATTTCTGATAAACACCCCCAGAAAATATTTACTTAGTATTGCATGGAAATGGGCTGTTCTGATTTGACAGATTGAAACTATTGATAAGTTATACATTTATTATTAATAATACAACACACAATAGTTTACACCATATTGTTAATTTGCTACTGCAATGCACCCTCAGGAATGACAAAGTATCTTTGAGTTTATACCACAAATAATTGCTCAACCAGATTTATAATTGTATTTATTCCGAATCTGTAGGTGTTATACAACTCAGTAAAGGTTGCTCCTGTAGCCAGATACTTAAAAATCAAAAGAAGAAATATAATAAAGTGAAAGTGTTTTAATATATATCAATTCCATTTAGTTAGGTTCCAGTTGCAGTCATACCTTTTGTATAATATGGGCGATTAAACAAAATTAATTAATGAAATAAAATATAGCAGAATATTTGTGTACTTAATGTATTTCACCATTTGCCTAATCCTCATTTTTATATTTGAATCAACAGAGGATGTATTATTATTATTATTACTCCGCGATTCACTAAAAGTGTGTGGCGGAGGGTGCATAGCACCTATCGAGAAGGGTTATGGTTTGGAAGGGTTATAAGGGATATGGCAGGAGGCGCCCATGGGCTATTGTGAGGAACCATCCCCGCATTCGCGTGGAGTGATCTGGGAAAACCATGGAAAACCCAGATCAGGATGTATCCAGTAGTGTGTGTTAAATATTTTCCATATTGCCATCTAAGTTCCTCTCACCGACACAGGAATCTGTTCCAGCACCGTTTCCGGCAGTGTGTGTGAAAATGCCCTAATATTTAATCACATTGAGATTTTCTGTTACTGGCTACATTAAAAACCCTTGGCACTTAAACAGAATTATAATCATGGCAACATGACTATAGAATTTTTTTCAGGTGTTATCTCCACAACACCTATTAATAAAGTAAGCTACATGTCATTACAGACCAACAGGTGAGACTTAATTTTCCAGTTGTATATATTTTGATTTCATTTTCCACTCCATGAAGAGGGTGACATTCGTCAAAGGTTTTTTAAAACCTCTGTATATTCGATTGTATTTCTATTGGAGAGAGGTCTTGTTAAACCAGCTGCTCTATATAGATTATCCAGTGGAATACATGCCATACATCCTATAAATAGCCTGCATGTCTCATTGAGTTTTATACCCACCTTTCCACTGTGGGCTGGTCTGGACCACACTGGGTGGTCATACTCGGCAGTAGAGAAACGTAGTGATTGAGCAGTGATTTTCAGAAGGTTTGGCACTCCATTGGCTGTTTGGTGGGCCTTTCCACATTGGTGCTTATTTGTTAAGGAATGGTTAAATGTAACTCCCTGGTAGGTTGGCTTTTCTGCGTTTTCTAAACTGACTCCATTCCAGTTTATATGTAATATATGCTTCACCTGTCAGGAGTGAAGATGGAAGGCACTAACTTGAGTTTTTGTCTGATTTGGCTTGAGGAAGTTCTTGACATAATATTCAAGCATAGTATTCAGTGCTGACTCCAGTTTCTGTCCCACTCCTTGATGTAATGGCCATGTCATCTGCATAAAGGAAGTGTTTTGTATTTTTGGGCGTTATCCAGTTGTTAATGTATATATTAAAAATGGTAGGTGCCAGAACGCTTCCTTGAGCAAGACCATTCTTTTGATTTCTCCACTTGCTTTTGCTCCTATCTGGTGTGACATAGAACCACCTATTCTGTAAGAGACACTTGATTTTTTGAGGTTGTAATCCTTTATAATATTGTATATTTTTGACATAATTGTTTTGTGGTTCACTGAATCGTATGCAGAGATGAGGTCAACTAGGGCTAATCCTTTTATCAATTTATTTTAAAAACCCTGTTTGATACATCCAATCGGGTTTAAAATTTGGCTTGTGTATGGTTTCCCCGGTCTAAAGCCAGCTTATGAAATTATTTTCCTGTCCACTGTAGCTGCAATACAGTTCATGATCAATCCCTTGTATAGTTTGAAAAGGTGACAGAGGAGCTAATTCTTTGTAGAGTTTGGGTTTTTGCCTGGTGTAAGTCATACCATACTTTAGCTTTCCTCCACAGTTTATATGTTGTGTGGTACTGATTGGAAAGATTCAGGATCCAACTTATGGTGCCTGGTCTGAACTGTTGATCTGCTCACTGCACATGTCATCTGTTCCTGTAGGTTTCCCATTTTCCATAGCATTTAGGCCATTGGTCAGTTCTTCCGAGGAGAAAGGTGTTGCAAATAGATTAACTTCAGATTGTTGATCTCTATTGCTCTATTGATTTTGGGCTTATGTCCTTTACTGTGTTTAGGAGAGGCAGATGAGCCTCTTGGTCTGGTATAACACTTGAAGGTTGTTTGATTTCTTTTGGATCACAGTTTAGTTTCTTGACTAGATTACAGGCTATTTGCTGCTGTGGGTCATGTTCATCTTTTTCCACAGTATCTATCCATCTAATTTGTCTGGATGAGCTGGTTTTTATCAGGACTGCTGTCCCACATTCTAAGGTCTCTTCACTGAACTGGTCATGTGAGTAACGTTTTTCATACTTACGTGACATAAATTTAGAGTCCTTCGTAAGACTTGGTATGAAGTTTTACCTACAAGTGCCATGGTTTACTCCTTCTGGGTGTCTTTTTTTGTCATTTTCACAAAGGTTTCATAGTTCTCTGAAGTTTATTATACTGCCATCCAGATATTTGGAAAAAACACTGCCTGGTGCGACTTTTTAAAATTATTATTTTTTTTATTGCTTTATGCCTTGTCGACGGCTAAGGTCATTAGAGGCGGGATAGGACTGGGGGCAAGGAACAGGAAGGAATTTGGCCATGACCTTTTTGAAGGAAGCATCCCAGCATTTGCCTGGAGTGATTTGGAGAAACCATGGAAAGCCCAAATCTGGATGTCCGGAAGGGGTATTCAAACCCGCTTCTTCCCGAATGTGAGGACAGTATGTTAACCGTTCACCCACCACGCTCGGTTTTAAAATTAAATCTGCAGAAAGGCAGTGATGATGATCTTACTGCAGCATCAACATGGATGCCTATAGGTCTCTGCCAAGCGTTGGGGATAGGTTCTTACACTGCTTTTACAGAGCAGTCTTGGATATTTGCACTAAGAAAGCAGTTAGCAGGGTTATGCCCAGTCTTCCATATTTTACTGTTGAAAGATTTTGGTAGTTTGGAGTCATATAATAGCTTGAGATCATTTACCTCTGTCCATTCCTCTAATAGATGGCTGTTTTTATTGCTTTTGTTAAATCTCCAGGAAGTGCTACAGCAGTTGAAATCTACGACGAATTTTGTCTTTTGTTTATGGAAGTTTTGTGGTACTGATATTTTGGGTACTTTGCCTGGCAGTTTGTAAACTGAGGTGATAGTACATTTTGTGGTTTCACTTGTTAGCACCTCGATGTAATGGTCCGGCTTTGCATTTGGGTGGATGCGGGTTCGACTCCCTGTCCGTGCATCCAGATTTGGGTTTTCCATGATTTCCCCAAATCAGTCCAAGCGAATGCCAGGAAGCTTCCTTCAAAAGGCCATGGCTAAATTCCTTCCCATTCCTGGTCAATAGTACTTTCCTGCCTCTAATGACCTTGACGTTTAAGAGGCTTAAAGCCATAAAAAAAAACCTCAATGCCATTTTCTGCGGCTTTGTTAGTAGAAGGGCAATGTCTACTGATATAAATATTGTGCAATTGTGTTTCTTTCCTACAAAGATGTGATAGAATGTCTTGCTTATTGGCTATAATGCCCTCAGTGTTTAGATTCACAATTGTCAAAATTGGCTCCGATACGTGCCATTTTTCTAGACACTTTGTCTGTGTCTCTGGTAGTGGGAAGATTGGCCATTACTGTATAACAATGTTTCCAGGGGATGCAGGCATTTTTTGTACATCTTCTAATTTATAATGCTCTCATGGAGGCTCTTCCCTTGTGTCCCTTATTTCAAAAAAAAACAACTAAAGCACAGTAAAAAAATCTTTTAATGGTAGCTGAGACTGTCATGATGAGGTGTGAATGATTTAATGAGTAAGTGAATACAGGCATAATGAATTGGAATTAGGATGAAGTTAACCCAATTCATTACTGAAGTTAAAGGCATGATTCCAGCAATAAAAAGAAAAAAAAATAGGACTGACATTTCGATTAACCCCTTAATTAAGACTGTAAACTAATGCCGGTACCCACAGTTAAAGCCTGTATATGAATCTTTCACTTGATTAAGGGGTCAGCCAAAATGTATGAAAGTACCAAGTCATATGCTTCCTCTACAGCCGTCTATAATTGCAAAAGTGTTGTCGATGCAGAGTGTGGTGCATGAACTGAACTTTCGATATGTCCCAGATAAGTTCAATTCAATTCATGTTTGCAAGCTAGGTGGGCAAATCATTCACTGTAATTGCTGAGAATGTTCCTAAAACCAATTGTGAATGATTGTGGTGTCGCAATTTCTGGTACTTTGTCAGTCCAATGTTGTTTAAGAACATAAAGGCCATGAATGGCTGCAAATGGTTTCCAAGTAGTTGAACATAACCATTTCCAGTCAATGGTTGGTTCAGTTTGACCAGGGGTCCCAGTCCATGCTGTATAAACACAGCCTATAACCAGGATGGAGACACCACCAGCTTGCACTTTCCTGAAAACTTGGAGCCATGGTCTCGTGGGGTCTGCAACAAACTCGAACTGTACCATCAGTTCTTAACAACTGGAATCATGACTCATCTGACAATGCAACCTTTTTCCAGTCACCTAGGGTTCAACTGATATGTTCAAGAGACCAGAGATGCACTGCAGCCTATGGAATTTTGTTAGTAGAGGCACTCTTGTTGTTCTTTTGCTGCCATATCTCATCAACCCCAGATTTCACCGGGCTGTACACATGGACATGTCTGTAATACAGCCCACATAGAATGTTGCTTTTATTTGATGCATTGTTGGCTGTCTCTCAACATTGACACCTTGATGCACGTGTCACTTGTCTCTTTCATTAAATGGACAATGTCAGCTACTGCATTGTCACTGAAGGAAGGTAATGCCTGAAATTGTTTTCACATCACATTATTGACTCATTGTATTGAGACATGTTGAATTCACCAACAATTTCTGAAAAGGAATCCTATCTTGCATGAAGCGGCAACTATCATTTCACGTTCAGTTTATTAATTCATGTTGTGTGGCCATAATCACGTCAGTTGACGATTCACATGACTCTTGACAGAATAAATGAAAACTTAGACACTGCATGGCACATTTAGACATTTCTTCCATGATGCTATCTCCATCTGGATGTTTGCATCTTCCTATCCCTTGACTTTGATACTAAAGTGTGTTGTTTATTTGCTGTGTTTATTTTTGTCCTGCAACATTTATGCCTTCAGCTTTTGCAAAAGATGTGTTAACTTGTTTCATACTGTTGGGGATATTTCCTATTAGAAAGAATACAGGTAAGCTGGTACAAAATCTTTTAATTTTCCTAACACAAAATACCTCAAGAATAAAAATAATTTTAATTCCATTTAAGTCTTTAAAAATGCATTCCAAGTAAATTTCATTAAAAAAATGTCCTACGTTTAGTGCTTAGATACAACAATGAATAACCCTTTGAGGCCCATGAAATAAAAATTGAAAATTAAAAGAAAAGTTTAAAAAATAATAATAATATAATGGCATATCAATCATTAATCACAATAAGAATCCATGCTTTTTTTAAAAAAAAATATTAAATATATGAGGTGGTTTCATAGTGAAACCAGTGAACTTACTTGGGGAGAGGAAATCGCAGTTGATAGTATATTACAGAATTATATGAACCAGTTATTTGTTTCCAATTTACAAAGTTCCATATTCCATGTTTTGCAGAATGATATTGTTTGGTGCACTTCTATAGTTGTGCTGTAGTTTCACCTCTACCCCATTCTGTACTACAAAATTGTATCAGTTTTTAAGCATAAATGGTTTGAAACTGTTTTGTTGCTCCTAAAGGGTAGAAAGTAGTGGTTTACTTGACAACACAATATCGGGAAGTAGAAATGAGAGCTCCCATTTGATATTCGGATGCTTAAGATTTGTTTTTGTTATTCATATCATGATTGTTTTGCTGATGATTTTGTTGTCTGTAAAAGTTCAAATTCAGGTAAGCAGTGAGGGCATTGAATGTAAGAACATATACAGCTGAGGGTAAGATTATTTAAGAAGTGACAATGTAGGTGCTTTGAAAATTCATTTTAATAACCAAATTAGGAAAAGTGGGTTTATAGATATGTATAAATCTCTTCATTTTTGTGGGATTGATTGGTGACTTCTGGGTAAGCAGAGAGGAGTTGTATGAAAGTGCAAAATTAGTGAGCTGGCTTTGTGGTAATTACTGTGAAAGAAGTGTAATGGGCTGGTGAACAGCTGGTGTGTTGAGAAAAGATTTTTTTTTTTTTTTTGTAACAGTTTAACGTCCCTTTTTAACAACGTGGTCTTTAGAGACGGGAAAGGATGGGGGCAAGGAATGGGAAGGAATTCGGCCATGGCCTTTTGAAGGAAGCATCCCGGCATTCACCTGGAGTGATTTGGGGAAACCATGGAAAACCCAAATCTGGATGCCCGGACGGGGATTCGAACCGCCGTCCTCCCGAATGCGAGGCCAGAACGCTATCCGTTACACCACCACGCTCGGTTTGAGAAAAGAGTGTAAGTAGGGTTCATAATATCAGTTTTTGCAGGTTTGGTTATACTATGAAGATCTGAAGAAGACACTGTGAAAGTTGTATATAAACTAGGCAGTAACTAAAGATTATATCCTTGAAGTTGGTAAAATATATATACAAAAGTATTTAAAGGCAAATACCCATTATAATTTATTCTGTTTTTAAATTACCAGTCCTTTATTCCATGTAAAAGCTTTAAAATATATAGGTTGCTAAATATTATTAAGTGTGTGGCACATTTAGACAGACACTTATAAATGAAAATAACAAAGGAAACCTGTTTTTTTAAATAATGGCAGCATGCTCACTTTTACATGGCTGTTGATAGTGAAGTTGCAGCTGTATTAATTGAAAGGAAAAATGATTTAAGGAAATGTGAATTCAAACAGTTATCCCTGTCTTGGTTAAAAAAATAAAACTGAAACATGTTGAATGTGAATGAAAGCTTGTCAGAATTAGCTACCACATAACCCAAGAAAACAGTGTTTGATGGCTAAGAAATGATGGAATGTCGACTTATTACTTGTCCTGTAGACCTAAACTATGATTGTGATGATAAATAGGGGATGAGTAATTGAAGATATGGGAAAGAATGATTATTGGGATATAGAAAGAAAAACAAGAATTTTGCTGAATTTCAAATTGCAAAATCATGCATTTGTAGTGAATTAGACAAGAGGTCTAAGATTGGAGTAAATTGTAATGGGTTGCCATAGATTGAAGAATAGGGGCACTATAATGATTAGTGTGATTGTATGCATTACAATATTTGAAGCATGACTTCTATAACTATCGTTCACTGGAATTTTTAATCTGTTAAATGTGCTATTAAACTTAGGAGGGTGATTTAAAAAATTCTTAGCTGCTGTAATTATAAATTTACAGAATTCCATAAGAAACTTGATTATAGAGAGAGTGATGATTTCCAAATTTTTGCAAAATTTTGTTTTTAATAGTTTACTGCTAACATTTGCGATCAAAAGCAGGAACTTTGCAGTTGACTAATAACTTTGATCTGGAATAAAATTATTTGTTTTGCCATTAGTATAATTTTCAAGAACAGTTAAACTTAAGATATTACAGTTTGTGGTAAAATTTGTTGCATATCTTACTTATTTTGCTGAAAATCTTTCTCTCTCCATTTTGTATTCCAAGGGTAAGTAAAATGGTACAATCTTGTGCCTCCAACACACAATTTTTGCATGTAAATCTCAGTTTTAAATTGCATTGCTACAGAATGTGACAGTTTGTCAATGAGATTTTTGCTAAAGACTAGACAGTTTTTTTCAAGCAGTGTCAGTTTTTTTCTGAGTGTCTGCGAACTTAAAGGGCAGTGTCTGATGCCTGACAGATTGTCTTTAACTGGTGTGCCTGGTAAGTAAGTCAATGGGGGCACTGCTGTAGTCTTTTATTGGGCTATTTTTGTGCCTTAATATCTTTGGTTTGGATGACAATATTTGCCTAAAACTTCTATAATGAATAAAGATAATGAAATTTAGCTAAAATGCATTGAATTTTTCTTTGTTACTGTATTTAATTTGTAAGTAGTTGATATGCGAATTTAGCTGATTGTCACTTTCTCACTAATGATCGTCAAAAAACTCTATAGTAACTTTCCATAATTGCAGAAAGATGTAATTTTTACACAGATTAGATTTTGGATGCAGTATTAGGAAAAGTCTATGTGAAATCACTTTCTACCATAATATTTCATGACAAAAATTTTCATTATAAAATATTGACTAATATGTTAAATTTTACTTCGTTTCTCACCTTATTTTGGAAGTTGGTGAAATCTGAAGTTTTTAACTATGACATTCCATCATTATAATTCTATATTTGTTCCCCTGAGCCTATGAACTGTTAATTTGATATCGCCCACAAATCGTATGAAAAGTTCAGTACTAGTGATTCCCGAGCATTTATCCCATTTAAATGCCAAAAGTTAAGAAGTTTTTATGCAAATTTGTAATTACTATCATCTGGATGACGCCATACGCTTCACATTTCTGTTGTGCATAGAGATCTGCCAGCTTGTTTAAAACATAATTTCACTTGGTTCTTAGAACTTGTTGCCACACTCTGTGTGGTTTTTACTTATACTGAGCGTGGTTGGTGAGCAGTTAGCGCTCTGTTCTCGCATTCACGATGATGGCGGTTTGAATCCCCGTCTGGGCATCCAGCTTTGGGTTTTCCGTGGTTTACCCAAATCACTTCAGGCGAATGCTGGGATTCTTCCTTTAAAAGGCAATGGCCGAATTCCTTCCCATTCCTTGTTCCCAGTCCTTTCCCACCTCTAATGACCTCGACCTCGATGAGGCATAAAGCCATAGGTAAAAAAACAAAAAAAGTTTTTACTTATTATGGCAGGCAGGGTCAGCGCTAGGATCCTCATTCCCTGATTAAGTGTTCTTTTTGCCCCCCCCCCCCCCCCCGCCCACAATAGCAATTTTTTTTACTTTAATCTTTGTTTTTTGATAAAGTCAGAAAATTTCAATGAAAAAAATCAGATAACACCTCTTTTAAGAAATTATTTTATGTTTGATTTCAATTCAATTTAGTTAGGCACCCGAAAGGTGCTCAGGCCTTGCATACTTTTGCCCTGCTTACCCCCCCCCCTTCCCCCCACATTCTAACTCTGCCCTTGATGGTAGGCACACACTACCAGCAACTGGAATTGCTCATCCAGGACAGATCGAACGTTTACCCATTGTTTGAAATGAACAGATGCTCATCTAACCACTTTGTTGGTATCAGAAGTTGGTGATGGTCCATGCAGTCTTTGAAAATGCAGTATTTAAGTAGCAGGGATATTGTTAAGTTAGCAACATGAACACTTGCATTCATTTGAATTGACAAATTAATAAAACATGCATATTGCTAAGAATTGAATTCTGAAATGTTACCTGCATATTTTCAGACAGACCTTTTACATTGGAGAGATGATAGTGTGGTCAACTACCGAGAAATACTAAGACCTGGAGATGTTTCTTGTCTATTTCACTCATTAGCATATTTTGTGTATGGTAAATTTGATGCCTCATCAGCCTTCAATGTCTGGTCTACCATGGTTACACATGAGAGTTGCCAGTGTGAAAGAAATTACAGCCAGAAAAAAAGATGTCTCTGAATAAAAGGTCACGCTACAAAAAAAATGAAATTCCACAAAAACAATTCTTGTAAAAATGGGGCTATGTCTGCTGACTGTGTAGTGACAAAAAATTATGAGAACTTGTTCTGAGCCAAGTCTGGACTATACAGTATTTATTCATTTCCTAAAACAGAATGGTTTCTCTGAGTTATGTGTCATTGCTTTTTAACAAAATATTCTTCTGATTTGAGCATTATGCATACCATGCTTCCAGTGCCGGATCTAGGGGGGGTCAAACCGGGGCGCTTGCCCCGGGCGACAATTTCAGGGGGGCGCCAAAATCATGTTTGAAGGAGCGGTAAATGGCAAATTCATGTGGCGGTGACCTTTTTTTTAGCTCTACTACCCCAAGCGGCAACCATCAGGGGGCGGCAAAATCAAAGAATAGCTCTGTACCGCCCCGGGCGGCAAATTTATGTTTGAAGGGGCGGCAATCTCAAGTTTTTTCCCCGATTCGGAAAATTTGTAGATCCGCCACTGCATGTTTCTGCAGATCAGATAATAGTACACTGATCAGCCAGAACATTGATTACCTACCTATTTTCGATATAAACCCATCCAGGCGTTAGTAGCATCACCTGATGAGGAATGACTGCTAGTCAGACATACGCAAGGTGCATGTGGTATCACTGATCATGATATCAGTATTTAGAATGGGTAAGGCGCGCAGTCTGTCCGAGTCTGATGAAGGGCAAATTGTGAGAGCCCGAAGCTCGGTATGAGCATTTCAGAAACTGCATGACTTGTCAGGTGTTTGAGGAATGCTGTGGTGTGTGTCTTCAACAAGTGACAAAACCAAGGTGAAACCATGTCCAAATGTTGAGGGGTTGGGCGGCCACCCCTCATTATAGATTTTGGACATCGTAGTGTGGGTAGACTGGCAAAAGAGGACAGGCAGCAAACTGTGGCGGATCTAACATCATACTTTGATGGTGGGCAGAGTACAAGTGTGTCTGAACACACAGTGCGCCAAACACTCCTAATGATGACCCTCTGCAGCTGATGACCCATGCATGTGGCAATGTTAACACCACAACATCGGCAACTATGATTGAAATTTGCACGTGCTCATTGTCACTGGACATTGGCGCATTGGCAGCACATTGCATGGTCTGATAAATCCCGATACCTTCTTCATCGTGCCGATGGGAGTGTGTGTGTCTCCGTCGTTTTCTAGGGGAACAGCTTCTTGACATCTGTACTGTGGGATGGAGACAAGCTGGCGGTGGCTCAATTATGTTCTGGGGAACATTCATGTGCACATCCATGGGTCCAGTGGAGCTTGTGTAAGGCACCATGATGGCCAATAAGTATCATACGTTAGTTGCAGACCACGTACACCCCTTCATGACACCATATATCCCAACCAGCAGTGGCATTTTTCAACAAGATAATGCACTATGTCACAAGTCCAGGAGTGTGATGGAGTGGTTTGAGGAACACAGTGGCGTGTTGCAGTTGATGTACTGGCTCCCAAACTTTCCAAATCTGAACCTGATAGAACACATTGGGGAAGTGATTGACCGTGCCATCAGATCTTATCGCCCTTACCCCCCTCCCCAGAATTTACAGGAGTTAGATGACTTGTGTGCGCAGATGTAGTGCCAACTCCGTCCAGCGACCTACCAAGGCCTAATTGCTTGACGCATCATCTCTGTTTTCCGTGTCCTATTAGGTATGTGGTCATAGTGTTCTGGCTGATCAGTGTATGTCTACAAATACAAAAACCTTAATTTTTGCTTAGTCAGTGTTACAAATACACAAATGTCAAGATTTCCCTCGCACCTCTTTCTGGTTTGACAAATCTTAAAGTAAATGATAGACACTATGCCTTTCATTTTAGTAAAATCATATGGATCAGATTACAAGAATTTATTTTATTTTTGTAGATCGATAATCCACAACACCCAGAGTAACCATTTTGTTTTAGAAAGTGAAGTAAATACATACCGCAAACCAGTGATTTCCAAACTGGGAGGCACACTTCCCTTTGGAAGTGCGGAATAGTGGATAGGTAGGCATGAAAAGTTATTGAAAATGTAATTTTCATAAGTCAGCGTTTGTAAATAATAATATATATATGTATAAATAAATTTTCATAAAATGGCATCAAACTTTATAACTTATAATTTTATATTTTAAACCTTGCACTGCCACAAATCAAAAGTTGGATGACACCAGTTTCTGTTAACATTAGATATAATAAACTCAAACATTTGGAAGTTTTATTGTTTTTTGTATTGTTATCGACATGATTGCTTATGGATAAGTCATTAATAATTTAGAAGTTGTATGCTTTAATTACAATTTTTTTATTTTTAGTCAAATAAATAAATTTTTTACAAATTAAAGTACACCAAAAATGAAGATAAAGTTACTGATGTTGATACAAGTTAAAGTAGTGGGAATACAAACAGGAAATAAGGAAATATGACTTCAAAGATGAGAAAATATGATTCACCTTATTTATCATTAGAATTCACTATTGTTATAGATGACTTACAAAAACCATCGTGTTTGCTTTATAAGAACATTTTGGCTGTAGGTAGTTTGAGACCATGGCACCTAGAAGCTATGCACCTTAATAAGTCCGAAGAATTTTTCTCAAAGAAATTTAGAAGAGTTAAATCTATAAAAGCAATCGCTCAAAAAATATAGGATCTTTTTCATCAAATGCGTGGCTAGAATTGTACCAAGTTTCTTACAGAATCGCGAAATGTGAAAAAAGACCCACACTAAATGGAAGAAACAACCTGCCAGGACGGCTGCATGCTTTGTCACCCCTTTGGGGGCTCCTGAAATCATCTGACTTAAATCCCCTGGATTTTTTCAATTGGGGAGGTCTAAATGACATGCAAGCTCAATTTGTAGAGCTGCTAATGTGTATCCAATCAGCTGCTCAACTGCATACTGAATTATGCAATCATGTATGAATAGGTGCAGGGCATGTATTAGAACAGAAGCCCACCAGTTTGAACATTTAATGTAATTTTAAAAATAAAAAATTGTCAATTCTTTTCATTTATAGAAATGATATGGTAAGCTGAATGCAGATGGTGCATGAAAAATATAAAAATAAGAACTTGAAAACCATGACACTTGTCCAGATTTTATATATGGTAGATCATCATAAGCCCTTCGACAGTTAAAGGGTTATAAATCATTAGTTGACACCTTATATGTGTACAGTATATATGAAATGATTTGGTAAAGGGGGAGATGCTAAGATTAGATTAATAACTTGAAGTTTGGAAACCTCTGCTGTAAGGTGTAGACTTGGCCGAGAACAAAGTATTATAATTTTTTGTCACCAAACAGCTGCAAGACTCGGCCCTATTATTAAATTTATTGTTTATTTGGGATTGATATGTCTTGCATTTTACCACTGGGAATCTGAAGACATGAATAGAAAATTTCTGCTGTCTGTTCACAAGTCAGACTTTAATTTGCAAAGTGAGTGTCTTCATTGGAAAAGATCCTGGAGTAGGCATTCTTTTTTTAAAAAAAAGCACTGTTGTCTACCTTTATAGATTGGTATTATGTAAGCTGCTTATACACTTTTCAAAGGAGAGAAAGGAGACATAAACAGTTTTTCTATAAAGATGTTTGTTTAGAACAGTTTGTGTAGTTTTTTTTAAGTTTGTTTAATTTTATTTGTCTTGGATAAATTGCACCACTTAATGTAGTGAATGAGGTGAGGATAAACATCTGTAAAATAGACTATATTGTGAATGGATTGGCTACTGAAACTGTACTGATGCAATTGAACCAGGTATTTCTGATGGACTGATGAAAGGGTTATCAGGGTAATGGGATTTAAAAGAAAATCTTAGATTAATAAGCTGATCTGCTGTTTTGCATGCTTGGTTGTTAGGAGAACTACCAGATATTTTTTGAAATAGTATAAAGTTCATTGCAGGTAAGCCTCACGTTGGGGAGGACATGGGTTTGAATCCTCATCCAGTCATTCTGATTTGGGTTTTATATGGTTTCTCCAAATCATTCCAGGGAAGTGTCAGGATGGTTCCTTCAAAAGGGCAAAAGGGTAAGGTCAAATTCCTTTCTGGACCATGCCCCCAGTCCTTTCCTGCGTCTAATGACCTTGATGTTGATGAGGCATAAAGCCATAAGCAAAAATAATAATAATAATAATAATAAATAAATAAAAATGGCGGCAGGTAGCCAATGATGGGGGAAGAAAGGAGTAAGGGTAGAATGGTGTGTTATATTTTGAGGTGTATGAGTTAACATGTCATTAGAGTTGAAGAGAAGAACTATAGAAGGCAGATCTTGGTATGTGAAATAAATGTATATGTGGAAATGAATAAGGTGTGGTAATTTGACTGGATAGAATGTTTTGCAAAAAAAATTATCCTTAATGTATGGGATTTTAACTATCTATTTTTCACACATTAAGGATATTTGTTCTTTAATGCTATAAAAATAAAAAATTTCCCTTTTTCTATACTAATGCTATTCCTCAGAGTAATTGATGCTTAAAAACTGTGCATAACGTGTTGGGCAACAGGTTGAGAGTATGATGTTCAAAAAATTGTTTAGAGAAGTATTTGCATTCTTTATTTATTGCTTATTTGTTGTTTCATGTAGTAAATACATTTCTTGTACTATTTGTTAAATTTTTGCTCCTAAGATCAGTCATTTTAGAGTCTCATAAAAATGTCTTTTTTCAGTGCTGCTGTGTGTATTTCCCAATTCAGCTTTAAAAATATTATCATCTCTGATTAAAATTTAATACATCTGAAGAATAAGGTTTCACTCCAGCAGCCAAACAGGCATGTGTTATCTTTGCATTGAATACTTGCCTTCTAATTATGATATTGATGCACCCTAAAGCTGTCTTCCTCCTCCCATATGAATCTTGCCATTGACATCATAATAGATTATTTTATATACAGAGGGGGCCAAAAAATGTACTCACTGTTTGGTAAGCCATATATTCTGACAAATTTGGCTTAAAGGTACAATTTTAAGCACTGAGATAGAGTAACGTTAAATGTTTGAAATGATCAGCAGCAGCTTCCAGACAAAACCGATGGTACCGAATTATGCCCGTCAGTATATCTGGCATAAATTTTTAGTTGAAATGGAAAATGTATTTTTTTTAAATGGAGATTCTGATATTGGATTTGAAAATTTTGAATTTTAGAAATTCTCTTTGAAAGGGTACACTAATTTATATACAATAATTTTCATCATCTTATGTTTATGACGAGTCTTTCCTCAACATTTATTGGACTGTTGTGGCGATTGTTATAAACATTCCATGACTACAATTTGTCAAGGATTTTGTTGTATATGTACTAAAAAGTTTCTGGTGTCATTTGTAGTTATGCATGGAATCTGTCTTCATGAATTTTCAACTCATGGTACAAATGTTGATATTCACCAAACTGTTTGTCTGTTCGTTCATTGGTTGTGATCTGAACTATTGTTATCACTTCCAAAATTCATTGCAGGTTACTCAAAGTAAAAGATTCTCAAGGTAAACACAAACTCTACCCAGATGAAAATGCGTGGCTCCTACAAATGTTTACAAAACTGTCACAAATGCTATCAGCTAGCTGTTCCTCAACATTACCACGACATCGACCTCCATCTTTACTGCGACCTACTCAACACATATTCACCCTTTGGTCATGACATCAGTCTTCACCACAACCACAATCTTCACAACCTCAGCATGTTTTTATTTTACCCTAATGCTCTAGCCTCGTGTTCGGGAGGTTTGAATCCCTGAATGAACATCCAGCATTTGGTTACCTGTGGTTTCCAAAGATCACTCTAGGTGAATGCAGGGATGGTTCCTTCAAAAGGCCACCTCCAATTCCTTGCCCCCAGTCCTCTCCAACCTCTAATACCCTCGATGCGGTATTTAGCCATAAGAAGGAAGAAAAAGAAAAAAACAGTTGTGCCTGCTGTAAATCCTGCCATTCATGTGGTATAGTGTAGGAACACCGTTCAACATTGGTGGGTACTGTTTCCTCTACCACATGAATAATGGATCACAGGAAAAATGGCAAGTTTGTATTCTTGGTTTTTTCCTCACACTATAAGTGATTTAAGTTTATTTTCATTATCATTGCTATTACATAGACTGCTGTTTTGCACAATAATTTTAAGTTCCCTATATGAACTTTAACTGAAGAGGATTATGCTGCGGTCACAGTGCATGCATACACTCGTTAGTGGTCATGGGTACACACTTGTTTTCACCAGAGTGAAACAAATGCTGCAAAACTGGTTACTATGGTCATAGTGGAAGTGAGTTAGTCATATGTAGTCATGCATGTAGACGATAAAAATCTGGAAGCAAAACTGCTTTTTTCTGTGTAGTCGTACGACTAAAATGGATACAGAGAAATTGATTTCTTTAGTTTGTGATGAAAAACCTTTGTGAGATAAGACTTCAAAAACTACCACAACCCTGATGTGAAGTTTAGAGTAAATTTTTATACAGTGTTCTACTTTTCAAATTTTTATGTACCATACTTCACTATTTGCTGATGTAAATAAATGTTAAATTACATGTTGTTCTTTGATTCAATCAAACAAATAATTTCCTATAACTGTCTCTTATAGTGTAATAAGCTATATATTAAATAAGGTGTCTTCAATAAATATTAAGTTTTAAGCTTTTAACAGTCTGCAAAGTCTTGGGATTAAAAATGCTGGTTGATTTACCTAAATTAATTAATTGCTCTGTAGGTTGAATGCATATCCAGAAATTATTATGTTTATCAATTTTCTAAATGATTCTGTGTAAAATATAGTCGAATATTTCTGGCCACATTCTGAAGTAGCCTAAGAAGTTTTGACTATCTTTGGTTGGTAAAGTAATGAAAGTTCTGCTTGATTTTTCTTAGTAAAATTAATATCACTAATCCAACATTATTTCTTGTTTTCCAATAAGAATAGCCTTAGTACAGAATTGTCTAAAAACTTTTAAACACCTTCGGTTTTCTAAATGAAGTGGTCAAGTAATTGGATTCATTGTGACCACAACTAGTCCGATGAGCATGCTCGACATTTTCTTTAGAGTATAAGTCGTCAAAAGTACACATCCATTGTGACTGCAGCCTTAAAGCACTTGTGTTAGATGACACAATAATTGTTCCCTTGTGAGAGGGGGGGAAAAAACCGGAATGGCCTGGTAATGGCAGTATGGAGTTGGTAAATTGGCTTTTTGTTAAATTGGCACAACCTTTGACTATCAGTATAGTGAGTACTAGAGAAATGATTTTAATATGATAGTGACACTTCATTTACGTATTGGTTATGACTGAAATAGACTCTTGTGTGAACTAATTGTTACCAGCTGCTTTAACAGCTTGGATTTTAAGTTTTCTAGAGTTTCTCAGTTAAAAACAAACAAGCAAAAATTGTTTTTACAAGATACATCCTAAACTTGGTATCATTGGGATAGCTCTAATTACATAATATACTTCAGTGGTTCTGCTGAATGAGAACTTGGTGAAAGCAGTTGATGAATTTAGGTATATAAATATTGCTGTAAATTAATAAAATTGGTGATCTGATGTTGATACTCGTATGTTTACTTGACCAGGGATGGAAACTTAGTTGTATTAATCTCCTTGAGCCTGAAGTTGCACTTTTACTACATTGTATTGTGAGCAGTATTAAGTGTTAGAGTAAAATGCTGGCGAGTAAACTGTTTTCTCATTGAAAGTTGTCAATACTTTTGGTGCTTTAACTCTTCTGTTAGATGGTTAAATTAAAATGTTTAAGAAATTCATTTAATTTTTCTGCACTCCTAATAACTGAAATACACTACTGTTTGTGAACACTGGAACACCAAGAAGGAGCTATGCGACTACAATGAAATAAGTCCATAACAATACACAAGTGATTAGAATTGTATCAAACACAGCCTGTATATGCTGCTGGTGAATAAATTGCCACATGGTTTTTAGGTGTGTCATTATTACATCGACAATTGTTGCAGGACTAGAACAGGTTTCTGACCAACCATATGTCAGGCGAATGTGCAGGCCAAGGAAGCAGTGGTACTCATCATTCTTTGAAGAAGGCTTGTTCATTCCTGACCACATGTGGCTGACTTTGTCCTGCTGAAATATGGTGTGCGGAGCTGCCTGCAGGAGGGGTAGCATCTTCAGCTGTAAACCCTCCTTGATATAGCAGTTGCCGTTCATATTGCTCTCAGTATGTATGAGGCAAGATCACATGTTATAGACAGTGATGCCCCAAACTATTACACTTAACGTTTGTCCACTATGCCACTCGGCAGTGGAGTCTGCCCAGTTGGATTCACTATGGTAACCAACTAACAAGTACTTGGCTATCACTGTAGGACAAGTTAAAGTGAGTCTCAACTGAAAAATCAGCAATAATGGTGTTCACATGCCCAATACAGTCTGAGGTGTTGGTGGCTTGTGGCCAATGAAAGCCAATGCAGTGGCATGCATCCATCAGCTCATCTCTCAGCAGATGGTGTTGAACTGTTGATACAGGCATGTCCACACTCATTGTATTGCTCCAACATTGAGCCAACACTGTGGACAAAGATGTTCTGTAAGTTATGGCCTATGTGAACAAAATAGCATTCAGCCCACACTGTGGTCCAATACCCGCTCGTTGCTGTATACAACCCTCGTCTATCCAGTGTGTACATATACTGTTGTAGCATTGTGTCCTATATGAGCTGTAATGTTACAGTTTGACAAACCCATTTCCAGGTGATTTATCACTCTACCACGTTTGAAATCACTCACATTCTGATATTGCATGTTTTGACATAAAAAAGCCATAGTGACACTTGGTTGCACAATTCTACTTTGTTTGACTGGTCTGAACTGACTAAATGTAACACTAATCTGTATGGTAAGACAAAAGAAGGCACCGCTGGGCCTACAAGCACACCATCTCTGTGCAATCTTGATCACTTATTATGGTTCCACTGTTCTGCACATCCTCTGATTTTGGAGTGATTGAAGCCATTCATTCTAGATGCAGATTTCACAAGCAGTAGTGTAGAATAATTATACAGTTCCTATATGTACATTTTGAAAGCAATGCTTTTGCCCCATGTTAAGGCACAGTTTCTTAAAACATTGTCAGTATCTTCTATCCTGAAATGTTAATGTTTCACCTTGTTGCATAGAAAAATTACTATGAATTTGCTTATTTTCTGTTGACTTTAGTGATAATGAGTAATCTAAATTGCTTGGTATCTTTTCCTGCTATGAGGCATTCATTTGTTAGCATTATTTTTCGATTTGAAACTAATGTAATGTATTAGACTATGACTGCTTATTTGTGTGGTACTTGTGCCAGTGCCAACAATTTTTTAAGTTATAAGGTTGAATATACAGGATGTGAGATATTAAAGTTTGGAAGTTTAACAACAACTTTAAGTTTCTGCTAATAGAGAAATCAAAAATTCATTTGTAGTCGCTAAATTATTTTTTTATGATACAGTTTCTGCCATATTAAATCACTGATTTGCTGTACATCATTTGTAAATGATTTAGTTTTCCCCAATTTTAGGAATGGCTTAGAGCTCTAGAGAAGCAGCATCGTTCTTCCTCCTGTTAGCATTAATTGGCAGGTTAATAATATTCAGTTATCACATCCCATCCCTGTCAGATGGAATAATACTGTCCTTTTTGACTTTGACCTGTGCTGCTGAGAAGTAGAGGGTAGTGCATGTAATTATGTATGGAGTAGGTTGCATTGTTTTACAAGTGGTGTTTTTGTTATTGGTGCAGTTTTGGGGCGACAGGTGCGACGCCCGCCCCCGCTCTATCCCTGTGCACGCTAGCCGGCGCTGCTGTACATCCTGTGGCACATAGCGGCGTATGCGATGTTCGTAAATAATTAAACCATCATTTTCCATTTTTATTTACCTTTTCTTTTATTTGTAGTGAAGAATTCATTGCCCACACCTTACGGTTAAGTTACAGTTGCTGCACTGTTTTTGGAAACCTTGACATTTATTTTCTGTTCAGTTGTGGAGAGGTACAGTGAAGCTCTTGTTTTACATTTTGGTAGATTCAACTGGGTTTAGAGAAAGATAAAATGGAAGGTGAATGTTCTGGCTAGATAGATAATGTTTTTCAAACTGTTCCGAAATGGTTAGTTGTATGTGTACTGTTGTACCTAACTTAAAATAGATGTTTGTCGAATGGCTTTATATTACAGTTTTTCCATCAACAAAAAAAAAGAGAGATTTGATAACTAATGCCCCATAAATTCACTTAGATCAATATCATCTTTTTAAGTAAGCAATACTTGCCTCTGGTAGATAAACATATGAATGACAATCTCCATTTTAAACACTTTCTTGGAAGTTACTATTTGCAGTTGGAATATACTGTATTTGAAGTTGTATGATATGGTTTGTCTTTGTAGAAAATGTATTTGCTACTTACTTTACCACAATTAGCAGCAAAACTACCTGAAATGTAGTCAATCTTCATGCAGTTGCCAAAAATTTGAGGTTTTTATTTTAAGAAAAAGATAGGATAAAGTAAAATATGTGCAAAAATTGTTTACTCTCAACAAGAGCTGGATTTGTAAATTCACTTGTTTGATGAAACTTGTTACCAGTTCTATGTTGTGTATGGGCATGTTAATTATGGTCTCATTTGTTTATTCATAAGTGGTGAAATGTAAAACTGTGTTTAACTTTATCTTCCTCCTGTTTAACTTTTATCATTTATTTTTTCATAGGAAAAGCATTATTACATCCCACATAAACATTTTAGGAAAGATCTAGCACGTCATGATGGAAATAAATATGACATTAAAGAAATCTTTAAGTTTTCAAAAGTGGTTTGAAACTCTTTAAAACTAAAATATGGATCAAAATACGCCCACAGAAGCATGCATATTCATAGGTGTGCATACTTGTGTGTGCATAGGTTTACAAATTGCATGAATAATCTAAAAGCAATATGTTACATTTTACACTTCTCTCTTTTCTTCCCCTTATTCCCAACCATGCTAGGTGGTGAAAGCGATCATAGCCATTTTTGGTCTTGTGTTAGTCATGAAGCATTTGGAAAAAAATAACACTGTTGCACATAGATTAGTGACTGAAATTGTCACCTTGTGCATGCCTGTAACAAAAAACCTTAATTTTTGTTTCAGAATTACAACATTAGGAATTCTCCTTAATTTATAGGAAACAATACAAGCAATTTGAATGTGGAAAATTGTACATTTTTTTTTCCATTGCAATATAAAGTATAAGGAAACTAATTGAATATGTGCTGCAGAAGTCTTTTTTTTAAAAAAAAAAATAGTGAAAGAAAGCTTTCTGATGAGACCTACAACTAAAGCAGAAATATCTGTTGTATATTCCATTGGAAGCAACTTATTTTCCATACTCAGTTAAGATTGTTGCACTTCATCAAATAGTTGAGCTTGTTATTTGATATGAAGTTTTTCTGACTCGCAGTTCCACCATCCACCTACATGTTTTTGATAGTTTCATATAGTTACTCGATGTGAATGCTGGTATGGTTCCTACAAGAAGACTATAGCTGATTACTTTCCTGTTCCTAGTGAACTATCCAGACCGGACTCTCATGACACTGCCCTTGATGAGGCGTAAAGCCATAAACTGCAGATTACATTGACTAGTGTACTGGTGTGCATCCGCCCCCTCTCCCCAAAAATGTAGTTCTGCACCCTGTAGTTTTCTAATTAACCATACCTAAAATAAAGTTGAAGGTCATCTTCAAAGTAATTTATTTATGAAGAGACATAATTAAGTAGTAAAATAATTTGTATGTTGTATACTTATCTGACCAGAATGTTTTGCTCCCAGATGGATATATTTTGTTTCTGAAGATTCTTCTGTTTTTATCCCATTTCAATTTAAATGCTGATAATTGGTGATGCTTTGATGGGCAAAATATTTTTCTTTCTCATGTTTCAACTTAAATTTAAATCCTATATTCTTTCCTCTTATTAATATGCATGCTCATACATTATCTTTAAAAAAATAATTTTTAGGAAGAGTAACAATTTTTTTATGCAGCAAGACGGCATATTCCAGTTGACATTTTGAAAATTAAAAATTGGCGATTAATAAAATCAAATATTTATTTTGCCTTTTTAGAGGAATGCTCGAATTTATTAATTCGCAAATGTGCCATTATTACAACATTCAAAAAGAATACATTGCCTAACATAAGACAGGAACTAATTATTCATTCTCAAACAACTCCAGTGATGATTCAGTGTTGCTTGAATCCATAGCTACACAAATTGCATACATTTGTTCTGGATCCTATCCCACTAAGTCTTTCTATTGAAGAAACACACGTTCACACTACTGCAATGGTAAAAATATGTATCTTCAAAAGATCTTGTGTACTGTATCATCCTGCATTCTGATGTCAATGGAAGAAATTAAAGATGTTAGATTTTTCATTTATTTGTGTAGAAACAAGTGGAATATCTCCACAAACAATGTGGAAATGGTTTGTTTTTACAAGACAAGTGCAGTAGTAAACGATGTGTGAGCTGACATGTGACAGGGACCCCAAGTTTAAATCAAACTGGCTGATCTAAATTTTGGTTTACATGAATTAATTCATCTGAATGATTGAACGATTTCTTAAAATGGCCTGCCCTATTTTTTTAAACTGTTCTTTCAAGTACTTTCCTAAATAAATTGCTGTAATTAATATTTTAATATGATCTAAATCACCAAAGTCACTAAAAAAAAACTATTTTTGAATTGTTTAATATATGGGGCATCGTGTATTTTGTAAGTGTGTGAATTTTATGCTGAAATGATTTTTTACTCTGACAAAAGAGCATTAAAATGTTTTGATAGATTTTCAAATAGCAATTAAATAATCAAGCCTAATTGAAGTAATAATTGTGTTGTGTTGATTATTTTAAAATAATAAGAATAATTCACTCACATGCCTCAAAATTCTAAGGTAATTTATTGAAAAGGGTTTTTGGCCTTTAGTCAAAATTGCAAATAATTGTTATGTAACTATGTGGGAATGTATTCACATGATACCTTAGCATATGTTATTAATGTAACGCTGTAATTGTTATTCCCTGTTATTGTTTTTTCCCTGTAACTGTATGATTTGGAAATGAAAATAAGAAAGGACTGGGAAAATTAACCAGTCACTCACCACAGACGATAGCACAAGATGAACGACGAACACACAAATAACACACTTTACAATATTTCAGCATAAACAAACCTTAATCATAATTGGAGGAAATTTGGGAAGGGGGTGGGATGTATGTACATGTACTCACCACATGATCAAATCCCCAAAGATAAACCAAGTGGGAAGGGTGGGAACGGCAGTTGTGTGTTAAGAAGTTTACTTATGTTAATTATAATTTTTGTAATATTACAAGTAAAATGATCTGAATAGAATTTTTCCAAGAAAATAAAAACTGAAATAAAAACTTTTTTATTGTGTAAATTTTTTTAAAATAAATAAAAGTAAATTAATTCTATATTTGTATTAAAAATGAGTGGTGGAGACATCTAATGCATCTATTTTCCATGATAATGTTTGAAATGATAAATCATTTCAAATGAATTTTTTTCTGCATTGCAACTAGACCTGTTCAGCTTTGTGTGTTGCAGAAGAGAGAATATTTTTACTTCTGTAAAATTGTAATGTTAACTGAATGCTTCAATGAAATTTTTTTATTTAATGAAACTTCTTCATTTATAAGTGGTTGTGAAATTGCTTCATTGGTTCTAGTAAACGCTCATTTTAATTTACTGATAGTGTTTCCATACACACAATATCTTAAATGTATCAATGATAACTACTAATCTTTTGTTGAATCATTTTATATACAGTCCATTCAGTTTGATCCTCTTCCACTGCTAAAATTTACGTAAACTAATGCCAGTTGAGTGAAATATCCCTCCTCTCATTTACTTTCATAATTTTAACCTTTCACCAGAAATTAATATATGATCTTGAATTGAAATATTCCTCGTTATGGCACTTGTTGATAGACAATGTACTATTTAGCTCTGATTTTTTTCTGTATTCAGTATATATTCTATTTTTGTGCTAATATAGAACCATAGTTAGGTACATAGGAGGTATAAAAGTGAAAAGTGGTTTTAGTTTTATGATTCTTGTAGAGTGCTGTATGATGGAGATGAGATTAATTGACTGGAGTAAAGTTCTTTTTTATTTGGTGTTGGGTTTAAGGAGTTCATGATGATAGTGGATTGTTGTGGAAAAACAATCATTTCACAAAAGTAGTAGCTACTAATTAATGTTGGTAAAAGAATAATTGAAACCAACATTTATGTATATTTGCTTGCCTGATGATTAGTTTGGTGATTAAAATATTGCCTATGTCAGTCTCATTTCGATGTGCAAAAATCAATTGTACATCTGCCTTTTCTTTTTCATCCATTTGAAGTGGATTCCAACCTAGTTTTTGATTGCATCTCGATAGGTTCAGGGGCACATCTATACATCACAATACATATATATATATATATTTGTTTGTTCTTCATACAAATCCCCAGTTTTCATCCGATCTCGATGAAACTTTGCACACTTATCCTTTGAAACAAGGAGAAAAATACTGTCTGCAATTGGTTGAAAAATTATATGTATAAATAAAACATGTTGTCTTATAATTTCAAAAAATTACTGAACGGTGATAGACGCGTTGGATGTCTAGGTCTCTGTACTGCCTTTCCATACAGCAGTCAGGTAGCTCAGTGGTTAAAGCACTTGCTTACTGATGTTTGGATCGTGGTCTTCCAGTTCAGATCTCTGTGGTTGCAAAGATTTTTAAAAATTGTTTTTGATCGTAAGAGTCATGCCTGGTCCATCGGTTATTCGGATTGAATGTTAAACTGTAGATATCACAAATTTAGGGGTGCAATATGTGGCAAATTGTAGGTAGTCTTGCAATGCTGTAGGTGTACACTTTTTTACAACATATTGGTCCCTCAGGGGTGATTCGCAGTCGGTGTGTATAAATCTGCATTAATGATACTATAAATGCGTCTATAAATCTGCATTAATGATACTATAAATGCGTCTATAAATCTGTCTTTTTGTTACATTTTGATGACTAAATGTTATACCGATGTTGACAGAATTTGACACGAAAATCTGTAGGAAAGGCACAGGATACTTTTTTTCGGTATGATTTAACAGTTGTAGTCGCGAAATTTTGAGAACTTGTCGAATGGTGACAGAGACGGCTGTGTGTGTTAGTCTGTAATGTTACGTCGTTTGCGCAAGGTGTGCTTCTCGCGAATTATGTTAGTGTATAATTGGTTAATAAATTTTGTTTAGAAAAAAAATCTATTATTTAGTATAGATGTAGATTTCCTCTGTCCTATTACTTTGTGTCTGCTTAAATGTTTCTGGCACCAGTTTGTCTTTTTTTTACATGCCTTGTGGGCGTAAACTGGCCTAAGTTGTAGCTCTAGGAGAGCACAAGCAGCTAAAGTTATTAGAACCCAAGAATTGGATGCTCATGCTGTAGAAAGGAGAAAAGACCAAGCTGAAATAAAGCTACCACATCCCCCTCCTCCACATCCCCTCACCTTCGTTTGTTTTTCTGTTTTTAAATATGTTAGAAATTGATTCTCTTCAAGAGAGAGTTTCAACGGTAGAATGATATAGTGATGGCTTTCCTGTCATATTATGCCGAATCGGTGTTGTTTGGGACCAATCCTTCATTACCAACAACTTTCTATATTCAATTGTGGCAAAGAAATTGTTAATCCACGCGTACAAAGTCGTGGGTAGATAATCCCAGTTAGCTGCTCAGAGTGCAGTTGCCCAGTGAATTGGTTGGTGAACATTTTTCCACCATAGCTTATTAAAAAATGTGTAACAAAATTGTGCAGAGTGTATAAAACTGTAATGTAGAGTGATTAGCTTTTCAGTACAAATTTCAGTTGCTGATGATACCTCTACGGCCTAATATTCACTAGAATTCTTTTTAGTGATTCATTGTTACAGGGATGTGTCTGTGCTGCCTCATTTCAATGTTGCAATGCTGCCTCAACACTGCCCCACAGCAAAGAGTCACGTCTGCACTGCCAGAGGCATCCACATTCACTTTCAAAATAATTTTCTTGGTGTTATGATGTGTGAGAAGTTTGCACCTGCAGGAGTGTTAGTGGAACTTCTTTCGTTAATTAAAAAAAAAAAAACAATACGGAAGAAAAAAAAGGCCATGGTAGTTGTTTTATCGGGGAAATATTCATACCTATAATCTACTGGATACCTTTAAACTCGAACTTCGGGCCAGTTTAGGGAATGTTGTGAGCATGTCTCAAACTGATGTTGAATGTCTTTTCTGAATGGCGAGGCATTGGATTTCCAAACGATACTACCGGCAGACAATCTATTTTCCTGATATCAAGCAAGTAATAACACATTTTGTACAGTGTGTGAGGCAATCATACTTAACACACAAAGATTGATAATTACAAACCCATATCTCTTCTATCAGCATTTTCAAAAATCTTAGAAAATGCAATGTACAGAAGGGTGTATGCACATCTACAAAAGAATGACCTACTCAGTAAAGTACAGTTTGTTTTTAGACAAGGTGTTTCAACAGATTCAGCAATTTTTGCTTTTGTGAACAACATACTGGAATCGATGCATAAAAAATTAAATTCCCTTGGTATATTCTGTGATCTTGCTAAGGCTTTTGACTATGTTGATCATGACATTCTACTAGGTATATTAGACCACTATGGAGTTAGTGGTAAGCCAGAACTATGGTTTAAATCATACCTGGAAAATAGAAAGCAATGTGTATCACTGAAAGATGCTAATACAGGAGATGTTATAAACTCAGAATGGGGTATAGTTAAATGTGGTGTGCCTCAGGGTTTATTTCTTGGCCCTCTGCTGTTCTTAATCTATATAAATGATCTCCCACATATACTAGGTGATAATGAATACATTGTGCTCTTTGCAGATGATATTAGCATATCGTTGAAAGACCCATCTGTATAAAACCTTGAAAATGCAGCAAATGTTCCTATAAAGAAAATCAACAGGTGGTTTAATGCTAACAAACTAATACTTAATGAAGAAAAGACAGTTACTTCAATTTGTTACAAAAAATAAAACAAAGGGCAGCTATAATGTGATATCAGAAGGAAAAGCAATCAATGAAAGCAGTTTCACAAAATTCCTGGGTGTATATATAGATAACAAATTGAACTGGAAGCAACATTTTCAACAACTTCTTAAAAAACTGAGTTCTACAACATTTTCACTGAGGGTAATATCTATAATAGCTAATATAGAAACCAGAAAGTTAGTATATTTTGCATATTTTCACTCCCTGCTCACTTATGGCATCTCATTCGGGGGAAACTCGTCACAAGCACAGAGGGTATTTAAATTGCAAAAGCGTGCTATAAGAACTATTTGTGGAGCAAGCCCACAGACGTCGTGCAGAAATCTATTTAAAAACCTGGGTTTACTAACAATGCCAGCACAGTGTGTATACTCCGTACTATCATTTGTAGTGGAAAATCCTGAACTCTTCAATCTTAATGCTGACATACATAGCCATAATACTAGAAATAAATATAATATTCACAAGGATTACAAATCACTGTCAATTGTACAGAAAGGGTTAACATTTATTGGAGCTTCCTTATTCAATGTCTTACCAACAGAAATTAAATGTTATGTACGAAAGCCCAACTACTTTAAGTCCAAACTGAAAGTTTCTGCTTCAGAACCCATTTTACTCTTAGAAAGAATTTGGTAACTAAGAATGACTGATAAAATAGTATACAGGGTGGTCCCGAATTCATGGTACAAACTTTAATGGTAGGTACAGGACATTGTAACAATGATTTATTGTATAGGAATGTATGGTCGCAAGTGATGCGGTGAGGTGAAAACGGGAAATAAAAGGAAAGAAATGATTAGTTGGTAACATTGCCGGTAGAGGGCAGTAGATGTCTAGCCGCCGTTCAGCATGATGCATCGCAGTAGGGAAAAGCGCCATTCACAATTGTGCTGCCGTAGACGATGGGTGACTCTACGTATGCCGAAAAAGCAGACATGCATTACATGTACAGCTGTGCAAATCGAGCATCGATTACTTTTTATGGGGACATCTAAAGCATCTTGTTTATGAGACTCAGATGAGGATCTTGTTGCTCGCATATCCGTAGCTGCTGAGGTGTGCGTGAAATACCAGGCATCTTTGAACATGTAAGCCAATCTCTCCACCGACGCTGTCAAGCATGTATCGCTACTGGTGGACGCAATTTGGAACACTTAATGTAAACGTGACACTTGTCAACAACACTTTCAATAAAAGCTTTGTTTTTCCTTTCGGCTGTTATTTCCCCTGTTTACGCCACACCGCGTCACATGCGACCATACATTCCTATACAATAAATCATTGTTACAAAGTCCTGTACCTACCAATAAAGTTTGTACCATGAATTCGGGACCACCCTGTATATGGTGTATGGAAGGGGAAGGTGACAAAGTTGTCCACAATTACTAAAATGATATATGGTTTTTCTTTCTGTTGAAACTTTTGACAATTTAAGTAATTATTGTGTTTACATAATTCCACTCATATATATAGTAACTAACATGGGATAGCATGCATTCAAAAACTGCTGTGAAAAATTATTGTTAAGTAATTGACTGCTTACGAGTTGTTGGTAATATAATTGATATTGTTAATAAGAGTATGTACTGTTCCAAATAAATAGTAACTAACATGATATAATATGTAGTTGTAGATTACAGTGAAACTTTTATGGTAATTGGTTGGTAAGAAAATAACTGGTTATTAGAGCGCTGGTAACAAGTGTATACACTGTTCCACATAATAAGTAGTAATTAACTTGGGATTGTATTTGTAGATTACAGGGGATATAGATTATACTAATGGGTTGTAGCTAACTTGTCAATATATAATAATATTATAAATTATATAGTAATATATTTGACATTATTAATAAGCTTATGTACTGCTCCACATTCCCGAGATTATTCTCACATGGGATGAAAGTGAACATATCTATCTATCTATCACATTAAGATAAATAAAATTAATCCATTTAACAAAATTTATATAGTACAATAAACATCCATATCCTTTAATTTCTCAAGAAGTTTACTTTCGGAATGTAGATGCTGAACTAGAATTTTACAATTTTGAGGTGTTTTGCAGTGGGAGAAAGGCAATGGCCTTACAGTCGTTCAACTGAAGTAGTCTGAGGAGTTCAGTACAAACCCCTTAGTTTTTATTTTGCAATGTTTGTAATTTCTTGTTTCAAGTATTTTTTCCGTTATGGTTTTATGCCTGGTCATAGTCAAATTCATTAGAGAATAAAAGAATTTGGTGCAAGGTACTTGAAGGAATTCAGCCATGGCCTTTTGAAGGAACCATCCTGGTATTTTCCTAGTGTGAATTTACGAAACCATAGTAAAGGGAAATCTGGATGGTTGTATAGGGATTTGAATCTCTGTCCTTTCGAATGCAAGGCCCAAGCATTACTGTTCACCCACCCCGCTCTGTTGCCCAGTGTTATTTCTTTGTCAGGCCTGGCACTAGTTTTCAGTTAATCTGGAATTAAATCACCGAAAATATTTAAACTATACTCATGATTCAATTGTGGGCAGCAAGAACAGCAAAACTTCATACCTGTACCAAGAGCATTTCTTTGGTTAAGTTCCACTGTTTTTCTCTAAAACCAGCTTTTATCTTCCATTTGAAACTGTTCCCTTGATGTATGAACTTTCTTTTCTGTTTTGGCCATTGAAAATTTAAGTTTTTCAGCTAGCCCCATAATAGTAACTGCTTTTCTATTCTCTTTCTGTACCCAAATGATGAAGTGTCTCAAAAACGTGTTGTTTGCAGATTTTCTATTAGTTGAAGAGTGACATTTGTGATCCACAAATCATGCATGAAGAGTGAATTTATTTAATAAAGATGAGAGCATAACAGTTTGTGAACTAATTATGCACAACCCACACCACTTCCCATGCACATAGTTTAAAGGTTTTTAAGGAACTGAACTGGGTGCACTGTGTTACAAACGCATCCACTCTGCATGAGTTACGTGAAAATTTGACCAAGAAAACCATTTCAAATGGGACACAAATACTCTGCCTCGTAGCTCCCAAGATTCAATATTCAATTTCAGACGCAGTTGAGGTGAGATCCTTACTTGCGGCTCCTTGTCATAGATTCTCTAGGTACACAGAACTGCGACAGTGACTCCAGTGTGTACTAGGCTTTTGAGGGGTAAAATGTATTTTAAAAAAATCAGCTTATCTTCAATAACTGATGGGCATTATTGTCATACAATTTTTTTTAACGTAATCTTTTACCCAAGTTGCACTGTTTAACATACTATTTTTAATTTGTTCCAGTAGTTTACTGACTCTACCCTGTAATAATATTGAAGCAAGTGAATATAGCAGTTTTGTGAATGAACAATACAATGCTAGTATGTGTTTGCTGCTACATTCTAATTTGAGAAGGTAACAATTTAGGTCTGTGCTCACAAATACGTAATTTGATTTTATTTATTCCCAAAATTTAGAAAAGACACTGGTTACTGCAAATGGAAAAAAAACCTTCCTTTTCATTTCTTTGTATTAATATGTACAGTCTAAACTGAAGTAGTACCCTAAACTGAAAAACTACTAAATACTGGTAAGACGTGTTGTTCATTAGTATGCTCATTTTAAGAGTAGTTCTTATTCCTTTCTTTTTCCCATATGTCATGAAATTTGCGTGTCTGCTCATAGTGCAACATGTTTTTGACTTTACGTACCTGACTGTTAGGAAATAAGCAGTTATATTAGTGCCACTGAGCTCTTGGGATTTTGAAGCTTACGATGTTAAACATTGATAAGTGGAATATGTGCTTGTGAATTCATAAGATATTTCTAGATTAAAAAAGTGGAAATTACTTGTAATATAAATGTATTAGCAATATGACAGAAAACATTATCTAGGCTCTGTCATTTTTCTTAAGGGAATATTTGGCAGGTGTATTTTAGAATCATTGGTCTTGGTTTTAGTAATGCACATTGTGTTGTAAAAGAATAGGGAGGGTATTTAGTGAATATTTTACACAGTATCGTGATCAGTCACCAAATGGTGATATAATAATGTAGAAATAAGTAAATGCAAGTATTTTATTCTGAAGAGTAGTAGTAAGTATGTCTTATTGTAAAAAAATTATCATTATATAATGTTTAGTTGCAAAACATTTAAAAAATAGATACTGTCTTTTTGTCAGGTTTAATTTGTTTTTTTTGTCAAAATTCTTTACAAAACTTCTTTGAAAACAATGTTAGAAGTGCCTGTTGTGTCCCTCTACATTGTGGGAACCTGAGAAAGAATGAAAAAATTAATATAATTAATAATCATAGATTGTAAGACGAAAAGTTTATGCTTAGGGTGGAGCATAAACACTTGTCTTAGCTCTGACCGTGCGTAGCCTAGGATGTTAAAGTTCTGACCTGGCCGCCATATAGCTTATTTAACCAAAAGCTACAGAAAGGTATAAGTTCAGATGATGTTCACTAATCCATTCTCATTAGATAACTATATTCTTCAAAATTTTACAAAGCCAGAAAACTGCACAGGCAATCAGACAATTTTACCAAAGAAATGTTTTTGCAAGTTCGATTAACCGTTCGAGCCAGACAACACCCCAATAGTTCGCATTCAAACCTTTTAGTTGTAGAAATTAAAGTGAATCACACGCTCCCATTGTTCCACTGTTTGTTTAATACCGAATTTAAACACTCCCGAGGCCTCATTTGGAAAAATACTATTTCAAATCGACATTATAATTAAACTGAATGATCTACGCTGCATATTCACGAGCCTACAGGTTTTCAAAGCTAACCGATTGCTACTACGCTATTTTGCATCTTGTCTCGTGCACTGCTACTTGAAGACTGAGCCTAACGTAGTGTTGCATCGACTGCTTCTGTATGACTGAGGCCGACCAACTGAATGTACTCATCTATATCACCTCGCGCTCCCTGCTTCTTGAAGATTCCTGATGACTGCTCTCTCACGAAATGTGGGAACAAGCTCTTTTCCTCATTCACATCGATAGATCCTGGGAGGCTGATCAGATATCAAATCACATGCCAGAAAGAGCTTCGTCATAAAATATGACATTTACACTAAAAATAATTCTATCTCTTTGAAATTTTGCAAATACCTAGATCTTTAAGCAAACGTTAACTTTAGTTATCATACAATAATATTTAAGCCGAAAATAAATACTTTAAATATGAACTTCAACTCCAGGTGAATGCCGAAAACTAATGTAACAGAAAAAAACTATCTTGAAAGCTATAAAAACCTGATTCCTATCTTGAATTATCATAGAAAATGACTATAGAAATTAAATGCAATACTAGTATTCAATCTAACTTGTGGTTCTGGGAATAAAATTTTGTTACGTAGTTACAAAATTCAACTGATAGCTTACAAAATATAATATCAAATAAATAAGAAAATGTTTGCTCCACCTTTGCTGGTGATGCAGGTCAATGTTATTGATGTTTACAGCAGTAATTTGGTTTATACTTTGATTTAATTCAGTTTATAGCACATTTATAATATGTTTATAATGATTTATGACATCGGTTTATAATACGTTGATTTAGTTTGGTTTTTTCACATGATAGATTAATAAATCAGTGGATCCCAAATGGTGGCCCGCAGAGCCCTGGGGTTCCGTAGAAGGGTCACAAGGGTTCTGTGTTCGTCCGAGAATTAAATAAAATGTTTGTTGAAACTGTGCCATGAGAAGGCTATCATTGTTCTGGTTCCATTTGCAATGACTTACCGATGCGAGACTAGTTTTTCAGCTTACGCTTATAAAATGAGGATCCACCAAAAAATGTATGATCAATTAGGGTTCCGTGGCCATATAAAATTGGCAACCGCTGTGATAGATTACACTTGTGTAAAGAATGTAAACAACTGCCATATTAGTTAAACTATCAATAGATGGTGCCTTCTACATTCTTCCTGCAAATATGATTTTTATAAAAAGTTTTTAAAATAATGTTTTTTTGGTGAAAACATTAAGTTTAAATTTTTTTTATTAGTAGGGAGCAATTTGCTTTGAGAATTAACATATATGATAATTGGAAACGATGAATAGCTTCACACAATGTTTTTGAGAAAGTAATTTTAAAAAATCACATCTTACTCTTACGAGGGGACTATCAGACTTGGTAATGATTACTTTTGATGATTCTTACAAATTTAGTTGGGCAATATTTTCTTAGTGGCAGTTCCAAAGGATTTGGGCCTAGTTTCAGAGTTGTCTCCTCACAGTTTTAATAGCAGTTTACACGCAAAGTACATAGAAATTTGACAAGGGAATTGGGGCATCCAAGTGTGCGAGGTCGCCAACTATGGAACTATCACACTGTACAATCGGGTTCACATCCAGCTCCATATAAACTTTTTTTCCTCGGCTATAGATTCTGTTATTTTTAATACCTCTATAACTGTAATTTATCAGTGTTAATGCAGTATTGTTTATCCTTTAACTGTTATCATTCATTTTTCATCAGTATTGATAATTTGTTGCAACAAATAGAAAAAGTAATTTTTGCTACATATGAAATATATTGAAGTCCCTAGTTTCATGCAAATATATCTTTAAACAAAAAAAATTACTTCTACTTCTGATATGAAGAACATTGGCTCTTTTTTGCCAAATCTGAGTTCACCTATTTGAAGTGTAGATTCTAATGTTGGAAAAAGGTTTTTAATTCATTTGCAGGAAACAAAAGCTGCTAAAATTTTTTTGTTTGAAGTAACTAAAAAAAAAAAAAAAATAATCTTAATTTTTGAGTGTAACCTCTAGATAGGCAACATATATTAACAGCACAGGAGGCATAAAGTGGGCAGTTCTTCTAAGATGTATGTGTGTGTGTGTGTGTGGGGGGGGGGGAGGGGGGGATGATATTTTATCATTCCATTTCCCTGTCCATTATCCGTTTTTAACCTTTCATAATCTTGTACCAATATTTTGTTCTGTTTGTTCCAGATGAGCTTGGATATGATGTGATTGGTGAATATCCAGTGACAAGGTCTGCCGAATGTGCTCGAATTGGCAATCAGGGTTATGTGTTTACATTTGAAACAGAAAGTCTGCTTTTTAGGTTTCAAGATGCAGCAGGTTGTAACACTACAGATTTACATTGTTTTTGATCAGAAATAGTTCTTAATAATTCTGGTTTCTAAATGATTTACTTGTTACAGATGCTCGTATTTTTCATGAGGCTATATTGAAAATAAAATCGGGAAAAGATTCTTCTGTTTTTGCAAATCGTACTGAAGATTCTTCAGCTATGCAATACTTCCAGGTAAGTAGGTATCAGGCAGATAAAATTTGGATGCATCAAGTGTGCACTAATTTCTAAGCATTTTTTTTAGAATTTTCTGGATTCAGACTGTATTAAGTTCTATTTTTAAGACTTGGGACAAAGCTTCACCTTCATTTCAAGTGAAGATGTTCAGAGTAGTGTGGAACAAATGCCCATTAAAGACCTACAGTTATTTGTACCAATGCTGTGATTAATAACTGTACATTGGCAGAATTATTTTAATCTTCATGAAAGATAGAACTTTTTAATGGTAAGCCCAAACTGGGCTCAGTAATTGCACGTTATGTACAATTTCATAACTTGACTTGGCATGGTTTGTTAAGAAAATGTTTATTTGATTTTGAACACAAAACTAATACTTACTTTTAGTGATTTAATAAAATGTTCTGAGCATCATTTAGTTAGTATTATGAATTTTGTTTCTGCTAAAATGTTTGTCTGCAAGGAGGTGGGCTTACTCAGTATTATAAGCCATTGTTAAATTTTGTCTTAAAGAAAATCAGCTTTTGTTTGTGAGCAAAGGTGGATGATATTTTAAACAAATGTGTGTGTATTCAGTGCCATGTTAAAATATATCACACTTAGTAGCTGAAGCTTATAATTGTATCAATGATTTAACAATAAGCAGCATTTAGTACGGTTAGAGACCTAAAATTTATGGATAACATAGTTATAAACTATACTATGCTAGAGTCATTTAGTCTGTTAATGGCTGGATACACTAGGGGACAAATATGACACACAATATTGCATGCAACATTTTTGCGCATCATCTAAATGTTGCAGGACATGATGCGTGATGCTGCCTCCAGAGCGAAAATGCGTTTCACATGTCAGTCCTACATCATTTGTTGTCAAGTGTATTCGTGTACACAACATGCCACTCAACATGTCGGTGCTGTGCGAAAATGAAGTAGAGCTACAATCAAGCTCTACCAGAGTTAATGGGTTGTTGTGGGACTGTTCAAACCTTGATTACAAAAACAAAATAAAGGAAATTGATGTGGGAGGATATTGCCAAGGCACTGATATTCCCAAAAACGAAATAATGGCCAAAGTGCATCCTCTCCACTCACAATTTATTAGTTAAAAGAGGAGTTTTACATCTTCGAAAACCACTGGTAGCGGACGAGACAATGTGAAGTCCAGGCTATGGTTTGTGTATGAGGCAATGAAATTTTTATGAAGGGTGCAACAAATTCCGGTGACATGAACACATTTGAGTAGGTCACGTTTAATTACTTATTTGTCTGAATTTTGCTTATGCAATGTTAAAACAGTTGTTAAATGCTAGAGGGGATCATTTCTTTTCTACATATAACATGGTTATGTCCAAAAAATTATTCTTTGAGGAAGCTTGTTTAATCACAGAATACTCAATAAAATTGTTTCTTATATCCATAGCAGATTGAAAGTAGTGCCTTCCTCTAGCATTAAAATTCAGCATATTTCTCCTTGTAGTAAGTAATTCCGCATCCACAACCTTCTCTTTCTTTTACATTTCCCTAAACTACTTGGTATAAGTATGTATACTGCACTAATCAAGGCAACCTCCTTGGACATCATTTCTACAAGAGTTGACTAGTGTGGCATGCAAAATATTCTGCAACATTGTCCCTGGTAGTTGCTGAGCAACGTGCTGCACAACATTCACTCAGTTTGTTCCCTAGTGTATTCAAGACTTCAGTTTTATGAAAAGTTTTTAGTAATTATGTTTTTATCTGCCTTAAAGCTGTTAACTATCTTAGCCTTTAAATCTGAATTTTTATTTTCCAGTTTTATGGATATTTATCTCAGCAACAAAATATGATGCAAGACTATATCAGAACTAGTACGTATCAGAGAGCCATTTTAGCGAATTTGGATGATTTTAAGGACAAAGTTGTTTTGGATGTTGGTGCAGGGTCTGGGATATTGTCTTTCTTTGCCATACAAGCTGGTGCTAGAAAAGTGTATGCTGTTGAAGCAAGTACAATGGCACACCATGCTGAAGTAAGTTGATAATCAAATTTCTTAAAAAATTAAAATCACAGAATTTTACTAGATTTAATAGTTCAGTTTTAATTTATTTTGCTTCATGAATTATAATTTTCTTACAGTTTGAGATATTTGTAGTATGCTGATTAAAAATCGAAGTTTTGATGTCTAAAACATTTTTTTTTTTGCTTAATTCTGATAATACAAACCAGAAAAGTAAAAATGCAATGAATTTATTTCTTTATGAAGTTTGTCTCTAGTTTTGCTGAAATCTAACAGTTCAATAGGATACATGACTATTTTCTCAAAAGTTGTCAGTAACCAAAAATATAAATATTAGGAACAAACAAAGTAGAAAATGAAAATTTTGTGGTTTTTTTCTTTTAAATATCTTGATCTCAATGTTGGCATCTAAATGCTAGTAGCTGATGTTTTGGCTTGTGTTACTTCAGTATGCATTATGTACTGTTGTAAACATACCAGTAGTTCGTAGAACTCATTTTATGGGCTAAATTAACGGTTAACTATCTGTAGATAAATAAATCATGACTTTGGAAGTTAAGTATCATGTGCTCCTATAGATGTATTTATTAAGTGTTAAAATTATACATACAATGTTTGTATCATCTGCTTCATGAATTAAATGTATAGAAGTACATAGCTCATCTAGCAAATTTGTAATAACCTTGATGAGCATGGTGGGTGAGCGGTAACACTTTGGTGTTACATTTTGGAGGATGCAGGTTTGAATCCTTGTCCGGCCATCCAGATTTCGGTTTTCCATAATTTCCCGAAATCACTCCAGACAGATACAGGGATGGTTCCTTAAAAAGGCTAAACCAAATTCCTTTCACATCTTGTGCCCACCTCTGCTCCCCCCCTCCCCCAATCAGTTCCCGCCTCTAATGTCATTCACGAGTAATAAAGCCATAAGCTTAAAAAAAAAAAAAAACCTACTTTTTGTGCTCCATTCTAACTTGTCTGTGATTGGTGGTATAGTTTATGGTTATGATGTAGTTTATCATGTTGTATGGTTACCACTTGTTCATTGCCTACTTACATACTCAGTAAATAAGTAATGTTTTCTATTTAATGGCTGCTTCCGCTAATATTGCTCCTTTAAAACTTTTTCTTTCTAGGGTATACCATATAATTTTCTGAAAGCTATCCTCTAAAATCTAACGTTCAAGTGCAATGCCTAGAAAGACTTCTTATTGTATAGCTTTTCTTGATTAAATGGCAGTAAGCACACTTTTCAGCACTAAACTTGTGCTTTTAATTTTTTGAATACATATACGTTCATGGAAGTTTTGATGTTCTGGAATTCTGCTAGTCGGAATGCTGTTGGATGCGAAAAGCATTCCCAGCATTATCATATCAATTTAGGGTAAATTAGGGCTGCTTGTTTTGGTAAATCTAGCTTCCATTGCAAACATTACTTGTTTTACGGTTTGGTAACAATAACTAAATTATATATTGACTTCAAACCTTAAATAGATGGTGCAAAGATTGTCAGCATACTCTAAATACACTGGCGCAAAACTGATGTTTACTATGGACCAATATCATGCGCTCTGATTTTTGATTGGCAATATCTAACAAGCAACTCTATTTTCATGTTTTTATTATATTAATACAGTAGAGCTCCAAGTATCCGAATCAATTGGGACCAGACCCCATTCAGATAATTGGAATTTCAGATAATTGGATTTTTTCCGAAAAGGAGTCTATCTAAACTAATTACTGTACGTATGTTGAAAATGGGTGAAAAATTATTTTAAAGAAAAGGAGTTTTTAATTAATTAAATTATAAGGCAACACTTTTACATGTTAAGCGCACTTACAAGTGCTGTACATCAGTACAGCAGGTACTGTAAATAAAAGTCATTGCTTGCTTATCCTCACGGCCAAAGTAAGCTGTTTGACTGTATTCATTCGTTTTCGGGCAGCCAAGTCACGCATCCGCTTGACAGAGTTGCATGTGGTCACACTTAGGCTGACGTTCCATCCACTTCAACGCAGTTTCAAGGCCAGCAAATTCTTGACTTACTGATGGTCCCGTGTGTACTTCAACTTCAATGTTAAGGTCATCTTCATCCTCGACACTTTCTTCTTTCATACTTTCAATAAGTTGTTCCTCATTTAGAATTTCATACGCAGGGTCTGACGAATCACACATCACCCACTCTCCGAAATCTTCAGCACTAACTTCTGAATATCCAGGAATTTTCAGAAGAATGTTTCTGAATTTCTCAAGTGACACGTCATACCCATCTTCTCCTGTCTCTTCCCCTTCCTTTTCTTGAGCTTCTTTTTAATTTTGCTTCCTTGTCTTCTTCAGTGGATATGCCTTTCAACTTGTTCCATGCACATCTGACTGCCTTAAATGATTCAAATAATCAGCGATTCTGATAGTCAGAGTTCAGATAATTTGAGTTCTACTGTAAAATGTTTTTGACTGTTACTCAACAAAGTTTATTTTCGCTATCATTAAAAATTATTCTGTCATTGACAATAAAAGCTTCATAGTTCCTGTTCTATTCAGTTTTTGTTCTGCAATTTTCTGTCTAAGAAGACAGTTTGAAAGATATTTTTTACTTTTGAAATGCAACAGTTTGTCAGCGAATGAGATATATAACAAAATAGTTCTGAGTAAAATGACTTATGGAATGATGTGATTTAAAAAAAAAAAAAAAAACTTAAGTGTGCACAGTAGGAATGATGACTTTTCAAGCATTGTGCTTTGGATCATATTTTTCTTCTTTAAATTATCAAAGACAGGGAGATTAGGGTAACTAACTCTCCTGTATTTTCTGGAAACTTCAGTATTTGAACATATATATAAAGTTCCCTATCAACCAAATAATTTCCATCATTCTTGTTATGAGTTCCCACAACCAAAGAGTGCAGAATTCAATTGTATTCGGCCTGAACAGGACATGAGTTGTTATTGCTATTCTCTGGTCAAAGACCACTGTTGATGTATAGCAGTTTGTTTCCACAGTCCATTCTTCTTTTATTGCTGTCCAGTTTTGTATGGTTTTGTAATTTCCACATGGTGAAAAGGGGATTTAACATTACAAAAACCCATCTAGAAATGTGATAGATACAAATAATATCCTTGTAAACAAAATTAATAAAAAAAGAAAAGATATTTATGTGCATGTTTGATCCAGTGGGAAAAACATTATTTTTGATGAAGATCAGTGCCATCCAACAATTACAATGCATACTGTGTTATCTGAAAATGGGAGTTAAGCATTGGGGTGGGGGAAAACTCTGCTTGTAAACAATATTCCTGTACCAAATGTCATAAACAAAAGGAAGCGATGTGAAGACATCTTCAAATTTTAGCTAGTTTTTTGGTAATCATAAGAATAACTTGAATGAAATAGCAGGTGTGCTAGTGTTGGTTTTTCATAATGAAAAAAAAAAAAAAAGATATAAACTACCAAACTGGACCACATGGCCTGTGTGAATAAATTATTTAAGGACATTTCCCACCACTCCATTAATGCCGTTATGTCCTGTGGGTAAATAAAAGGCAGAAGCCAATTTTAGAAATGATTTTGCACCAAGAAGTTTACTGGACTTCATTGATATACTAAAAGAGCCTTTATATTTCAGCAACTTTTTCTCCATTCCCACTAATTCCTTCAATCATAAAAACAGAAAGATGTTTCCTATGGTTGTGAGGTATTATTGAAAGCTCATGCTATGCATGATGTGCTAAAAACTTCCTTTTATATCCATAATTTGTTTGTAGATCATAATCATCATCTCTTGAATGTTTCCAATTTCGTGCTTATTTTCAAAGCGAGGCTCCATCTACTGCTAGCCTGCTAGGACTGCCATAGTTTTGATTGGAGGAGCAGATGTGTTGGTACCTGTCTGTGAAATGTGTAACTTGGGGTCTGTGTTATAAGTGTATTTTTGTTTGTGAAATGTGTAGTTTATAATGCAAAGATTGTTGACCATCCTAGCATTCACTTAGACGATTGTGGAAAATTATCTAAAAATCCTAATCAGGATGGCTGGTACATGGGGCCTAGGATTTTAGCATTAGCCCATTGTATCTCCTCGATCCAGTGTGCTGGTACTTCAACACATTCGGCCACATTGGTGGGTGGTTTAGGTATAAAAAATCTAACTCCATATTGTGAGCTGTGGAAAAAATCATTGTGTGATGAAACTTCTTAAAGACCAGCGAAATTTTGGATAATGCCACAGAAGATGTAGATATTGATGTTTTTAAAATAGATGAACACTTCTCCTTAATGGTGAAAAGAAGAGAACAATTTAAGTAATTCTTTTTTTTCATTGTGTCACTACCTAGCTTCATGTGGGGTTAGTACACAATAGCTTAATCTGAGCTATGACCTTTAGTGTAGCCTAAAGGGTAGATTGTCAATCGGTCGTCATCTACAGAGGTTGGACAAAATAATATGAACACCATGCGATAGAGTACAGGTTGTTGCATGTTGCCACCACTACTTCCGTGTGAATACTGCAGTTGACGTGCCAGGTCTTGTAGGTTGTGTCCCAGTCTATTATACACTGTGTTCTGCGATGGTTATAACAAGCGATCGGTGAAAGGGGTGATCCCTCAGACTTCGAAAAAGGGCAAATCGTTGGAGCTCGGTTAGCGAAAGTGTCTGTGACGAAAACAGCTGAAGTGTTTAACATCTCACAAGCGACAGTATTAACGGTAATGACAGCATAGACAAAGCATGGTAAAACATCGTTGGCGAAGAGGAATAGTGGATGAAAACCAAACTTAACTGTCAGAGACCGACAAACATTAAAAAGGATTGTGCCCAGACAACACACAACTACCACTGCAAAAGTGACAGCAGAACTCGACACACACCTGAGTAATATTGTTTCGACAAAAATGGTACGGCGGGAGATCGACAAAGCTAATATTCATGGAAGGGCCACAATTGCTAAACCCCTTAAAACGGCAACCAATGCTAAGCTGTGAAACAAGTGGTGCCCCAATCATAAAAACTGGACACTTGATGATTGGAAGAATGTGGTATGGTCCAATGAATCATTGGTTAAATTCTTTCCTACTAACAGTCGGGTTTATATATGGAGAACCCCAAAAGAAGCCTATGACCCCGGCTGCCTGCGTCCTATAGTCAATTGTGGGGGAGGTTCTGTTATGATTTGGGTGGCTATATCGTGGTGTTCAGCTGGTCATCTCATTCACATCATTGGCCGTATGACTGTGAATGAATGTATCAGCTTCCTCTGTGATGAAGTTCTTACTATGAATAGCATACTGCTGCCAAACATTACCATCTTCCAAAAAGATAATGCGCCCATACACACAGCCAAAATGGTTCTGTTCTGGTTCGAGCAGTATCAGAATACCATCAAACATCTTCCCTGGACAGCGCAATAACCAGACCTCAACATAATTGAACCACTGTGGGGAGTTTTAGAGCAGAGAATAAGGAGCAGATTTCCACCTCCAACATCATTGAAGCAATCGGCGGATGCTTTGATACAAGAATGGGAAAATATTCTGTTGGAAAATATTCAGACACACTACAAATCTATTCCACGAAGGATTGCTACTTTTTTACAAGCAAAAGGTGTCAGAACACCATATTAATAAATCAATAGTATGTAAATGTCAGGTGTTTATATTTTGTCCAACCCCTGTAGCTGTTAACCTCAGCTGGAGAAGGTATGTGGTTGAAATAAAGTTCATTGTAGACTTCCAGACAAGTTTAAAACACTGTATTCTTCAAAAATTTACATCACTTGTAGACCAATCTACAGCAATCAGATCTTCTTTACCAAATTAGAAATGATTGCAGATTTGAAACATTTATTCAAGCCACTATTAACTCCCTAAAACCCCTAACTGATTAATGTTCAGCTACATAGAGAGTGAATCTCCTTAGGCAACGTATGTGATACTTGGACCAAACGTGGCCGACGGATGAGATGCGCAACTACATCAAACTCCCTGTTCTTGGTTACTACCTACACCAAAATGGTGATAAGCCCTGCGTGGCTTCTCCTACAAGTCTTGCCAACAACTTTCCCCACTCCTGCCTCCAGAGCTCCTTATATAGAGGAGGCTGAGTGTTGTACAACTTTACCAGATCTTATGTCATTTCAGAAACTATCCGAATTTTTCTTCCAATTGACTCGAAATTTTGGTGAGATGTAGTCTGGAGCTTAAATTTCAGAATAAATCCTAATAAAAATTTTCCCATCTTTGATAGTTTGGTTGTAAAAAATTGTTGAATTTTAAAATCTCGCTCACATTCAAAGTAGGCCTATATAAGCTGAAACTAGTTTTAAAATGATCTGCTAAATCTTCTCTATCTTTTGGTGTATAAACTGGCTTGTCTGTTATTATTTAGTGCAATGCGAAATGCGAAAATTGATCTCTCAAAATATTAAAGTTACAAAGTAAAAATGTATTTTTAAATGATCCTACATCAAATTTTCTATAAGATCGAGACCCTCTTCAATTGCTAAAATTATTATTTAATCATCTCCCTATTGATTGGAAAATTTTGTCGTTTTCCTCCCAAACTTAGTTCTTGCGATCCAGCAACTGGAAGCTAACCATTTCATTGTATTTCTAATTAATTTGTTGGGTCAATTTTAGCCAAAGTATTGTAAGAATTTTTATAGAAACTAATGCAATTTGCTCATAAAAAAATCTAATTTCATTTATACATGCTCCCACTCCCCTCAATTTAATCAAAATCTATTACCTAAAATCTAAGCTTTTTGCACATGTCTAATAATTGTTCATGAGAACTTCCAAAAACATCCTTTAACTTTTACCTATCAATCTCAAATTTTCACAGAATGTACTACAAAATTTATCACACCTTTTGAGCTATCAAACTCTCTTGTAGCTACAAATCTAAAAGCTCCAGAATTATTTAACTAGTTATTGCGACTTTCACAAAATATGGTTGATTCAATATTCAAAACCCGAAATCTTTACTGTAAAATTTTATACCTATGAAGTGTCTTACCTCGTTTTGCTTCTTGTGACCAAAAGTACCTCTGAAAATGAATGTAGCCTTTTCTATGTAAAAATAGCATTATAGCAGCAATGTTTACATACGTTAAAATATAAAATCACTCTATACGTCTACTTATCCCTTGAAACTTGCAAAACGTGTTTAGTCATTTTCTTGCAATAGAATAGAAGTTAGGTTGATACTCTAAACAAATTTTGTTGATGTAATGATAAAATTTAGGTTATATTACAATTGATGCTGAATGGTTGGAAATCCTTCACCATTTACCTCCTAGGTGACTAATTACAAGTTGCTGTGGATAGTTTCCTTAACTTGCAACCATTTAAAAGTTATTTCAAAATTGTGAATGATTGCCTCAAAATGTTCAGTGAATATCCAGAAAATGAGTTTATTGTTGAGGCATGTCTCAGGGTTTTTTGTTTTCTGCCATTGGTGCTGTAATTGTACGTTGTACTAAATCTCTTTAAATCTGCAAATGTTTACATCATGGACTGTTACATTACAATGCAATATTTAACAAGTAAAATTAAGCAGAAGTTGGTTGTCAAGTTTCTGGAAGTGCAACAGAGAACATGTTAAACACTCTGAACCTATCTTTGTAAAAATGTGTTGAAAATTATTTTGTTAGTTTGTACTGTTCTCTCTACTGCTAAATGTACAAAAATGTTGATGCCCCAACTCGAATCTCATTAATTGTCTTCTTCTAAATTTGGGCAGTAAAGTTGTCTTCAGACATTTGCAGCATATCCACTTCAGTCCCGAGCTCATAATAAAAGTGCAAGAGAACTACTATTGTGTTATTTACTTTGTGTTAATGCTAGTTAACAATGAATGACCATAATTTTTTTTAAACAATAATTAATTTTCTATAGATGGTATATATATATATATATATACGCATGATACCTCGGGAGTCAAGCAGGGAAATTATACACACAACTTTACTGCTTCATGTTACTTTATTTCGTTGAAAAAATACACGTCTTTACCTTTATTTTGACGAGCCATGTTGTTCAGCTGCAGGATCCCAAGTTTCCAATCAGGACTGCCAAAACCAGAGGATCGAACATATGAGCTGTATGAAGCGCGATTTATATTGTAGATGATACGATAGGCCAGAAAAGGTTCAATTGTGCAGTGGCCCAAGAAAAAAATAATTTTTGGAGGTATCGGGTAGTATTAAGATGGGGATACTGCTGCGGCCTCGTGTCGTAAATACACAGATCACGTGGTATATATGACATCATTGTGACGTATGGTCCAGCCTGCATTACAACATAAACTCAAATGATGATTGACGAAATCATATTTTATAAATATGCGTTTCGGTCGTAATGCAGCCTGGACCAAAGAGAAACGTAACCATAACGCATGATATTGCAGATATCCAATTTTCAGATCATATCTATAGCTGTTTCAGTGTTGGTACGTGCAGACTTAATAAGTCACAATGATGTCATATACACTACGTGCTCTATGTGTTCACTAAGCAAGGCCGCAACGGTATTCCCATCTTGATATTACTCGAGGTATCATATATGATATTGTGCTAGGGTGCCATCTTGGTACTGTGGATTGTAGTGCAGAAAGTGTTTTATTTAATAATATACTAAAGGCAGGAAATATATAAGTGGATAGAGATTTTAAGTGAATTAGATATGAAATAAATTTAAATACCAAGCCATAGCAAGATTTTAGGTTTTAAGTATGCCAGGCTCAAATTCTCACTGTGTTTTCTCTAATGTGCAATAACTGGACAGATCAAAGAAACCAAAGTAGTGTTGTACTTGTTAAATCATAGTTTATGTTGGTTATTAACTTTCAGTATAAGTAGACAGTTCTTACAATTTGAAAAGAAATACAAAAAAAAAAAAAAAAATAACCCAACTTCTGTAGATAAATATAAATGGATGACATCCTAAATGTTGTTACTGTTTGTAAAACTTACGTTACTTTCAAATTTTTTGCATGCTTTCCTTTTCTGTCAAGGGAGACTAAAAATATCTTATTGTTTAATGATAACATTTCCCTTATTTTCATGATAAATCATTGGTCACCTCTGTGTCCAGGTTGTTTGTAAAGAGTTCTGAAAAAAAAAACTAGTAGTCAGTTTCAGTATACCTTAAAACTTTTTTTTTTTTTTTTTTTTTTTTTTTTTTTTTTTGTTCAGTGTTACATTAAACACATTTGTTGTTTTTGTTGTTTTAATTCTACTAATATTAAATGATTTCTGTTAAATTTCAGACTCTGGTTAATGCAAATAATTTAAAAGGGAAAATAATAGTAATTGCTGGTAAAATAGAGGAAATAACCTTAGCTGAAAAGGTAGACATTATTGTTTCGGAACCAATGGGATATATGTTGTACAATGAACGAATGTTAGAAACATACCTACATGCAAAAAAATGGCTGAAAGATGGGGGTAAGTTATGGTCTTCATTAAAAAAATTATTGATATTTAAAGAACCAAGTATTTATATTTTTTAAATTAAACTTATTTCCCACAGTATTAATCTCTAGTCATAGCATTTTTTAGTTGCACAATGGGGTGATGTATTTCATTTCCCATAAAAGGGGGGGGGGGAGGACAGAATCGAGCAGAGGTGACAAATTTGTAGTACATAGCTGCTTTCATACATTTCTTTTCATTGATGTTAATGATGTATTTAAAGACATCATCAAAAAAATAATAATAATGTAACTACTTCTTGGTGTTAAGTATGATAACATTTTAGTCATTTAATATACCATCCACATCATTAACTAGTCAACATTATTTCTCTTCACTCATTTCAAATGTGGCAGGTTTTCATTTCTGTATATCTGGGGAAATGATAGCTGACAGTTTTGAATAGGAAAATTTAGTACAAGTGAGATTGTTGTTTTATTGATTAAACTGTCAGCAACAATTTTGTTGAAACTTAAAATTTTGTGTCAACTGATAAAGAGAAACTGAATGTTGGTGATTTAGGATGTGTAAGTGAACTTTTTTTTAAAAATTAATCTGTTACAATTTAAATGTTAACATCTCTTGTTAGTTCCACAATTAATGATGCACTGACATAATTTTCCAGGAAAAATGTTTCCAAGTAGGGGAGATTTGCATATTGCACCATTTACTGATGATAATCTGTATATGGAGCAGTTCAATAAAGCAAATTTTTGGTGAGTATTAAACTTGCTACAGTAAAAAGTGTTAATGTAACTGTGCTGTCTCCTGCTACAAACTTTATCAAGTCCTTTGATTTTTTGAATTTATTAACTTTTTTGATTTGTTAAAACTGAATTTGTCTTTAAAAATTTCTGGCTACAGAGTTTAGAAGTTTAATATAGAAATGTGAATTTTTAAATTGGTCCCAAAATAAATCAATGTTAACCTACTTAGCTTTTAAAAATTTGTTATTTCACTCATGCTTGGTAAAATTAAAGAGCACTATAGGTTGTAAATAGTATATGTTATTCCCAGAGAGCATTTTCATAAGTTACAACAAATTGGCATCTGATGATGTAAGTTGTTATGTGGATTTAATAGATCATAGTGTCGGGCTGATATTTCTCTTTCAATGTTATGATGTGTCTGTGCTTCAAATGTTAGGGCCTGTTGTTGGTTTAAAATTTGACCCTTTTTATCTTTTATCATTTGTTTTCATGCAGTCCTCCTCGTCAAAGTGCATTCTCGGTTATCCACTTCAGGTGATCCAGTCTTTATTTTCAGGTATATATATTCTTTTCAGCTGTATTATCCACTGACTGATGAACTATATCGGCATGTAGTGTCCCATCTTTTTATGTGAAAAGTGTGGTATTCAGCATGTAGGTTGGTTGGACCTTCCTGAAGGAGGTATACTTAGCCTGGTGTCGGAGGTTCTTTCCTCCTCACTTAAAATAACTCAATAATCCTATTGGGTAAAGGGGACCTGCAGTTTAATGTGAAATCCAAAGCATGGAAGCTTTCTGGAATACTTCAGATTACACAACAAGCTGTGCCTCCGCAGAAGGTTGGATTGAGGACCTATGAAAATCCCCGCTGAAACGGAAGTGACCGAGCATTATGGGTGATCAGTAACACACTAGCCTAGCATTCGAGAGGACATGGGTTTGAATCCCAGTCTGGCCATCCAGATTTGGGTTTTCCATGGTATGTCCAATTCATTCCAGACGAATCCTGGAAAGGTTCCTTCCAGAAATATTCACCACTGAGCTACCAGGCTGTGCATTTTTCTGTGAGTTTTTTTGCAGATCCCTTGCTTCCACTATTTACAGAATGTGCTCATTTTATACTGTCAACCTAATTTTCAGTATCCTTGTATAGTTACACATTTCAAATGTTCCATTTTGACTGAATTCGCAAAGTTCACTTTCCTAACCCTTTGAGTCCCATAAAATAAAAAATGAAAAATTCAGGTTTTAAAAAAACCTGAACTAGTAAATATCAATATGTATATATAAAGGCAATGTTTGTATGTGTGTCCAGTAAAGACTAAAAAAACTACTGGACTGATTTTTGTGTATTTTTTGGCAAAATTATCTGTGTTGTCAGGAAATGGTTTAAAGCTATTGAAATTCTTGATCTGACCTGCAGAAAGAAAATTTTCAAAAAGAATTGGTTCAATACATACACCAGGTGGCACTCGAAAAACATTTATTATAGTGCTACTTCCTATATAACACACACACACACACACGCCTGTATATACAATGTTCTTTTGTGTGTCAGCTATAGACTAAATAACTACCGGATTGACTTACATGTGATTTTTTGAAAAAATAGTTAGTGTTGTCTGGAGAAGGTTTAAAACTGAAATGTAGTCTTCACGGGTCTTCCGCCGTATGTTGTTGAAATGCGACAACGAGCTTCCGGCGGCTGACTCTGCCGCCATCTTCAGGTTGGATGTTGTGCAGGGAGAACCAGCGCATTTCAACAACATATGGCAGAAAACCCGTGAAGACTACATTTCATCGATACGCCGTGAAAGCCTTCAATCTCACAGGTTTAAAACTATTGAAATTGTTGGTTTGACCAGTAGAAAGAAGTCATCACTCACAAGAACAACTGGTTCAATGCATACACCAGACTGCACACACAAAAATTTCTTATTTCAATAGTACTGACAACCATGCATGCACAAACTAATATTGCATTGGCAATCACATCATCCGAAATTGCAGTGACTCTTTTGGCTTGTTGTTAAACAGAACATTCAGCACTTAAATTGCCATTGATTATAACAAACAGTGAAATACCAATTTACAACATTTCACAAACATCAGGAATGTGTAAAGTGCTCCAGAAATTACAGTTAATAATATGGGATGAATGCACAATGCTGCACAGAAAATCATTGGAAGCGTTAAGATTGACATGGAAACGAGACCATTTTTGTGTTGTGCTAGTATTAGAAGGCGATTTTCGACCGACATTACCTATTGTTCCACGTTCAACACCAGTTGATGAACTGAGGCATGTTTAAAAGCATCACATTCGTTGATACATGTTAATAAATTTTTGCTGATGGCAAAAATGTGCTCTGAATTGCAAAACAATCCTTTTGTAGTACATTTCGTGATAAAATTATTGGATATTGGAAGTGGAGAAAACTACTTCATGCATGCTCCCATGTAAGAAACCAAGGGATATGTATGTACGCACGAGGTAGGGTCAAAAAGTTCCCGGAATTGTCCTGCACAGTTAAACAATTGTTTGCCGGAAATGAAATTTTTGTTTGGGTGGTTGGCAACACTACTAAGGAAGGTGCTGCGCCGTGCAGTAGGTGGTAGTAGTAGATGGTTTTGTGCATGTGGTGCGTGATATTTTAGACGTAGTTTCTTTCTACCGCCAGATTGCGAAATGTTGTTTTTAGAGAAATGTGGCAATATCAGATTTTGTGTGTTGCTGGAGAAATCACCCTTGGAGACATTTGAGATGCTGAAGAAAACGTATGGAAACTATGCGATGAAGAAAACGGCAGTTTACGAGTGGCACAAACGTTTTTGCAATGGTCGCACAGCAATTGAAGATGTCATTCGGACTGGGCGACCTTCAACGTCTATGAGAGATGAGGATGTTGAGCGCGTTCGACAACTTGTGTGTGCGGACAGGCGAACAACCATCGATATTATTGCCTCCAAAGTTGGTATTTCACATGGAAGTGCTCACAACATTCTTCATAATGATTTGAACCTGCATCGTGTTTGCTTGAACATGGTACCGAAAATGTTATCCACTGAGCAAAAAAGAAATGAGTGTGACTATGTGCAGGGACTTGATTGAAATGGCTGATGGAGATGACAGCTTCCTGTATAAAATTGTAACAGATGATGAGACATGGTGCTTTTTTTATGACCTTCAGACGAAACTGCAGTCTGCTGAATGCAATTCAAAAATATCACCAAGAAAACAAAATTTTTTTTGGACAGAAACCAGGGTAAAGTAATGTTGGAGGTGTTTTTAGATTGCTGGGTCTTGATTCATTATGAATTTATTCTGAAGGGAAAACAGTTAACAAAGAATTGTACACAGATATCTTAAAACGGTTCGAGGAAGACTACCTGAACAATGGGCAGGGAATGATTTGTTTTTGTTGCATGACAATGCTCAGTCATGTCAATCCATAATAGTGAAACAATACCTTGCCATAAACAATGTTACCAGTCTGGAACACCCTTCATATTCTCCCGATCTTGCACCGCCAGATTTTTACCTGTTTCCATGGCTGAAAATGACATTAAAGGGACAACGTTTTGCTTATTCGTCAGAAGTGATTGAAAATGACACGAAACGACTAAAAGAACTTTTAAATAACGGCTTTCAGGAGTGTTTCCAACAATTGCATGAATGGTGGAATAAGTGTGTAGAAGTAGAAGGAGAGTATTTGAAGGAAAATAAGGCAAAAATGTTATACAGACTTTCAATAAATATTTATTAACCAATTCCGGGAACTTTTTGACCCTACCTTGTATGTATGCCGTATGGAATTACTACAAACAGTATATATTCAAGAGCATTCCATTGAATAAAACAATAATTTCAATTTATCCAAGGCATGAAAATAATAATCTGTATTTAAAAATCTAATTTTAATTAAATGCAAAAATTATCAAACTATCAATTTGTTCATTTATTGCATATATTTAATCGAATCTTGCATTAACAAAGCATTGCTGTGTCATTTAGTTAATCATAATTAGAAGCTGTGAAATTTTTTAAATATTATTACATGCATATTAAGGGCAAAAATTACGCAGCCTAAGAAGGAAGTCAGATAAACAAATATGCATATTACCTATCGTTATAAAGCTTTTCTGTTGGAAGCTATTTTTCATAACATAAAATTAACTAATTTATTTAATTAGAAAGATATTTTTTTATCTTTGGTCATAAAAGGTCCCATAATAGCTCGTCATCACTGTTGAACTTGGCCCATGAAGATCAGACTTCAGTCCTGTGGAGCTAAATATGGCTGGTAAAGGAGTTTGAGTTCAGTGAAGCCACTGCAGCCTTTAAGTGATGGCATCCACTAGATAGGCAGTGTGGATGGGTGCATCATTGTGCAAGAGCTGCACAAGTCTTTGAAGTTTACCTCCACTCCCCCCTCTCTTAGGCTATTACGTTGACCTAAAATACTGCATTTACTGAAGAATTTGTGTTGAAGTAAATTAATAATATTCCTTCACTAGCCCACAAAATCATAGCCATAAGCTACGTTGTCACCTGAAATTTTTTTTATTTTTCTGTGGAGGAAATACTCTAGCACGATTCCATTCCATAGATTCGATTTTTCTCAAGGGTAATTTTAGAAAATTATGATCTCATCACCAGTGATTATGAATCGCATAAAGATCTGAATCTTTCTTCTATTGACAAAACTCCAAACACTATTGTGTGCAGTTCACTCAATTTTGCCTCTGCACTATGGAAGGAGATTTTTGCAACCAACATGCATTGACTTTGTTCTTGCAGAAAATTTTCATGTTTTTATGAAAAGCCAAGATTTCAGGCTGTTTCTTTTTTACTTCAGTCTTATTTCCGAAAGCACATGTGCCTTGACAGTCACAATGTTTCCTTCCAGGATCTGTGCCACTTGGTGTCCACTGAGTGAGTCACCATCAAGAAATTATCTTCCAAGTTTAAAGAATTTTGCCCATGGTTTCACAGCTCAATATGAACTTCATCACCATGCAGATTCTGAAATTTGTGACAGTGTATGGCTATTTGTCAAGATTTTCATCACTGAATGATAATCAGTATTTGGCGTAGTGCATACCTGTTATGTTTTGCCCTGTGCATGGGGGAAAAAAATGCTAAAATCACATGAGGCTAGGAACTTCTTTACCATACCTTGTTTGTAGAGCACTTTAGTAGCAAAACCACTGGGCAGACTACACATTTTCATGAAATTCTGAAAAGCACTTTGTAATTATCGTAAGGACTTTGTAAATGTTTTGCACCATAGGTAGAAATTATTTACGGTAAACACTGTGACACTTGTGCAACCATATATATATATACATACAGGATATTAGGAAACAAAGATGCTGAAAGCGATTATACTAAACATTTGGTTAGGAGAAAAACCACTGCAAACCATAGAAGAGATTTCTTGCAGCGTCGAGACGCGGAAAAAACACTTACACACATAAAGTCAAATTTTCGAGCCTATGGCCCTTCTTCAATAGTAGTGAGATGGCTGCTTGTTGGAGGTTGGCAGCCAACTGAGTAAGCCCACAAGGCCGGTAGCTAATGGTGGGGGGAAAAAACAACATGGTGGGAAGTGAGGGTGGTGGTAGAAAGGCATAAACTAACAACTAATAACAGATAATAAAAATGTCCATAGGTACCCGTCGTGGAAGTGCGGTAGACGCCAGCGGATGGTCCTAAATTGCCTATTAAGTAATGGATGTAAGTGCAAAAAACTGATAAATATGTGAAATAAAAATTTAAAAAAATGGAAATTTAAAATTAAGTGCAAACTGCAAAAAGATCGGCTCTGGTGAGCGATGGTTCTGTGGGAAAAGGTAGGTGAGGGGAATGGGTGGGAGGAAAATTGGTGCTATCTTAAATTTAGTCCTGGTGGTTGTCTGGTGCCCAGTTGGTACTGATAAACCAGTTCCCACCTTCTGAGTTCCGAAATATTGCTCTTGCCGAGAGGACGCTGATGGCGCAGACCACAAAACGTGTCAAAATTGTTGGAGCCATGAGTGGTGGCATGATAAGATACAGGGTGGCCATGGTTCTGGGTGAATACTGATTGTCTGGGTCCATTCACTCTGATGGCCAGTGGATTTGTTGTCAGACCAATGTGGAAGGCTGGGCAATGGTTGCAGGTGAGTTGATATATAAGGTGGGAGGATACACATGTGGCAAGTCCTGTGATGGGGAAGCTTTCCCGAATTGTGGGGTTGGTAAAGGTGGTGGAAGGCATAATTTGCAATGGGATCTGTTGCAAGGAAACAAACCATGGGGCTGTCTTACAGGCTGGGGACCCCGTGTTTTTGGACCAAAAGTTGGTTGATGTTTGGAGATCTGCTGAAGCAGGTTCTGGGTGGGTGAGGGAGGATTTTTGGAAGGAGGTTTCTCATCTCAGGGCAGGCTAAAAGGAAGTTGTAACCTTTTCGGAGGACTCGGTTTACGGATTCCAAACCCGGGAAGTATCAGGTGATCAAAACAGGGCTATGGTTGGTTTTAGAGGGTTGTGGGCTGTTGATAGGTTAAGTGGGTTGTGATGTGGCCCGTGAATCTTGTTTGTGAGCCAAATCTGGAGGGTAATTGGGGGAAATCAGGACTTTGGAGATTTTTCTAGAATACTGTTGGAGGGCCTGTTCATTGGAACATATGCGACTCCCCCGAATGCCAAGGCTATAGAGGAGGGAGCGTTTGATGTGATGAGGGTGGCAGCTATTATAATGAAGGTACTGTAGTAGGTTGGTGGGTTTGATATGAACAGATGAGTTGATGTACCCATTCGTGAGGGATTGGTCGACATCCAGGAAAATGGCATGTGTGTGGGAGTAAGTCCTCGAGAATTTCAGAGTGCTGGCAGTATTGAGGAAACTGAGTAGGTTGTCTTCCAAGCGGGTCCAGATTATGAAAATGTCATAAATGAATCTGACCCACAAAAGGAGTTTCAGATGGGCTCCAGCTAAGAATGGCAGTTCCAGGCAGCCTAAGTAGAGGTTAGTGTATGAGGGAGCCATACGAGTGCCCATGGCAGTGCCTCTAACTGGGTGGTAAATTTTGCCATCAAATGAAAAAAGTTGTTCAGTATTAGCTCAGCCAGGGTGATCAAGAAGGATCTGGTGGGGAGGCTGTTGGGGGGGACGCTGGTCTAGAAAGTGTTCCATGGTGCCAGCCCTTGACAGTGGGGAATATTTGTATATAGGGAGGTCGCATCAACCGTCACTATGAAGGAGTCAAGGGGAAGAGGTGTGGATACCGTGGCCAGTCAAGAGTAAGTGTCGCATGTCTTTGATGTGAGAGGTAAGCTGGCTCTGAATGGGCTGTAGATGCTGGTCCACCAGGGCAGAGATGCACTCAGTCGGTGAGCCACATGCAGCGACTATGGGAACGTCCTATGTTGCCAGGCTTATGAATTTTAGGAAGTAGGTATAGGGAAGTTGTTTGCGGATTTTTTGGAGTGAGGAGTGAGACAGAATGTGGAGTAAGGCCTTGGAGTGGTCCACTAAACTGTATATAATCTTTTATTCTATCATTGACTGCATGGTGTGGGATCATGGTTGAGGGGTGGTAAGTGACACCTGGGTTGGTGACCTGATAATTTGCAGGGGAGAGGCTGTCCTGCTTTGACATGGGTTTGGTACAGAGTGGATAATTTGTGTAGATGGTTATAAGCATGCCTCTTCATAGATTCTACAGCCTGTTGCAAGATTTGTTGAAGGTGAGGAAGGACATTTGGGGTTGACAGCAGCAGTATTTTGTTTAGAGATATAAGATGTCTGGAGTGTTTGCTGGCCAGGTCAGTGTATGTTGCAGCACTGGGGCAGTTAAGGCTAAGGACTGCCTGTATCGTAATGTGTGTGAAGTTGGGGGGGGGGGGGGTGAGAGCAACCAAATATGGGCAATTTTATTGTGAGGCTATTTGTGGGAATATTAAGGTTAAGATATGCTTGAAATGAAGTCTTCAGGGGTGTACCATCGGATAGTGTTTTTGAAAACATGATATTTCGACGACTAGCTCCGTCGTCTTCTTCAGGTGTCAAGACATCTTCACATGTCGGCTGACCGTCGGATACTGAGACAGCATAGGTGCCGCACCTCCTTATATAGGCCAACGATTCTCTCCAACTCCCGCGCCTTGCGGCTGGCAGTGAGGGGGCTACTGTTGCTCGTTGCGGGCCGAGGAAGTAAATATTCAGCTGTTTGTGGTGGTTGCTGATCGTGCGTGCCACGCTCTCTGCGTAGAGTTGCCAACTGCCACAAACAGCCGAATATTAACTTCCTCGGCCCGCACGAGCAACAGTAGCCACGCCCACTCACTGCCAGCCACCAGGCGAAGGCGATGGAGAGAGCCGTTGGCCTATATAAGGAGGTGCGGCACCTGGGCTGTCTCAGTGTCCGACGGTCACCCGACACGTGAAGATGTCTCGGGTCACATGTCCACATAACATATTTTTCTTTGTTTGTGTGTGAGGAATGTTTCCTGAAAGTTTGGCCGTACCTTTTTGTAACACCCTGTATATATATATATGTATATATAAATGCAGATGGGGAAGTCTGTCATGAAGGTACCAGTTGTGGTAAATTTATCTACACCAAGTGTGGTGGTATAACAGTTAGCGTTCTGGCCTCGCATTCGGGAGGACGGTGGTTCGAATCCCCGTCCGGGCATCCAGATTTGGGTTTTCCATGCTTTCCCAAATCACTCCAGGTAAATGCCGGGATGCTTCCTTCAAAAAGGCCATGGCCAAATTCCTTCCCATTCCTTGCCCCCCAGCCTTTCCCGTCTCTAAAGACCTCGCTGTTAAGAGACACTAAGCAGTTAAGAAAAGAAAAAAAAATATATATCTACAGAGAGGTGTGCTTGCCAAAGTGTTGAGGTGCCATAGTATGTCGCAGTGTTATGTGTTACATGCCATTTTATTTTGAATAAGTATGTATAGAAGATTATGGATCCTTGGTCTGTAGAAGATGACTAATGTTTTACGGAGGTTATTAAGTGTGGGCCTCTTGAAGCATGTCATGGTTAATATATATACATGAAGTTTTTTTAAAATTAGGTAATTAAAATTACGTCTAAGTGACAATTTAGGAAAGTGAGAAACAGTTCAGAGGAAGAGCAGGGCTAGAATGAGTGAAATCAAGACATGTTTGCTAGCTAGGCCAATTAAATATTCTGTCGTGGTGACAAGGAGTTACAAACACTAATGAAAGGCGTTTTCTTTAAGTTTTCTGGAATTCACAGATATCTTTTAATAGAATAAGATTGGTGGCAATAGATAACTATTATTTAATAATAGGCAACTCTCATTGAGAGTGCTGATCCCAGGATATTAGGAGTAACTGAAATTTAAACCTCATTGTGACACCAAGGAGCCCAGACTGTTGCCCCAGCCAGAGAGAACAATCTATCTATATCTTTGTAAATAAAATGCCACCACTCATCACAGGGCAACTTTTTTAAATTTCTTAACAAGCTACCTACAATGAAAATAGTAAAAAGCAGGGGCATACGGACCATTCTGATTAGAGTTTTTGAATGGTTTTCACAATCACCTAGGCAAATGCTGGGACTGTCCCCCGTCACCACCTCATAATCTAGACATTTTCACTTACCGCATAGAACATAAGTTAAATGTTTAGTCGACAGATGGCGACACATCTGCTTCTCTATAACAACTTGGACAGTCCTAGTAAGCCAGTAGTATATGGAAGCTTGCTCCCAAAATAAGCACTGTCTCTGCAAGTGGATGTGCTGGGCATCCTGCAAAAGTGGAAATGTTCAGAGGAGGACGATGATAGTGAAGAAGTTATTTGGATTAAGGATTACCGGTGTAATGCTACTACTTTTTTATATGTAACTTAGAATTTTCTGCAGAAGTGGGAGTTAGAATTGACTTAATTTGTTATTCATCCATCATTTGGAAGGGATGAGATAAAAACTTAGATGCAACATTGCAACACTGATGCAATAATGGCATGATTACTGTGGAAAGTTCATATATCGACGTAAAAATTGAAGAGGGAATTCAGTCAAGAAAGTCTGTTGCAGAGGGATCTGCTGTGGCAAGTTTACCTGCAGAGAGAGGTGCACTCTGAAAAGGGTTGAGGAATCAGTGTGTCATAGAGTCACATGTAAAAGGACAATTTATATTAAAGTTCTTAAAATATATATATATATATATTGTTTAAGGATTCCTGCTGAGGAAGGACCTCTGGGATGTGAAACATGTCATAGTTAATATATAAATTACAAGGAAAGGTAAAATGACTCATCACTCACCAAAGTTGAAGGCAGTGACGGGTGAAGAACATATATGAGGAACACAAGAATACACAATATTTCAGTTTCACACCTTACTCATGCTGAAAGAAATGAGTGATGTGGTTCGGGAGGTGTGCACACGCCGAAGTTTCCTACATGCCTGAGTGCATTATCAATATGGCAGGGGGACTGAGATGTTATATTTAAATATGTATGTCATAGATGGTGATAGAATGAAAGGGTATGGAATGTTGAAACACAAACAAAAATTAGGCAAATAAATATTGACAAATTTTGGAAAAATAGTTGTAACTAGTTAAATGACAATAATGATAATACTAATGCTAATAATAATGAGTGATGCATCAAAGATAGGAATTTTATCAGTGGTTGAGGCCAGGTGGGTATCTGGTATCTAGGATATTTTGTTAGGCAAGTTCCTATCCAAAGTTCTGAAGTGGTGGTGGTTTTGGGGAAAACTCTGATTATATATAAATATGTATATCACAGATGGTGATATAATTAGTTCTATCACCATCTGTGATATACATATTTATATATAACATCTCAGTCCTCCCTCCATATTGATAATGCACTCAGTCATGTATGAAACTTTGGCATGTGCACACCTCCCGAACCACATGATTCATTTCCTTCAGCATGACAAGCTGTAAAATCGAAATATTGTGTATTCTTGTGTTCATCGTAAATGTTCTTCACTCGTCACTGCCTTCACTTTCCTTGTAATTTATATTGTCTAAAGCCATTTCATTTTTCCCAAGTTTAATTATAATTAATATTTATACATACAATATGAATAATAATCAAAATGAAAAAAATATTATGAGTCACAAAAACTAAAATAAATATATAAAAGAAAAGAATAAAAAAATATTAATTTTTACTACTGAATCTTGCAAGTCAGATACCATTATTTTTTTTTTACAAATTCTTGAATTGACTAGAAGAAGTTGCCAGTAAGATGATCTCCCTTTTTCTTTAAATACATCTTTATTATATACAAAATGTTTTAGGAAGTTTGTTAAACAGATGTATCCCAGAATAACCAACCCCTCTTTGTATTAATGACAGTTATATTTGAGTTTTTTTACAAGTTATTCTTGTTTCTTGTATTGAAATAATGTTCCTGTGAATTTGATGTCTGCAAGTTAAAATTTTCTGTGACAAAGCACATATTAGAATATATATATATATACATACACTGAGAAGTCATTCTAAGTATATTGAGCTTTTTAACTAGTTGTCAGCAAGGAATTCTTGGTTTTACGCTACACAGCATCCTAATAGCTCGTTTCTGTCCTATGAAAACTTTATTTTGTGAAGTGTTTTCCAAAAATTTATGCCATATGACATGAATGAATGAAAGTACAAGTACAGCTGTTTTGTTAATTCTAAATCTGCTGCTAAGGTGTTCTTATTGCAAATGTAGAACTACTTAACTTCTTCAGTAGCAGTGTGATATGTTCTTGCCAACTAGGTTTCTCATTTATTTGAATGCCAAGGAATTTTATGCTCATTGTATTTTTTTTATAGTGTTGATGTTATTCTTGCTGCGCATATTTTTTTTTAAATCTAATGTAATGTTTTTCATCAGTTTAATTTTATCACAATTAAATCATAATGAGTTTGCCTTAAAACAGTTTTTACTTTTCTAAGTACTTAATTTGCATTAAATTCTAGATTACTATTTTGTGTTTTTAGTTATTAAGTGAAACTTCTTTTGCCATGGTAGGGAGAAATTTGCAACGTTCTGTGCATGCGCAGAACCCAATGTGTAAGATTTAATGGCATCAACAGTTGGCAACTTGTGTATGGCTGAATCTCAGATTGAAAATAAGAAAAACTAGGATCGTAGAAGTGTATATTTCTCCTAATTAAAAGTTAGATGACGTTATTGGTTATTTACGTCATTCATTATTACTGTAATAGTACAAGGTACAGCCTTACTTCATTATGATGATAAAATACCTGTGATTTTAAGTGGAGAGTTCAATGTCAATTTTTCATTATACAAAAACAAGAAGCTGGTTGAATGTTTAAGAGATAACTTAAGTTTATCTTTGTAAAATAATCCACAAATGTCAACCATAAAATCAAATTAGACAATTTATGCAATTTTCATGTGATACCTGTATCATATTAAAAATAAGACACACATTTTCTATTTCAGTTACCATAAACCTTTGATTACTAAAGTGTACGATACGAATTCAAGAAATACAATGGACTTAGAATAATAATACTAATAAACAATATAAATTAATAACAATAACGATAATAATAATCGTGGCAATATGCTATCTTTAAATATCTATTAGGAAAATAGTTTTTTTGTCCCCCCTCAGCCCCCCCCCCCCCCTCACACACACACAAATCTTATTTTGCTGATGTCTCTTGCATCCTGTGGTTAGAATGGCTATCAGATAATTTTGTCCAAGTTTGTCTCTGTATAAAAGCTCTAAACATGAAATGCAGAGTAAGGCTTGATGCAATAGTCTTTAATCTAGATTCTAGTATCTCTGATAATCTAGCAAAGTGTGCCTTAACTTTTTAATAATTCTCTTTTGTTTGCTAGAATAACTTAGGAAAAGTCTTCGGTGTGGACATCTGAATTGGAGAACAACCATTGTGGATTTTCAGATATCCCCCCCCCCCCCACCCCAATACCATTCATCCTGGCTGGCCTTCATTTATGAGAAATTTAATTAAAAACAGTGGCATTTTAAATTGTGTATGTATGCCTATAGAAAAGCCGTATTTGTCAAGATGGCCAAATGATGGGGAAACCTCCCCTAATTAAATTGACCAAAGCTTACCTGTCAAGCGGATGACCAGTGTTTTCATTCTTGGTCAATGTTTATGCTGAATAATTTTGCAAACTTCAATTATTAACCATTGTTCCTTACCTGAACTGGAAGAACAACAGTGAAATAATGTGACACTGTTGAGGCCAAATGGTGCCAAATACTGCATGATGCATCAGGCAGATACTCCATCTGGCAGGCAAGACGAACTGAGCAGAAAGAAAGAACCTTAGTGTATTTGTCGGATGGCCGTAATTGATATTCTGTACCTGATTAAACTCGTTTCTTCATGTTTCTCTAAGGCTTGCAAAACATTTTTCTTGTACTGTGATTATTTTGCTGTTGTTTCTGACACCTAAACTTTGGGCTGCTTGGAATCTGACAATCATACGGGTTTTATATGCTCTAGCCAAATGAAATACCGAAGCTGATTTAGTCCATGTTTATTGCACCATACGAATGGTTCAGTTACAAATAAAAATACATCTGTGGACTCCACGCAACATAATGTAAGCAAAGGCTAGGTTTCTGTAATAGAAAATATTCTAAGACAGATGGTCAAACGAGAATTAGCGGGTACTAGTGGCAATCGATCGATAGATGATCCGAGGCAGTGCTTGCTGCTTACGGAGATCATATATAAGTAAGAAAAATTAAAAGTTGTTTACTACAAGGTGAACTTGTAAAACATCATGAAGTGGGGTTGTTGTTTACAGCAGCTGTCTTAACTATGATCATGTCCTGGTACATAGTTCTTTGCCTGTGGTCGCCAATCCCTTGTAAAATAAAAAAAAAGGATACCCCAAGAGATAAAGGTATGTTCTCACTAAAACTCTAGACTTTGTGATAAATTATATATTGTTCAAAAGTTCTCTTATAGAAACTCTGTACCGAGCGTGGTGGTGTAACGGATAGCGTTCTGGCCTCGCATTCGGGAGGACGGCGGTTCGAATCCCCGTCCGGGCATCCAGATTTGGGTTTTCCATGGTTTCCCCAAATCACTCCAGGTGAATGCCGGGATGCTTCCTTCAAAAGGCCATGGCCGAATTCCTTCCCATTCCTTGCCCCCATCCTTTCCCGTCTCTAAAGACCACGTTGTTAAAAAGGGATGTTAAACTGTTACCAAAAAAAAAAAAAACTCTGTACCAGCGTAGGCCTAATAGAAAAGCATCAGACTTCTATCCGAAATAAATGATTATTGGTTAAACCATCCTCTCACAGTAAACAACTTCCTCCTAACCCCTAGATGTGAAAGTTTAAAGTTCATCTCGAAAGAAGATTGAGACGGCACCACTGTTCTGTCACTACTAAAATTTTTTTTACATCTCCGTGACTGACCAACCCGTCGTCCTCTCTGTTCAATTTCTGCCAAATTACTGCTGCCCACCTAGGCTAGTGGTGCCTCCTTATATTCATATTGGGCCAGCAGTCTCAGCATTCGCTTGATTTGACAAATGGAAACCTTATTTTTTTCCGATCATTCTGAAATTTTTGATATGTTGTGAAGCATATTTTAAATCTCAATTTTAGCTATGAGAGTTTTTCTCCTAGAATTTGTGGATTTTGAGTTAAAGTTGTAAAGGGTTTAATCTGTCATCCTTCCTACATTTCTTCAGTCCTTGAAATGATTCTGTTATCAAAATATTCTATAAAATTTCCTCAACTTTTGACATAAAACATGTCTAGATTTCTAGATAGTAAAAATAGACTATGACTATAAGTGAAAAATCGGCTAAAATCTTTGATGTCGATTATCTCCAAATATATGAGTGCTAGCGATCTGTAATATATTTCAAACTTTGCTAAACTTGATTCTCTATCTGATGGTAATATTATTACCTCATTATCTATTTCCCGTAAGGATAATCCTTTGTTTCCAAAATGATGCTTTGTAGCAGCAATTATGTTTAAACCTTAATTTCCCTTTTACAGCATATATATTGTCGGAATCTTTATGAAAAATAACTTCATTGAAAGCTCCTCTTTAATCTAAATGTCATTTCTATGCCCTCAGACCCTTATGTCCGCAGAAATGTTGAATTGCAAAGTCAGCGAAATCTCCTTTTGTCCAAGAAACATGCTTTCCTATTATTGACTCTATCTTTTCATATGTTGCATATTATTTTATGCCAAACATTTTGATCTCTGAATCTTAGCTGTACCTTGAAAATTACGTGAAAAAAGTTTCTTGAGTAATATTTTCCATGAGCTTGCAAGATCACCAATTTCACGATATCTCCTTAATATAATTTTGTAAAATGCGAGTGTTAGATCTAATTTGAATTGTCATCTCGTTTTACACCTCTGAAAATGAATGTGGCTAAAAGGCTTCTAAAAAATTTTAACTTTCATTATAGTACTTTCAAAAACTTATAAAATAGCTTAAACTCTCCTTATACTAACATGTTTTCTGACCCTCAAACTACTAGAAAATGCTTCTAAAATGATCTTCTGTTGGTTTTAAGTGTGTTAAGGACCCTTTAAACTGTTTTTCAAAGTATACTAACATAAGTAAGGTTATGTGTCAAACTTATGCCGCACCTGCAATTTCAGCCATGTGCAACATATTTTCTGAGCTGATGGCTGGCAGTTTCCACTCGGTTGAATCAGTGTTTTTATTGCACATACGCCACTGAGGCTCAGACTTGGTGAAGTCAAACAACAATCTATAATAATTAAAAGATATCCACTACATTTGCTTAGAGGAAAAACAGTTTTATAATTGAATGAGGTTGAGATATATTATTTATAGAAAATAAAACAATAAAATTGTTGGGAATAAATAGCTGCATGGTTTGATGAATGTTTCAGTATACAAAAGGTCGTGGGTTAGATCCCTGCTTGATGAAAATATTTTTATTTCATAGGTGCATTTCTTTTCGCTACTATTGGGTGTTAATAGGATTAAAGCTCTATTTTTAGTAAAATTTGCTGTGCCATGATTTCCTGCATTTCAGCCAAAGGTGTATAAAAAAATTGCAGCTGCTGCTGTGCTCTACTGACAGTGTTACTAACTTTTTTGAGCTCCTGAGACAGAACAAAATTGTCACAAACTGCTATGAATAAAGCTCTTCCAAATTTTGACAAAACTGCCAGTGTGCATGCACCGTTTGAGCCATCTGGTATTTGTTATTACGATGGCAAGATAGTTCACAGAGTTGACCAACAGATGGTATTCAACAGTTTCACATGTCACAAGTAATCGTTTATTAGAAACTGCCACTTTTTAAATATTTTTTTACTGTTGCCAGGTTAGTGTCAGTATTGCTAGAGCCACCCCTGCCATACATACGCTTTTAATGTAAGTAAATGGTTGGACAAAGTTCTTATTTACAGTGAAAATGCAATAAATATTGTGTTGTTCTTCCTCTCGAATGTGAAAGTAACATCAAAAAATCAACAACAAAATAATACACAGGAAATGGTTTTTATGACCTATAGAAGTTTCACTTCTTGCAAGTGTATTCGCTTAAACATGCACCAGGCTTTTTTTTTTTCTTTTCTTTTTTAACAGATAAGTTAGTGTCATCTGCAAATAAAGTGCTCTTAGCCTTCTTGGAAAAGTTTCCAAGAATATCATTGTTGTATAATAAAAACGAGGTCCTAGGACAGTGTTGTGGAATGCCATGTTGTACTTCTCCCAGTCTGATTTTAGAATAAAAAAGGAATACTTTTGTATTCAATTTTCCATACATGAATTAAACCATTTATCTGTGGTTCCATAAATACCATAGTTTTCCATTTTTTCAAAATAATTTTGATTTACACAGTCTAATGTTTTTGCAAGATCGCAAAAAATTTCCTAAATAGAACATGTTTTGTTCAGTTCCTCAAATGCGTTATTTAAAAATGAATGTGGCTGACCCTTTTTGGAATCAACGAAGTAGTGAGAATATGTTTTATCGCTTTATGATATATGACTTTTTTAAAAAAATCTTTGAGAATCCTAGAGGTAATGGGAAGGTTGTTATCTATACAGGTCACTTATCCTTTTTTAAAATAATAGTTCCAGAACTGCAGATTTGAGTCTATTTGGAAATATACATTGAATTAAAGATTTGGAGCAAGGATGTGAGCAAGTACATGACTGATACAATCAAAACATCTTAACACTAATTTACTTGAAATGTTGTCATAGTTTAAGAATTTTTAGGTTTTCATTGCTTCACAAATGTATTTCGAGACTGTTACTTGTGGGGATTGCATCTACTTTGGAAAGCAGTTTGAAGAAGCCTTTGGGGCACTATTATGGAATTATTTTTTAATGCCTAATTTCTCTACAACTGAAGTAAAATGTTTGTAAAATATTTTGTACCCCTACTTCACTGCAGTAGAACTCCAATTCTCCAAACTCCGACTATCAGAATCGCATTTTTTTTAATAAGATGGAAACTTACTACAATTAAAAAAATAATGATTCTATTCTGCCTACACACCACATGCAACTTCTCACTGTCAAGCAGATGCGCGACTTTGCTGCCCGAAAACAGATAAATACAGTCAAACAGTTTATTTGGCAGAGATGTTTTATTTACAGTACGGTATGTATATACTGCACTAATGCACAGCACTTGTAACCACGCTTAACATGTAAATGTGTTGCCTGTTCATTTAAGTAATTAAAAGCTAAGTGACGAGGTCACATGTGGTAAGTGTACAAGGCAAGGATGGCTTGGATTTACGCCAGGAGGGCAACAGTGATAATACAAAATGAACATAATTTTACAATTTTTCAGTTACATATCTGTTTAATCAACTACTAACCAAATTAAGTCAAAAACTTCTGTGTGCCACATCACAACATGCTCAGCCTATCACTCTAAACCCTCGAAAACCAGCCACAGTCCAGCCCTGGTTACTCAGCAATTTCCATGCCTGGAATCAACTAACAGAATCTTTTAGCAATGTTATGACTTCCCTTGAGCCTGCTCGGAAATGAGGTCTCTCCTCCCTATTATACCTAGTCCACAAAAAGTTTGCCCATACTACTAGACAGCCCCAAGGCTCTTTTTCCATGCAACACACACCATGACTCCACCACTTTCACCAACCCAGTTATCGGTGAAAGCTTCCCCATCGTAGGACATGCTACCTGTGAAACCTGTCATGCAATATACCAGCTGACCTGCAACCATTGTCTGGCCTGCTTCATAAGTCTGACTACAAATCCACTAGCCATTGGGATGAATGATGACAGACAAACAGTATTTACCCAGAACCTTAACCACACAGTATCTGTTCATACCACCACGCCTGATACCAACAATTTTAATTCTTGTTTCATTGTCCGGCCTATCAGAGTCCTTCCAAACAGAAGCACTACACACATTAATTGGCTACACGGGTGGCAGGGGCAGTGTGGAGTGCTTTGGGAGTTTTTTAGGCTGAGGGAGGATAACCCTGAACAAGAAATTCATTTATGGACAGCCCAAATAAATTTAACTCCGCATATTAGGGGTAGCTTAAAAGAATCTCAAACGTTTAAAGTTCTAGTAGTTAACTGCAGAAGTGTTCGATATAAACAGCCTGAATTCGAAACCGTTATTCGTAATACAGATGCTGATATCGTAATAGGTGCAGAAAGTTGGTTAAAACTGGATATAAGTTCCACTGAAATATTTAATAGCAGCTTGAACATTTTCTGTAAGGATAGGTTGCATTCCCACGGAGGTGATGTATTTATAGCTGTTAGTAAGTACCTCCAATGTAATGAAATAGATGCCGATACTGTCTGCGGAATATTATGGATTAAGCTCAACGTAGCTAGGACAAAACTGTTTCCTTCTATTGTCCACCAGATGCAGGCATAACTATCACTGAGGCCTTAAGGAATAATGTAAATAATATAGCTTGTCAATTTGTGGACCATACAATAATGCTAGGTGGCGACTTCAACTTTCCGTATGTCGACTGGACTAACTTCGTTCACGTTACTGGTGACAGGGATAAAGCAGTTCGTGAAATAATTCTAGACCTTTTCTCAGATCACAATCTTGAGCAGCTCGTAACTAAACCATCACAATCCCTCAATGGTAACGAAAATATTTTAGATATTTTCATTACAAATAGGCCTGACATTTCTACGACCACGGGAATAAGTGATCACAAAGCAGTAATTGCTACAGTAAAATTAACAACCACACACAAAGAGAAAAAAGACAGGATCGTTTGCAGATTCGAAAAGGCTTCAAAAGAGTGGTTTAGAAGGTTTTGAGACATAATTACCATACCTTCATAGCAGCAAGAGGAACTGTTGAAGAAATGTGGTATTGATTCATACGTAGTCAGGGAAGGTATGGACTTGCATATACCAAAATGGACAATCAGGGAGGGGAATGATCCCCCATGGTATACATATGATATTAAACGGTTACTCAAAAAGCAAAGGGAGATACATGCAGGATCAAGAAGGATGATGCACTGGACCGATTTAGAAAAGTTAGATAAGGGGACATGTTAAGAATGTGATGCATGAGGCCTTTAATGACTTTCGTTGTAATTCCCTCTCTAAGAGCTTCACCGAAAACCCTAAGAAATTTTGGTTGTATGTAAAAAAAAAAGTTAGTTGTCGTGGCAACAATATACCAGTTCTACTGCAAGATGGCCAGGAAGTTGACGACAACCGTGACAAGGCTACCGTATTTAACACTGAATTCAAAAATTCATTCACGCTTGAAAACATGGAAAACATTACCACTTTACCACATCATGTAGAATTAGAGATGAATCTGGTAGAACTCGATAGCATAGGTACTGTAAAGCAATTAAAGCTCTTGAAGTGGGGTAAAGCGCCATGTCGCTATGGTATACCGGTAAGAGTATTTTCAGAATACACAGAGGAAATTTCTCTCAGATATATTCCATAAGTCTTTAGAAGAGAAAAAGAAGTACATTGTGACTGCAAAATAGCCAAGGTAATCAAGAAAGGTGATATGAGTAATCCTAGAAATTATCGACCCATATCTCTAACATCTATATTCAGTAGAATTCTGGAGCATGTCATATGCTTATGCTCAAACACTATGACGTTTCTAGATGAGAACGAGTTACTGTGTCAACACAGATTTCGGAAGAAGAGATCGTGTGAAACTCAGTTGGTCCTATTTTCCCATGATGTAATGAAAGTTATCGATGCAGATTCACAGGTTGATGCAATATTCTTGGTTTTTCAGAAAGCTTTTTATTCTGTACCACATAACTGACTTTTAGCGAAGATTCGAGCATACGGTATATCGGATCAGATTTGTGAATGGATATGTGATTTTCTAATGGATCGATCACAGTATGTCGTTGTTGATGGGGAAGCCTCTTTTTAGCTGGATGTTGCTTCTGGCATTCCTCAAGGAAGTGTAACAAGACCACTTCTTAATTTATATAAATTATCTAGGTGACCATGTTAAATGCAGGATTGCGATTGTTTGCCGACGATGTGGTTATCTATAGGGAAATAAGATGCTCTGTCACTTGCTTAGAAACTCAGCGCGATTTGGATGCTATTTCCGAATGGTGCCATCTGGCAGCTTACACTTAACTGCAAAAAGTGCTAGGCAATGTGAATAAGTAAAAAAAAAAAAAATCAGTTTGCTCACGAGTACAAAGTAAAAAATTCATTTGTTGACACAGTTGATTCCCTGAAGTATCTGGGGGTAATAGTACAAAGCAACATTAAATGGGACTTGCACGTAACTTCCGTCGTAGGCAAAGCTAATTCAAAATTATGGTTCATAAGTCGTATGCTAAGGAATTGTAATGCTCATACAAAGGAAATAGCCTGTAAGACACTAGAGTGTGCACATCTGGATTACTGTTGTGGAGTTTGGGATCCATATTGAAATGCCCCACCGAGCGTGGTGGTGTAACGGCTAGCATTCTGGCCTCACATTCGGGAGGATGGCGGTTCGAATCCCCGTCCGGGCATCCAGATTTGGATTTTCCATGGTTTCCCAAATCACTCCAGGCAAATGCCGGGATGCTTCCTTCAAAAGGCCATGGCCGAATTCCTTCCCATTCCTTGCCCCCCATCCTTTCCCGTCTCTAAAGACCTTGCTGTTAGAGAGACGTTAAGCAGATAAATGAAATGCCCAAGCAGATAAATGAAATGCCCTGATTGACTCTGTGGAGAAGGTACATAGGAGAGCCGCTCGATTCATGACTGGTTGCTACAGCCCTTATGAAAGCATTGCAGAATTGATACATATATAGGGCTGGGATCGTTTGTAGACAGGTGACGTCATTTGCGTTTGAATTTATTGGATAATATGTCAAATTCTATGACCTACGTGTGCAGTGAGATACTTCTTCCGCCAACCTATTTCGGTCGCCATGATCGGAGGGATATGATTTGAGAAATAAGATGCTGTACTGATGCTTTTATGTATTCTTTCTTTCCTCGTGCCATTCAGAATTGGATTGCGCAGAATTAAGATTGAAGCTTAGCACCTTCTGCCACCCACAATGTTTGTAAATTGCAGAGTATGGATGTAGATGTATATGTAGAAGCAGCTTAACTGAACTTGGAAGGTGAGAAATGGCTAACCAGTACGTGCTGGGTACCAGGCAGATACTTGGTCTTGCCTTAATAACGCTTAGCAATCTTCCTTCTTTTCCCCTTATCTCTACCCTCACAAGAGCTTTTGTTAAAAATTTGTGTATAATACCTTTGAATTTCTGTTCTTTTAAGTCTAGTTTCTTTAATGTTTATCTTATTTATTGTGTACAAAAACTTTCAGTACAATATTTGCTGCCATCTCCTTCCACTGGCCCTTGATGTGTTTTTGTGATATAGTTACAATGCGCGCGTTTATGCTTTACAATTCCCGTACCACACTCCTTACAAAGTTAAATTTTTTCATGTCAGGTGACACCAACCAACAGTCGGAGCCTTCAGTTAGCTGGTAGCTGCTATCATGCAGCAGTTGTCTCATTCTACATCTACATCTATACTCTGCAAATCACAATACTGTGGGTGGCAGAGGGTGCTAAGCACCAATCCTAATTCTGTGCATTCCAATCCCGAACAGATTGAGGAAAGAAGGAATACATAAATGAATCAGTACAGCATCTTATTTCTCTAATCTTATCCCTCCTGTCATTGCGACCTAAATAGGTTGGCGGAAGAAATATTTCATTGCACTCGTAACTTAAAGATTTTCGCATATTCTCCAGCAAATTCAAACTAAAACGACGTCGTCTGTCCGCCAAACAATCCCAGCCCAACCCACGAATCAGCTCTGTGACACTTACGTAAGGACTGTAACTAGCAGTCACAAATCGAGTGGCTCTTCTCTGCACTTTCTCTAACGTGTCAATCAATCCCTTGCGATACGGATCCCAAATTCCACAACAGTATTCCAAATGTGGACGCACTAGTGTTTTGTATGCTATTTCCTTTGTATGAGCATTACAACTTCTCAAAATATGTCCTATGAATCTTAGTTTGGAATTAGCTTTGCCTACAACGGAAGTTATGTGCAAGTCCCATTTCATGTTGCTTTGTACTGTTACGCCTAGATACTTCAGGGAATCCACTGTTAATGATGGTACATAACCCTAAAATTTCAATACTCAATGTGTCTGTCCATATTTTGATGCCGTTACTGCCTTCAGATGTGGTTAGTGGTGGTGCCTCCCCTATCCAAATGTTTAATATATATATGTATATATACACAATGAAATTTTTAAATTTCCCAGGATATACTTGTCCAATTCTTAATTTTTTTTTCATTGTTGGTACTCTTGCCTCTCTATGTTGACTTAGGGAGCCATAGTTGATGCTTAGATGGTGTCAGATGTCGTAATGCTTGCATGTGGTCAGGTGTGCTCACCGAACTTTTATTTGTAGGGGAAAAAAATGGAATGAAGAATTTTCATTAAATTTTGCTTTATGAATTTTTTAAATGAAAATTTGCTTTATGAAACCGAGCATGGTGGGTGAACAGTTAATGTTCTGACCTCGCATTCTTGAGGCTGCGGGTTCTAATCCCCGTCCAGGCATCCAGATTTGGGTTTTCCATGGTTTCCCCAAATCACTCCAGGCGAATGCCGGGATTGCTTCCTTCAAAAAGGCCATGGCCGAATTATGTCCTGTTCCTTGTTCCCAGTCCCATCCCGCCTCTAATGACTTTAGCCATCAACAAGGTGTAAAGCAATAAGTAAAAAAAAAATGCTTTATGAATGGAATGAATTTCAGTACCATATTGGAATTGTTGAATGATGTTTTTGGTGAATGTTATATGAATAAGACAAGTGTTTACCAGTGGTTTAAAACTTTTGATGAGATCCAATGGTTATTTCTATTCTGAAGGGAGGGTACATTATACAGTGGGTAGAAATGACTTAAAATAAAAATTTATGGTACCTGCAGTCAGAAGATTAAAAAGATTAAGAATTATAATGAATAGTTAAAATATAAATAATATATAGTGTCAAGTGGTGGGTTCTCAAAGGTGGGAATGACTCAGAAGTATTTGAGATTGAGGCATGGGAGGGTTGGGGATTCTGGTATCCAGAATGTGTTGGTAGGCCAGTTTCCACGTCCATAATTTGGGTGGAACCCGGTTTCGGAGAGTTCTCAGTTGGCTCTAACTGTGAAACTGTTATTAAGGCCATGAGAATTCCAGGAGTTGGTACAGGTGGCAATTGAACGGTCTAGATTTTTACTTTATCTTTCTTTTCCTTATTAACATTGTCTTGTGGCATTTTTTTCTGCTCTGTTGTTGCTGCATGACACTAGTGTATCAAATAATATGGAGATAACTGTTAAAAAGTTATGTCTGCTCTCAAGAAAGTAGAGAGTGTTTAGACATTGTAAAAATTTGGTTTGCAGTTATTAAACGAGCTATAAACTGTAGAGTACACTGAACTTTCCTTTTCAGTTAGACCATCAAAGTAGTACATTTTTAGTGTTTAAGTGTGGTAAATTTTTATTTTTCAGGTACCAGCAATGTTTTCATGGTGTTGATCTGAGCAGCCTAAGGCATGCAGCCATGAAGGAATACTTTAGACAACCCATTGTAGATACTTTTGATGTACGTGTTTGTATGGCAAAGTCTGTCAGGCATGTTGTAGATTTCCAACAAGCCAAAGAGACGGATCTTCATCGAATTGGTAAGTATTGATACTGGTAGATGCAGTTTAGAGACATGAAGTAAAATTATAAAAACATTGATTGTAACCATTATTTTACTGTTAAATTCTCCTGATAGAAATGTTGAATGTAGCCATTCTTTTACTGTTCAACTCAACTGGTTTATAATTTGTATAGAAGAATAATAATGGTTTAATTTTTATGCAATTTTTTAAAATGTTTTGATGCTTGAACCTTCTAATAGGCAAACACTAGTTCTAACTATTATTTTCCCATTGTTTTTTATAATGAAGATGGGTAGCTTTACAATATGCTGTTTTTTTTTTTTTTTTTTTTAATATATATATATATATAAAGACGTACAAAATCTCATTGAATTTGGGAATATGGTGAGAGATGTTGAGGACTAAGCTTATGCTGGGTAACCAGTACCATCTTTTTGATGTCATAGGCCCTAATTTATTTACTGCTCTTAATTGCAACCGTTAAAATGATGGCTCTGTCCCTATTGAAATTGACTCTTTTTATTTCATTTCCTATTTCATGCAGTGTATTTAAAATTTTGCCTTTTTGACTGCAGATTCGCAGTTTTTAACAAACATAAAAAGGTGCTGGTTTTTAGTTTGATCCATAAATTTTGTCCTCTTCACACACAATTTTGTAATGGCTGAACAGGGGCAGCCCTAGGGCGTTGGGACCGCACTGGACGCCGTCATATGGGGGGTGCCGAAAAGGCAGAGATAGATCGTCTGCGCAAAAAAATGAAAAATAAATTCTATTATAACCCAGCTTTTAACACACATCATCCAGAAGAGTTTATAAGAGTAAGAGTCTCATCTTAATGCATAGTCATCATAGAATAGAGTCAGTTCGACTTATTTGAATCATGAAAATCAAAACTCGTTCCAAAGTTAGCACCCTCCCGTGCCGCGTCGCCCCTCTCACACCTGTTTCCTGCCTTTTCAGCTGTAGTCTTGAAGTTCATGCATGCGGGTACATGTGCACTCTTTATCTCTTTCTACCATATTAGATCCTCAGTAATTACTATTAACGTTAGTATCGTAAATATTTACAAAGCTTATCTGGTTTTTACAGACAACATATGTCGCTAACCTAAAAAAGAATAAAAAAAATTATGGCGCAAAATACTTAAAAATAAAACAAAGCCAAGACGAAATTGAGAACGCTTCAAAATTGCTGGCAATTTTTTTTAGAAGTCATATGAATCGTCTCCAGAACTAGTTCAACACGAGGCTGAAGAAAACTTTTAATGGAAGTTATTCAGACGAGGCTCCTGATAAAGAGCAGCATGTGAGAGAAGATTTATCAATGGCTGGAACGTCGTCTGCTGTTCAAAAGATTACATGTGGGTATTAGAGGTGGGCGCCGCTTACCAAAATCTCGGCGGCGGCGCGCCGAACATTCTCAGTCGTCGGCGGCGTAACGCCGGCGGCGTGACTATTTTATATATGATACTAGACAACCCGTGCGAAAATTTCCCTAGTAAAATACGATGAATAGTGAGGTTGAATGCTTGTAGTATAATGAAAAGTAGAACCGCACTTAGGTAGCAAATATTTATTTGTTTAGTGTAATAGGTACGCATCATAACAAATTAAGAAACGGTTAGCAAAATTTAAAACACTCTGTACGTACGACAAACTGTCACTGACCTTAACAGAATGCAACCAACCTGAAAAAAATGCACACAACATATCAACATCTCTATGATATGTGTTGCTGTCCGAATAAAATGTTTACATTGAAATTGTATAACAAAATAAAAATTCTTCCGTAACAGAAAAAAAATCCGAAAAGCTATTTATTGTATAAGAAAAGTGATATCTGCTGTTGCAATCTAGGGACTTGGCTCTGAGCTGTCGCATACGGGCGACCACTTTAAGCATCAAATTCCGAAAAATTCTTTCTTAATTTATGATTTTACCTAATTTGAGATCTTAAGCTTTAAAACGATATGTAATTTATCGGTTTCGGTTAGATATCGAAGGAGATAAATGGCTCGTAATTTTAAAAACAGTTGTAGAAATATTTATACTTTTGACCTTTAAGGGTCGAATTCCAAAAAATTACTTTCATAAAATATGGTGTGTCCAAAGCGGACACCTTGGTCTTTAAAATGATACTGTACTTCATTCCTCCATTTCGGTTACGCATCAAACGAAAAAAGGTTTAGAAATGGTGATATTTTTTGCTCCTTGAGGGTTGAATTTGTAGAAAGTTCGTTCTTAAAATATGATGTGACCAAAGCGGATACTTTAACATTTTAAATGATACCTCATTTATCGATTTCGGTTATCAAGGGAGATAAATGGCTCGTGACAAAAAAATGCGTTGTAGAAATATTAATACTTTTGCCCTTTAAGGGTCGAATTCCGAAAAATTCCTTTCTTATAATGTCATGTGACCAAAGTGGAGACCATAATCTTTAAAATGACACCTAATTCATTGATTTCGGTTAAGTATAAAGGAAGATAATGGCTTATGAGAAAAAAATACCTTATAGAAATAATATATATCATGTACATATCATCACTTCGTCTCAAAAACAGAAAATAAATAACGTTTCACTTATATATTCAAAAGCATGCAGGTTTTTGTACTCTTTGCAGTTCTCATGTATAAAGATAATTTTATTTGGGCGAACTGATCTTAGGCTAGACCTTTTCGTAGAAATGACTAACCTAGTCACAGAAAATACTCTCTCACTCGGTGTGCTTGTGCAGGCACACAAAGAAAAGTCTAGGTAAGAGCAGAAAACAGATTTTTTTTTTTGATTTTTTTTTTTTTTTTTTTTTTTTTTTTTTTTTTTTTTTTTTTACGGTTATAGTAACTTAAAAGATTTCCATCTTTAGGATCTGATGTATCAGATGAAGATAAATATCTCCAACATTCTTGTACGATCGGATAATCATTATCGCCATACACACGATATTTCATCGATAGTTTCTGCAGCAACGATGTTTCATTTGGATTTTGTAGAAGCAATAGAATCCCTACTTTCATTTATTTCTGGCACATTAATGACAGTGATCACTTCCCTGATATACGAGGCAAGAAAGGAAGTACTGGTCTTTTGTATTGACCCCAAATAGGTATCTACTTCTTTGAGACCCATAAAATGATAATCCAAAGGTGATACTGCTACGACCGATCTTGTGGCAGCGAATCGTTTGCTAACTTCTGCCACCATGTTGCGATTAAGCCGAAACATAGTCAATAATTCATCATCTAAGACAGAATTCATGATCTCAATTATTTCAGAACGGAACAGAAGATCACATTCATTGTACATATTTTGAGACGACATGACCTCAACTGCTTTCTAGATGTTTCATGTCTAAAAGATTCGGATCCCATCTCGTCCAATTTTTCTAAATATCTTATTTATTATGTCACAGTTGCATACGTGGGTTAAACTTCCTAGCATGTCTGGAAATCTATGCCAACGAGTTGGTCTTTCAGTTTTGATAGAAGGAGTGATTATAGTATTTCCTGATCCTGATACGAATAGCGAGCTCTCTTCAACTACTTCATCCAATCTTTCTGTGTGCATTTTCTAAAATAGGATTGGTCTCCTCATTGAACGACGTCATCAAGGGAATCCATAAACTCTTTTCCCATTTTTCAGCATGTGGAGACAAGGGGTATCTCTCTCTCTCCTGACAATCTTCTTACATTCTTTTTACGAGCCTTTCAATTTCTGGAACTCTGTTTAGGCCTCTACTGTAACGAGATTATGGAGCCCATGACCAAGACACAGATTGATGTTCCATATTAGCTAGCCAACGAAACTGCTCTTCGCACGTTTTCTCCAGCATCAATGACAGCTAGAATCTTCTATTCATTCAGTCTCAAATGTTTCTTTATATCTCCTATCGTGCTTTCTATTTTGCTGCCAGTCCTAATTTCCTCCATACGTTGAGTACTCAGGGTTAAATACTTCACTGTTTTTACCACATTTAGGTTAGCTAAGAAATGGACTTGATCGGAATTCACGATTTTCTTCGTATTGGCTTTTTCTATCACTAAACGTCCGAAATCTTTCCAACAAAAACTAGTTTGGCTTAGACAGTCATATAACACTACTACAGAGAGTTTTACAACATTAGTTTTAGCTAATTCGGTCATTTTAACAACTGCTTATTAGCTGAATTTAATGAAAAATTTTAAAAACGCGTTGTGTTAGGAAGTGCTGCTCAAGGACACGCCGCGAAACAAGTGTCGGCGGCGGCGGCGCGCCACTGAGACACGGCGGCGTCACGCCGGTGCGGCGCCCACCTCTAGTGGGTATACAAGACATAACACCACCATCGCCTTTTCAAAGTACAAATTATGACGATATTTCAAAATTGCCACTTATTGACTGTGCTGGCAGAGAAGAAATAATTATTCAAGCAATGAAAAAATCCCCCCCCCCCACCTCCCACCCAAAAAAAAAAATAAAAAATTATGGACTTCATTTTGCGAATACATTCTTTCAAAGAGTAACACCAAATGAAGAAACTTATAGAAGTAGATAGCTTGTTCATTCTAAATCTGCGGATGAAGTATGTTGTTTATATGTTATTTATTAAACAGAAGGTCTCATTTTTATTTGGGAAAAGAAGGATTCGATGACTGGAGTTACTAATCTGAGCGTTTCAAAATTCACGAAACTTCCTCAGATCATAATCACACCACGCTCAGTTGTATAGAAGTGTTGAATCCATTAAATAACTTCAATATACTAGACAAGCATTCGTACTTACAGAGTGAAGATGAAAAATCACAGTGGGTTGCTATCCTCTAACGAATGATGTATTGTTCAGAACAAGCTTTAAATCTGAAATACTTCTAATGATGGTAACTTCCTGGGTATATGATCCTTGATGATGGGGCATCTCTGTCGTATTGCTAATAACGAGACTAATGTCTTATTATATTGGCAAATGTATTCAAAACGAATGAAATTCGTAATAAAATTTTGACTATGGTTAGGTCATCTAAATATTTTTCCAACATACTGAATTGAGCTCCTGATACAAGTCACGTCGAACAGTTATCTTTGACATCATTTTCCTGACACCAATGAAGACTAAGTCTAAGTGCGTGAGTATTTCGCTGTACTTATAATCCAGAAAGTGACTCTTTGGGACCTGGGAGCTGGACTTGCTTCCCTGTTTATCATGGATACTTTGCCAAAGTTTGATTTGGATATGAACGATTGTCGTGGCCAAAGATATGACAGTGGATCCAATTTGGTAGGAGGAAACAAATGTGTCCAAAGCAAAATTCTGAACCAGCATCTTCGAGCATTTTTTAATCCATGTAACTGTCATTAAATCTGGTAATAGCAAGTGCCGCCAAAATATCAGTTAAATCTGTTTCCTTGTCAGGATTTCTTTGAAGAATATTTGTTTTATTCTCTCGATAAAAGAAGCGATGGGGGGTGGTATTCAAGCACTTAGAAGGAACACCGCCAAAACAATTGCGAAATTTGTTTCAAGAATAGAGTTTCTAGTATCGCTACAGTTCGTTATCACTACTCTTCAGTTCGTGACGCCCTTCTGAAATGAATTATTCAGTTGCAGCACCAGATGCCTTGTCACTTAGCCATATCATGGAGCAATTTGAGTTCATAATTACAGTGGTGACTTGGTATAATACATTGTTTCAAGTAAACGTTGTAAACAGAAGCTATGCAGACTGAAAGTAGACTTATAAAACTCTTCACAGTTGCTGAAAAACAGCTTGGGAGTGGAAGGGGGTAGTCTCCAACGCCCCCGAAACTGGTACTGACCTGTTGAAATATTTTTTTGATTGCTGCGTTATAATGTCCTCTTCAATTTTTTTCACTCTCTTTTCTCTAAAAAGTCACCACGAATAAGTTAAAAATACCGAAATGTGAGAATGACACGCAACTATTAGATGCCGCAGGCACTCAAAACCAATTACAATCTTTCAAAATGATGGTTAAGTCTTTGTGTAATATTTTCTTGCTGTTTTAGATACATTTCGTTGTAAAACGTTGCACGAAATTAACAGATAGAAAATTTTTACCCGCAGGCTCTTCATCTTAGAATTGATACAAGCAGTCAGAGATTGTTTACTTTTTTGAGATGGATACTGGAGAACGAATGTCCTGTAAACTTTTTATTCTTGGTCCAGGCCCAATTTCAATCCAACTAAGATCATTATGACTAAACGAACCTGTTTAGGTTGATATGATCCCTGTACCGATAATTTTTGTTTCATTTTTGCATAACATTTCGCAGTTGCGGAGCGTCTCACATTTCAGCATTTTTAATTAAATTCGTGACGACTTCTCGAAGAAAGGAGAGTTCAAAAAATGAAGAGGACATTATAACGAAGCAGTTAAAACAAATTTCAACAGGTCAGTACCAGTTTCGGGGCGATGGAGAATATCCCCTTCCACCCCAGCTCGGAATTTGAGAAAGAGTGCCAGCTCTGATAACAGACAGGTAGAGAAGTTGATTCTCAGATTGAAAATTTCCTATTAACTCAGTCAGATGCCGAAGTATGTAAAGATTTTTTGAGTATGAGCTGTAAATTAGATAACAGATCCAGAAGAATTGTTTACAATGAACGTGTTTTAGCATATGTTCGATGCAATAAAGAATTCGTTGGTCACTCTATTAGCACAAATTTCCAAGTGCATAGCCAGGATTAGCTTTAGAATAAGGCAAAAACCATGAAAAATACTTGTTGAAAATGGTTTTACCTGGGAAAAAATACACGAATTTAACCTAATTGAGCATTAAGCATTAGTCTGTGAGGGTTCTGGCAAAATTTTGGTAAAGTTTATTTTTCGGTTAATAAGTGGAAATGTTTAATTTTCATATATTTTCAATTTTTATATATTTTTAAAAAATTATTAAAAATTGTGAATTTGACGTGTAAGTGAAATGAGCATTGTGTTCACCACAGATGCTTAAATAACTTAAATAACTTTTCAAACATACAGTATTTCTTTTTACCGTTGTTTCTCATTCATACCACTGCTATCCTATACTAATTTTTCCGAGGTTTGAGTTACTATCATATATAAAATCTTTTGCCCGAGGATTTGCTCAAGTGGAATTCACAAAGCATTCATATTCGAATCCCACGGGAAGTGCTATTTGGGATAAAAGTAGATGGATAATACATTATTCCAAATTTATCCTGAGCACTCAGTAGTTTCGACGTGAAACAGTAAAAACATCGAAGCAAACAAACTTTTACTTATATAATATTAGTAGGATGTAGAATCTGTGTTATCTTCAGTATATCTATATAGACACCTTAATCACGAATAAGCGATTGCTCATTTGGGGCGCCACGATGAGATCTCGCACCACCTGAAAAAATTGCTAGGGCCGCCTCTGTGGCTGAACATATTTAAACTGATCTTTTGTTTGTTTCAAAGCAAATATTTCATCAAGACTTGATCTTGGAGTTTCAAGATAGGCCATGGGAACTATCAACAATAAATAGTGCTCGTACTATGACTGAGTTGGTGAACTGAAAAAAACACACAGTACATAGCTCGGGTAAATTGGTGGTTGAAACTTGGCTCAAAAACTTGGTCATAGGTTCAAATTCTGATGCACTGGGGATTTTTATAGGCTTTGCTTCTTTCAAATGATATACACTGAGGTACTCTATGGCTTGGAATCCACATTAAACTGTTGGTCCAGCCATGACCAAGATGGAATTTGTGTCCAGGTTTTATTGTAACCTCACAAATTAACTTTATTCATTGACCATGGATTTTAAAGCAAGTTCTTAGCAATGAAAATGTTAACAATACAGGCATCTTATGTTAAAACACATACACACACAGAGATTTTTCAGGTAATAAGTGCTCATGTGTGGTTTATGTAACATTTTGCTGTACTCTTAATCATACAAAGCTAATCCTCATAAGCTCTTAATTTGACTTGTAACTGCATATAAGTGTTCTTTTTCAAAATCATTTGTCAAGATCGATTACAGCTTTTTGAGTGTTCCTTGTAACTTCTATACCTTTAGGGCGCAGCATAGAATTAGTGGAACTAATCTGTCTACTGTTCTTTTATCATGAAATTGAAATAAAATTGCATCTGGTTCCTCTCCTTTTTGTAAAAGGGTCTGTGTCAAAAGCTGGCCATTTGAGTTTTTTGATTATCTCATAGCTCTGTTTATGAGACCATTACTGACGTATTTTATGAATAAAATCTTCTCAACGAACTAAGTGAATCAAAATGAATATCATCTTCGCAAACAAAGTATGTGCAACAGCCAAATAAAACACTCAAACTTTGTGATAAGCAAACCGAATCCCATTACTGCGGATCCAGCGGTATTGTACACCGGTTTTGAATATACACTTCGGCTAACTAGACTCGAAGAAGTGCATACACTTACACATGCCCTCTGACATTTGACAAGAGTACTCCATCCTGACGGTAAAAACATGTTTCCACAACCTTCGGCAATTGACAGGATACAACTGAGATCAACTCCTGACTCTAGTTCACAAGATTTTCGAGAGAAGAGGAGGAATATTTGATCCTGAGGAAACATACAAGCAGTTTGTCATGACCTATGGACGCATTCTGTTAGATACAAGACTACCTTGGCCCCAGGGTAATGTGTATACAAGACACCCGCATACTCCATGTTAAAAGTTACTCCATTGAATACTAAGAGAAGCGCCATTGTTCTTCGCGAAATGAGAAGGTTGGCTGAGGAACTGAGATCAGATATTGTCTATAAGAACTGTACTCTTGGCAAGGCAAAATCCTGCATATGCCTGTAACATCACGAATAATCACAGAAATCAATAACCCAATGGTAGCAAAAATCATTTTAAATAAACAAATAACAATTACAAAAATTATGCAGTTATGTGATGAACGCACGGGATGTGCTGAGATAAGAGCAGCATGGGGAAGCTTCATAATGTTAAGCATGAATGTCCAGTACAATGATGAGATCTTCCCATACCTAGATAGAATATGGCAGATAGAGGCAGCTCTGGGAAATTATCCAATAGTTTTTGCAGCGAACGTCAATGCAAAGTCTGCTCTTTGGCACAGCAAGAAGACTGACAGGAGAGGGCAACTTCTAGAAGAACTATTAAGTGAACTAGGTCTAGAGCACATAATCCTCCTACTTTCTGCAACAGTGCTGGCGCAAGAACAAATATTGATATAGCAGTTACAAACATTCATGCGGGAAATCTGCTTTGGAGTTGGAGATTGCTTGACAACATGACAACAAGTGATCACAATTTGATTGTCTATGAACTGGACAGAACAGACAGAAGAAAGTAGTGGCAATGGAAGTATTAAAACAGCATATAACATCAGGAAAGTTGCACGGGAAAAGTTAAGGAATGTGTTCACTCCATCGCATTTGCCAGAAAAACACTTCGATGTAGACAAAGCCACAAGAGAGCTGACATCTACAATACTGATGCCCTTACTGTGGCACTTCGGGTGTGGCCTTGGACTTGGAAGTTTGCAAGCGGGGAGCATTATATTGGCTCAGGAAAGGGAATCTGGAACAGGTAGAGAAAATCACGGGAGCACCAGCAACAACTGCAGAGGTAAACAAATTGTTATTGGAAGACTGGCAGCAAAGGTGGAATGTTAGCGCTACAGGAAGAAGGATGTATGATATGTTTCAAGTGTTTGTGAAAGGCTTAAAATGTCGCATCTTCTCCCATCGCCTGGGCTGGTACATTACATAACGGGTCATAGCCCTTACAACAGTGAACTGCAAAGAAGAGGAATAGTGGATAGCGGCAGCTGTGACTGCGGAAATGAGGGCACTCCGGAACATGTTGTATGGGAATGTGATTCAACAGCGGATGGAAGAGCGCCATACCAGCAAATATTACAGGGCAGGCCCATTTTTTACATATTGCGTGACCAGGAATTATGGTACTTTCTTGATGCAGCTTGCAATCTGGCTTCACAAGTAGCCAAAGAAACGTTCTTGGCACTTAGAAGCAGTCTAAACTGACGGAAACAGTTTCAACCGACAGTGACCAGCGACCGAGCAGTGATCATTCTTGAAGAAAGAAACTCCCGATGGGTTGAAGGAGGACACCTCTACTTCCAGAAGTCATCTCCTGAGGGAGGTAAGTTACTCCAAAGTGGCTGTGCCGGGAGTAAATGTGTAAAAGTAACATAAATGTACAAAGTGAAAAACAGTGAGACAACAGTGCAGTAAGTGATTTGTGTATGGAATGATTCTTTGATTAGTTATATATAGCAATATCTGTGTGTGAATGTACGAGTATGTTACTCAAATTACTAATTTACAGTATATATCCACACTAACACATATCAAATACATTCTTACACATTAATTTAATTATGTAACTAATTTTTGTGAAATTTGATACGTTTATGTGTTACAAACTAGTTTTACATCTTGAACAATATTTAGCTATTATTTTCAAACTATAATTTTATCTTGTGTACCTCTTGTAATATATTGGAAATATGGGCCCAGAGTAGAATCTAGGTTATGTACCAGGACATAAAAATACAAAGTGCCATGAAATGGGAGATACCACTAAAAAAGATAGTAGATCCCACTGACAAAATAAAGACAGAAAAACTTCAGATATTACGATTAAACTTGAGGAGCGAGAAGACCGTATCAATGAAGTATGGTGGCAGCAGACAGAAGTATCATCCTCAAGTACTACAGGCAGAAGAGGCAGATTTTCAAAAACGCGATGAGAGAGACCAAACAAAAATGCTGGGAAGCCTTCGTGAGGGAAAATCTTATGAACAATCCATGGGGTATTCCTTACAAAATAGCTGCAGGTAAAATCAGGCCTCCCACAATACTATCCACAGTAAAGAGAACAGATAGATGACTAACAACAAATTGGAGGGACTCAACAGAGGAGTTATTAAAAGTTTTGCTTCCTGATGACAACCCAGAAGAAGAAACAGAAGAACAAGCTACACTACAAAGGAACATGTGGCAGCCCTGCTTGAGTGAAATGGAAGAAAGTAATAATACACCCGAAGAAGTAATAACCGCGATAAACAAAATGAAAAAAAGGGAAAGCTCCCGGTCCGGATGGAATTCCAGCCGAGGTCCTCCAGGCTAATCATAAAATTAACCCCCGTCCTATGCAGACTCTTCAATGAATGCCTATATCAGGGTAGAGTTCTGGGAATATGGAAAAACAGTAAGGTGGTAATTCTAAAGAAAGGAGATGACAAGGATCCTCTTCTACCGAAATCTTACCGGCCGATTTTTTTATTGAATGTGCTTGGCAAAGTTCAAGAGAAGATTTCTATGCAAAAAATTACAAAACCCAGGAACTTCAGGAAATGAATCCTAGTCAATATGGATTTAGAATGGGGAAGTCAACAGAGAATACCATAAATCGGTCAATGGAAAAATTTGTAGCACTACAAAAAAAGTACGTAGTGGGCATATTTGTGTATGGTGGCCCGCCCTGTTTGAAAGGCTGAGCGATATTGGTTGTCCAAGAAGATTATTCTACACCTTTAGGGACTATTGCAGATTTAGAACGGCTTCCTTGAGATGCCAGAACTCATTCATCACGAAGTCCCTTACTATAGGATGCCCACAAGGTTCGGTTTGCGGTCCCATATTCTGGGATATAGGGATGGAATCGGTGATTGAACTATAACAAATAATACCTGAACTTCTTGGTCTAATTGCTTTTGCTGATGACCTGTTATTACTCGTGGAAGGAGCTACAAGAGCAGAAATTGAGCACAATAGTAATCTAGTACTTAATTGCCTCGGCCATTGGTGCAGTAAAGTCAAGCTAAGTTTAGCATCACATAAAACAACATTATGTTGCTCAAGGGCAAGCTGACTCAAAAACCTACTATAAGAATCGACGGTAAATCAATTCGTAGAAACCCAGTGTGCAGGTACTTAGGCATTCAGTTGGATGAACATTTAAATTTCGAAGCCCACTTAGAGAAGACAGTAGCATGAGCAGTGGTGGTCATGAATAAAATCATTAATATCCACCAACAAAAATTCACTGCTCCAGTCACCGAGCATGGTGGTGTAATGGTTAGTGTTCTCGCCTCGCATTCAGGAGGACGCTGGTTCGAATCCCTGTCCGGGAATCCAGATTTGGGTTTTCCATGTTTTCCCAAATCACTCCAGGCAAATGCCGGGATTGTTCCTTCAAAAAGGCCATGGCCAAATTCCTTCCCATTCCTTGCCCCCCATCCTTTCCCGTCTCTAAAGACATCGCTGTTAAGAGACGTTAAGCAGATAAAATAAAAATAAAAAACTGTTCCAATCCAAACAATAAGACTTATACCATGACGCAATTTTATCCTCCTTAGTGGGCTTTTCATCAAGTGTGTAGCAAAACCTATGAGAAAAATAAAACCAAAACAGCAAGTCAGACGTGTCCAATGAGGAATACTTTTAAGATTGACAGGAGCATACTGAACCATGGCAATGAATTCATTAACCGTTGCCATTGGTGTATGGCCACTGGACTTTGAAGTAAGGAAACAGGTGCCATATACTGTCTCAGAAAATGGAAAAAAGATAAGGTAGCAGAAATTGTGGGCAGCGAAGCAACATTGGAGATGCACATTTGGAAGCTCCTATTGGTGGAATGGCAACAAAAATGAAACAGGTCAATGAACATGTGATATGTTTCCATCCATAGAGGAGAGGTTAAAGTTGGAGTACTTTCAATCCTCTCCCGGATTGGTACACTACATTACAGGTCATGGGCCATACAATAGCTGCCTCTGAAATCTACATGTTGTGGATTCAAGCAGGTGCGACTAGTGAAGAGAGTACGCCGGAGCACGAGATATGGAAATGTGGAATAACAGACAGTCTGATAGAACACCAACATGCTCATCTTCAAGGGAGGAGAATATTCAACATACTACGTGATGGAAGTTTGTGGCATTTGCTCGACGAGGCAGCTGACCAAGCCTCAAAATTTTGGAAGAGAAATTTATAGAAAGGAAAACTACAGAGAGAAATCAAAGGCCACAGATAGCAGAAGAGGAGAACAGAACTACAACTCGTTGAATAGTGGAAGCTAATTCCAGAAACGACTGCAGAGGGAACGATGATGCTGGAAGTCTGGCTTTCTCAACACCGGATTGACGGATGATATCCTATGAAAATGAGCAGCATCAATCGTTGGAGGAACTTCAGTGTGCTCCAGAGAGGCCGTCTTCTGAGCGACAGCTGGGGCCGTCTTGGTATTCCAGGAGGTCAACTCTTGATGGCCTGGGCAGCTGACTTTGCTGCCGGTTCCGATGGAGCGCAATCAACGACACCAAAAAAAAAGAAGTTTAGTGAAACTGAAGTGCGGCTGTGAGATTATACAACTCTCCATGATTCTTCAATTGCAGCAACTTGATGCATAGTATAAATTTTTTAAAAAATTAACTGATTTCAAAATTGTAGATTTTACCAATTCAGCCAGTATGTTTGTGTGTATATGTATATATTTGCTGTTCAGAATAGCTAAACATATTTAAACATTCAGATCTTTTTCTGTTTGAAATAAAATATTTTACGAGAGATCCTATTTTTTGAAGCCACGCTATGTAACCCATCAACAATAAGTGGAATCCAGATTGACTTCGGATATTGAAGCTCATAGGCCTTATGTGAGTCTGGTAACTATGTGCTTACTTCTCTTCTTTTGAGTCTGGGTCTTGGCTTCATATTCTGATATGTTCAGAATTTTTACGTTTTGATTTGTTTACATAACAAATACCAGAACACTGTGTGGTTTGAATTCCATATTAAACAATCAACAACAGAAACAGAATACTTGGCAGCTTGAAACTGTTATCCAGTTGTAAGCACAGTTATCGTTCCAAAACACGTCAAATATCTTGTAATTTTCACATTTCGACAATCAATTCATCATTGTATGGTTTGTATAGTAATTTGTTAACCTGATTTTAAGTAGCATACACTTGTTCTTTTACTAAAATGAACATCTTTTTTGCCAATATTGATTAGAGTTTTATTGGTTTTGCAGTAAAAATTTAGGTGGTTTGCAGATTATACACTGTTGTGAATAAAATGGTAGAATTGAGATCAATTACAGAAAGATTTTGACAGAATGTCTGTCCGAGGATGACTACATGGAAAAATCGATGAATGCCAAAAAGTCAGCTTATTAATTGTACTGATAGAAAGTGTGGTTTTCTGAAACTGTATGGAGGACTGTCACTTGCTTTTTAATGGTACATAATGTAAATATCTTGGCACATCACTTGCTAATAAACATTGTTGGGCAGAATACACTGGAGAAATGAGTCCTGCATGTATTGGTCAGGTCCTTGTTTGAGTGTTGTAGGGTCATATGGAACCCACTTTATAGGAACCAGATACTGTAGTTAAAAGGAGTGTGAAGCACAGAATTTAGATTGGTTTGCAGAGAATGTCATAGAATATAATCATTAACTGATATGATTTAGAAACTGATTTGGGAATCGTTGTAATGCAAGAGGTGAGTTAACCCTGAACTGGAGAGCTGGTTACAGATTACACTAACAAGGTGTTTATGGTTGTGAATAACAGATTACCCCTTCCTAAACCCTCCACCTTGCCTCTACTCGCCTGGGAATATTCCCTAAGTACAATGTACCTATCCGATCCATTCAGTTTGGCTTCTGGCTTTTGCCTTCGCCCATAAACAATTTCTCATGCACACATCACATTGGCAAACACGGTTTTTTATACTCTGTTAAGTGTGGCGGGTATATGTATTCACAATTGCTCTTGGATTTCTACAAACTCGATGCCTTGCCCAAGTTCAGAAGATATTTCTGAAAAATCTGTAGAAATGCTTATGAAACAGCAGCTTCAAAATGGTCAATAGCTGCAATTTCTCCCTGCTCATTATAAAGCTATTATTGTTTCTTTTTTAAAATGCCTTTTCTTAATTTCTTTCTTATATGGGTCCTGAACAGATTAATGTAATAAACTAGGAAAAATGGGTAGAAATTTGAAGCAGATGATGGTAAAATGACCTGGCTTACTTTGTAAACCACCTCTCCCAAATTGCACCATATGCTAGCCCTGTCAGTTGAAGGTTAAAATAGTTCTGGGCTTATTTAAGCCAATGGTCTGAAAATAGGTAAAGAAGTAGGAGTAGTATGTGTGACAATCTTACTAGCACTTCATTTCTTGCACCATAGAGTTGGAAAATTGTCATTTTTAAGGTAAGGTGTCGGGTAGTAGCATTAACTATCAATAGAAATGTTGGATGGTTAATCTCAAACAGTAAAAGAATTTAAAGTACACATTTACGTACTGAGAAGTAATACGTAGGGAAATTGTCATTAGTCTGCAAATTCCTCCATCACTTTAAATAATAAAAGTTGTAATAATTACAAAGAATATTTATTTAAAAAAAAAAAAACTTAAGCAGGTGCAGAACTTAATAGCCTATAAATAAAGGTAGTATGGAAATATGTTAAAATAAATTTTTAAAATTAATATTTTTATAAAAACATTCATATAAAAACTAATTGCAGCCAAAAAACTTTTGCCCAAGTTTAATGGAAAAGTTTGTGAACATAAATACAGAAAGTCTGCGCAGCTAAGTTACTATAAAGCAAAAAATAAATTTTTGCTCAAAATAAAATTGACTTCAAAACCATGTTATTTTATTAACAAAAACATTAAATAATTTTAAAAGTAATTTTATGAAATTCTCCTCTCATCAGATTCTATCAGACTATCCAGTCATATTATTTATGATCAATGTTTTGTTGTTACCCATGTCTTATTTTTCACTACCATTTCTTTTGTAGTCTGTCCTTCCTATCAAAGTGTCTAGTTGACTAGTAAAAAAAATTGAAATTCCTACATAAATATTTATAAATATATCACAGGGAAGAATTTATAAATTTGAAGTCGTTGATGCCAAACGGAATATTATGAAAACATGTTCACATTTTTTTTAAACCTGTGACAGTATTTACAGGTAATTAAATGAAATATGCATGACAATAATAAAAGATATGCTTGATGAAAAATGTGTTTAAACAAAAATAACAACAGAATGTCAAATTACTTTAAAACAAATTCAATTCAAAATACCAACAAAAATATAGATTTGCATGTAACGTTTTTAGTAAATTATTAGAATTTCCATTTTTGTTTTTAGTATAAATGCTTACTTTATGATAAAGATTGGTGTTAACGTCAAAAGGTATTTATGCTTGAAGAAATTATGGTAAAAATAAGTAGGGTTAATAAGAATAACACCGCATTGAAAATGTATCAGTATAAATAACTAATACCATCAAATTATTCAGTATTCCCTTTGCTGCTTTTTCTTCCTACTTATTCGTGTTTTGTTTCAGGTTTCTTTTCATTTACTTCATTCTGATTATACAAGGGTGGCTTGAAAACCTCGTTGCCAATTGTGATATTAAATGTACAGAATTACATAAAGAAAGGTGGTTGCTGTAACTAAAGTTTTATCTAATTCAGATTTGAGGAAAGGGAAATATCATCCAGAGTTATTCTGAACAGTTTTCTGTCTGTCGAAGGACATGTTTGACATTTCTAGTGCACATGTGGATAAAAACATAAGAATCAAGCTCGGATTCTTTCATAAACTATTGTAAATGTTGCCATGAGAGATAGAAAGGGAGTATGTGAGCAGTTTTGAAATGGGGACCAAGTGCTGCTGGATAGGTACCATGTAAAGTCTTTGTGCTAAGTTGCAAAAGAAAGATAATGGCAGCATTCAGGTTTTGTTGTAAAGGTTGAAATTTATACAAAACTATTTTCTAAAAGAGAGATTGCATTATTTTTTTGCTGGTAAAATTAATTGTTTAAGAAAACTTTGTTAAAATATTGCATGGATATTTTGTAACCTATACATTGTATGAAATACATTCTGTTCTTCAGATGCATATACATTTTTGCATACAAATTATTTATCACCACCACTAATGATTCTCTGCTCATTGTTTGAGCAGTGATTGATACTTTTTAAAAGCTTAACATAGCTTTATATTCAGATTTTGAGGGTTAGTATTGTTGTAGTGCTTTGATCTCTTTCTTCAGCAGTTAGTTATTACAACTTTGCATAGCCAAGGTCAGTGCAGCATAGTTGGTAACCCTGTTCACCAAGATACTTTATGTAGTCCTGTGTATAGGTGTTGTCACTGTTCTGCTAGATGAGTGTCTGGTTTGCACTGTAAAATATCAGTAGTAGTTAACACACAATATTTTCTTTCATCTGCCATTTGTATGGAGGCAGTGTGTTTCCTTTGAAATGATTAGTGGTAAAATCTTCTTTAAATACTGAATTTACATCTTCTGCTTGTTGTGAATTAAAGCAGTGCATTTTGTACACAAGGATAAGTCAAGCTCAGTTTATTTTATTGAACGTTTGTTAATACATGTTGGATAGAGCCATAATAATTTGTACTGTTGCAACTGGCTGTGTGAAAATTTGCATATATGAACTGCTGTTTGTAAAAGTATATAATTCACCATGTACAAGGGTGTGTCTAATACAAACATGACTTCTGATAAATAAAAACTTTAAAAAAAATAATAGAACCTGTGGCAGAGAATTGCGCATTTGAAATTGAGAATTAGTCTGGTTGCCACTCTATCGAAATAGAGAATATTATGGATGAGCCCACTGCAGGTTATGTTATAGCACTGAAAATATAGTAAGTGGTTTCTCAGTTCTTATGTTTTATTGTGTTCAAATTGCCTGTGAAGGTCACCTCAATACTATGCTAAAACGTTAATCGTGTTAAAAGATCAGATAATGTCTCCATTCATGTGGTTGCAGGTAAAAACTCTTCCACGTGGTAACTATTAACAAGTTTATCACACATTCGAACCACGACGATTGCACCACATGAAACTGTTGCACCATGTGAGCACTTCTCTCCACACTCTATTTCCTCTTTTCCAAAGATATTCCTCTTAATACAACACCATCAATATACTCAATATATCGATATACAAGACTTACTACGCTACAAACCGTGTATGTTTTATGCCACAACGTAATCTCCTGCTTTGGAAATAGACTTCTACAAATGTATTGGAAGCTTTTTGATACCATCATTGTAAAAGGAAGGGGGTTGAGCTAGTAGCCCACTGTGCCCGAAGCCCTCCACTGTGATGTCATCAAATCGTTGGCATCCCAATGCTTCTCTCAGTGGCCGAAAAAGATAAAAATTACAGAATCACTGTCAGGGCTGCAGGGAGGATGATCATGTCTATTTAATTTTCTCCAGTATTGTGTGTACAAGAGCTGCAGTGGGCTTCTAGTGTTGTCATGGAGAAATATCATATCTCTTATCATCTGGTAATGTCTTTTGGGGGTTATAAGCAAGATAAATCTCGCCCAAATTGTTGCATTAGTATGCTGCTTTTATGGTGTGATGTCCATGTAAGATGATGATAATAAAAATTCCACATAAAAAAGGGGGGGGGGGTTCAAGCTCGTGGCCAGTTGATGGCCAAGTCTTGCGTTTACTGGGGCCACCTCATTCTTGTTTTGTCACTCCATTTGTTTGTTTTGACTTGGGTGTGTAGACCCAAGTTTCATCACAGGTTATGATGCAATTCAAAAATGCAACCCCCTTCTTCCACAAAACTTGCTGATTTGCAAACATACCAACTTCTGTTCAGCAGGCAAAAGATGAGGCACCCACTGGGCAGCTGCCTTATGAAATATTCCTTTAGTTTTTATATGAATGTTTTTTATAAAAATATTAATTTTAAAAATTTATTTTAAATTTATTTTAACATATTTCCATACTACCTTTATTTATAGGCTATTAAGTTCTGCACCTGCTTAAGGTAAGCTGCCTTAACTTATTTTGACCTCACAAGATATGTTGGTCGCCCTCAATAAAGTCACAATTTGTGTGATCATCCTGTGCTGTAATTCTCATGGAAAACCTTTTCATAGCCTTTCAAGATTTCCTTATGCCAGGCAAACATGCGTGCTCTTGACAGTGTACGATCCTCAAACTATGCTTTCAATCTCCACAGAATTTTGGTTTGTTCCACCTACATGAGTAAAAAATTTAATAATTGTGCATTACAAAATTGTGAGGTGCACTTCTTGCTCCAACATTGTTAGCTGAACTACTGACTGCATGTAGCAGGTTCAACAATCGCTCTCTTCACTCCTGACATCCCCACCCAACTCGTCTAGCAGTGCACAACCACTCAGATTATTAATGTGCGCCCTCTTCTAATAGTCTTGTTCATATTTGAATCACCCTCATATTTTGACTTTTTCTGAGAGGTTTCTTTAACCTGTGCGATGGTCTCTGCATTTTGGCTGCCAGGCGTGACCATACGTGTATTGAGGAAAGAGGGAAGGGAGTCTGAACTTGTATTTTGTGTATAGAATCTCTGTATAAAACAAACTACTCAGTGAGTGAAATGAAAATAAAAGTGTAAAATTCTTATTGTCTTCAAATTTTCAAGACAATTTCTTAAAATTTCACTGTGCAATTAACAATACAATCTTCATCTTGTGATATAACAGGCTACTATAATAATTATTCTGTGTGATGGGTAACTAAGGAAACGTTTATATAAACAGAAGAAGAAAAAAGATCAAGACTAGACAAGCTTGGTGAAGGCCGTGTCGTGTTCGCTTTGGTTTTTAAAGTTGCTGTGAAGAAAGAACCTGTACTTATTCAGATTGATTAAGAATGTTATAATATTATAATAAAAAAGGGAATTAAGTCACATTATGGTATTATTTAATTGGTGAAGCTGGATGATGGATGAGTTAAGGAAAAAAGAACAACGATTAGAAATACGAGAATCTGTGAAAAATGTGACTCATATTTTGCAGACCACCGTGTTGTTAATATTCACTGTATAATTTTTGTGTGTACAGAAATGCATTGCAATGTGTGTAATTTTTTCCTTCCTTTTTTGTCAAGTTGGAAATTATTTTAAAAGTTGTAAATGATTAATAAAAAGATGAAAAAACTTGCAAGAGATGCGTGAACCAGGGCAAGGAAAGTGATTATTATCCAAGATTGTCACCCAGGAGTTGTCTGGTATCTAGAATATGTTGGTAGGCCAATTCACACCTCCAGAATTTTGATTGGGATTTGGTTTTAGTGAATGCTCTGATGATGGCTCTATGAAATGGTTATTTTGGCCATGTTAACTGTAGGAGCTGGCATGAAAAGTAACAGGATAGTCTTGATTTTGGGAGTAAACTGTTTGTCTGTGAATATTCATTCTATTAATGGATAATTGGTACATGGTGAGCCTAATGTAAGAACTAGAACTTTGGCAATGGAGGCAGGTGAGCTGGTAAATGGGGTGATACATGGCAATAGTGGCATGACCTATGATGAGGTAGTTTTTGCCAGTGGAGGGTGACAATAGGTTGTGCTGAGTGGATGCATTTTGCTTATTTTCCAAAGAGGACTTCCAGAAGTGAAGGAGCCGTAGAGTGGTTTAGGAATATTAGAGTGTTAGTATTAATGAACATGTGTATTTAAGTTAGTGGCCTTCTGGATGTGATGTGGGGTGTTGCGGGAAAGATAGTGGGTGGAATGTGACATGTTTCAGGAAAGATCTGTGAATGTCATAGCCAGAAAGAAGAATCCGGTTCAAATATTACAGGCCAAGAAAGAACTGGTTGATAATGAAAGTATTACATTTAGTTTTAGTCTTTGTGTTTCAGACTGCTTGATTATTTTTAGTGATGTATTCTTTACTCTAATAACCTGTCATATTCCCTTATTTCCCATAATTATCCCACAGAATTGGTTCGTGAACAGATATTCTTAATTTTTACCAGCAACTTAGACAATCCAGTGGCAGCCCATGCCAGTTAGCACAATTTAAACAATTTAATCTTGGTTGTTTGGATTGAACCGTGTCAATTTGTCAAAACCTAACGTTTCGGCCATCATTTTGTAGCCTCCTTCAGAGTACTGTCATGGCTGGAACTGCTGCCGCCTATATAGCTCCTGAAGAACGCACTAACCATTTGGAGTAACGTCACTCAAACTACCGCCAGCAGCGTGGTCGGTCCAATGGGGGCCTGCGTCCTGCGTTTTCCTAATCAAGCATGACCATATTTGGTCAAGTTTTAGCCCACCGTCCACGTTCATATTATCTGGTCTTTTTTAAATTTCCAACGCTTCTCTGACACGCGGGGGTTACCATCTGCTTTCTTGAACCAATACACTAGTGTCACTGACTAAAATTGCGTGCCCACTGTCAGCAGAATGTTGTGCTACAGCTGATTTGCTGACGTCATTATTTTTAAGATGTCTCACGCAGCCTTTCCTTGACTGTATGTCCAGTTTCGCCGATACACACTTGGCCACAGCTACAGGGTATCTGGTATACGCCCGCTGTCTGCAACTTCTCCCTCTGGTCTTTAACTTTTAAAAGCACATCAGAAATCTTCCTAGGCGTTCTGTATATTGGACAGATATTTTCTTCTTTAAAAGACAGCAGATTTTATCCATCACCCCGTGGACGTAGGGTAATACTGCTGTGGGTCCGTCTGTTCGTCTTCTGGCTTCAACTTATGGTGTCGGAGCACAGGGTGGTGCTCGAGGTGCAAGCGTTGCGGTGACCTTATTGATGACGTCAAAGCTGTAGTCGTTGGCCAGATGTGAGACGTCTTAAAAATAACGTCACCAGCAAATCAGCTGTAACACAACATTCTGCTGACAGTGGGCACGCAATTTTATTCAGTGACACTAGTGTATTGGTTCAAGAAAGCAGATGGTAACCCCCGCGTGTCAGAGAAGCGTTGGAAATTTAAAAAAGACCAGATAATATGAACGTTGACGGTGGGCTAAAACTTGACCAAATATGGTCATGCTTGATTAGGAAAACGCGGGACGCAGGCCCCCATTCGACCGACCACGCTGCTGGCGGTAGTTTGAGTGACATTACTCGAAATGGTTAGTGCGTTCTTCAGGAGCTATATATAGGCGGCAGTTCCAGTCTTGACAGTACTCTGAAGAAGGCCACAAAATGATGGCCAAAACGTTAGGTTTCGACAAATTGACGCGGTTCTATGCGGACAACCAAGATTACATTGACAACGACCGCGGAAGTCTGCCACCCAATTTAAACAATTTTTTTACAGTTTTCCCTGAAACAGTCGATTTTCGATTTTTTGTTTTTCTAATTTTGGTACACTCGTGCTGCACATACCTTCACAGTTTCAACTATACAGCATTCTTTGCATTGTTTGTGAGAGGCATAATTGTTAAGTGTTTTGTGTGAATGGCGATTTTCTGCTGTCGAAAAATGTGGATCAAAGGATTTGCATCAAATTTTGTGTAAAAAATTGAATTAAGTGTTCCAAAACCTTTGGTAATGTTGATAGTGGCATATGGTGAATCTACTTTGAGTAAAAAAAATGTTTATAAGTGGTACAAGCTCTTCCAAGAAGGCCGACATGATGTCAATGACGAACCTCGCTCTGGACGCCCCAGCATAACTGATGGAAACGTTGAAGAAAATGGTGTTGGAGAATTGTCGAATCACCATTAGAGAAGTTACTGATGAATTCATCATCTCAGTTGGCTCCTGCCATGCAATTTTTTCGGATGTTTTGGGCACAAGACATGTGTCAGCGAAGTTTGTTCCGAAACTGCTGAATTTCGACCATAAAAACCGTAGCATGAGCATCATTCAGGAGCTGTTGAATGACTTCAAAGATAATCCTGATTTGCTCAAAAGGGGTCATAACTGGTGATGTTCACGAGAAGCAATACAAAACAAACGTCCGGGTTTGTGGAGAAAGAATTCATGGCTTTTGCATCACGACAATGCACCTGCTCACTCATCATTGCTTGTGAGGAATTTTTTGGCCAAAAACAACACCCCAATCATGCCTCAGTTACCATATTCACCAGATTTGGCCCGCTGTGACTTTTCCTGTTCCCTAAATTGAAGAGTCCAGTGAAAGGACGAAGATTTGCAACAGTTGAGGAGATAAAGACTGCATTACTAACAGAGCTCAAGGCTATACCAATTGAGAGGAGATTGGAAAAAAACGTTGGCACAAGTGTATTATATCTGAGGGGGATTACTGTAAAGGGGACAACATACATATTGTTGAATAAATAAATATTTTTCGATAAAAATAAATAGTAGCCATACTTTTTGAACAATACTGGTACATATAATTAATAAATATTAAATTTAATATTTTATACATTTCTATTAATATTTATATCCTTCATTACATTGTTGATGTTCCACCACTTCCTACAATAATATTTATCCAGATTAATCAATTCATATTTTCTCGGCCCTGCACCACCACCACCACAGCCATGCTGGCCATTCAACTTGGGTTCCCTATTCATTCAGTGGGTATTGATGGGGCCACATCCGGCCTCCTCACCTACTGTGTCATCTACTTGCAACAACATAGTTCAGTAGTTAAATATTGCGTTTTACATGTTAACCTTTTTGTGTTCATCAGTTCTAGCCATTGTCACCTATTTTAAATGTTGGGCTGCATTTCCCTATCCTACCCGAGTTTCATACATAATATTTTTTTTAAATGTGGTCAGCCCCTGTTCAGTTGGGAGAGAGTTGCTCATCATTATGGTGCCTGAAAAATTTGCTGGGTATTTGGGTGGAGTTTTGAGAATCACTTAATTTTCTTTGTAAGAAATGGTAAGTGGTCTTGTAGATCAGTGAGTATTGTGCTTGCTTTCAAAAATTGGCTGCTTCGGTCCGGGGTTCAAACCCCAGTGGGTGCAGGAATTTTTAATGTTTGTGTTTGATCATCTAAGCTATGCCAGGTCATTCTGTGGTTTGGATTCCACACTAAGCTGTAAGTCCCAGAGGAAAGGAAATGGCCTTCCTAACTCTTGACACAATGGCCAAGTTATGCCTCCTTCAGGGGATCCAACCAACCTTCGGGTTGTGGACTAATTTAGTTAGTTTTAAGAAATGGTATTAGGTATAGACACAAAGTTTTGCTTTGCTATTGGGGACTTTAATATCTGGCTTTGTGTGATTTTTTGCAGGAAGGTAATAATGTCTTCACTTTGTTCTGTTCTACAGAAATTCCACTCAGTTTTCACTTACTGGAATCTGGAACTGTTCACGGACTAGCATTTTGGTTTGATGTTGCTTTCATTGGGAAAAATTCTACTATATGGCTTTCAACTGCTCCATCTGAACCACTCACTCATTGGTACCAAGTCCGATGCTTGTTGGAGACACCTATATTTGTAAAAGCTGGTCAGCTCTTAACTGGACGAGTTTTGCTTTTGGCTAACCAGAGGTAAGGTCACAACTGTTGTGTTCAGTTAATTTTTTACCATACTCTGTGAAGTGTAAACAATAAAGTCTAAATTTAGAGCTCCCATGGCAAAATATTGAGTAAAATTTGATTTTGTTATAACTTTTGTATATTGATAAACTTACCCATAGTTTATACCACATCCTGAATGTTCCTTGTAATGGTATGATTCACTAGTTCCAGAAGGTGTTGAATTTCCTCTATATTTTCAGTTGATTTATAATGTATCTTGTTTTGAGGAATGAGAAAAAGTTGTGTGGTGGCAAAACCTGGTAACATGGATTTAGGGTATGTAAAAGTTGTCTCAAAATGGCTTCAGGTATCAAACTCTCTGTGAGCGTATGTATAGTCAAGATGGAGCAGAATAATATGAAAATAAAATGTGCTGATATTGCTCTTGACCTGTTGGACTACAAATGTAAAACTATCACGCAGGCGGCATAACAATCCCTCAGGATCTCCTGGCCAAAAGTGCCATACACATTTACTTTTTTTATTGCTATATCATTTTCTAATGCTTTGTTTTTCTCTCAGTCAGTTTGTGTGTGATCTGTTCATTAATTTAATGTACAGACAAAAGCAATTTAGCACAACTATGAAACTGTTGGACAAATAAATGAAAAAATGATGGCATAAGTGCAAGGAAAAATAAAGTAATATCTATTGATGAACAGTGTTGTGGATACTGCACAAGTTACAACATACGAGGGTTGTTATTTATATTTCTGGTCTAATAATGAAAAAACAAATATTCATGATCGAAATTGGTTTAATTGTTTCTCAAAATATTCTGCTTGAAGATCAATACACTTTTGCATGGGTTTGAACCAATTTTTGAAGCACTTTTTCCACTCCAATGGAGGTAACTCCAGAACATGTGTCTCGAATACATCAACCGCTTCTTCGGGTGTTGAAAATCATTGACCACGTAATTTGTTTTTGATGTGCGGAAGTCATTGGGTGCCAAATCAGGGCTGTACGGCAGATGACCCATCAATTCGATGTTTTAACTAGTCAAAAATACCTTTGAGCCGATGTGTGACTGCTCACGTTGTCATAATGAAGAATTATTCACCTCTTCTTCGACTTTTTCCGAATTTCTTCAAAGACTTCTGGTAAACAAATGGTTATGTACCATTCAGAGTTGACCATCCTACGTTGCTCTAATGCCACTGTCACCACATGACCGGTAATGCCCAATAAACAGGCAACCATTTGCTTTGATGTACTTCTTCCGCAAACAACTTTTGTCTGATTTGGCTCATCTTGGAAGACCCATACAGTTGATTGCTGTTTTATTTCGGGCTCATATGCATAGATCCACGATTTGTCACCTGTGTATATGTTATACACAGCCTGTGATGCACCTTGAATGTATTTTTTTAACATTTCCTTGCACCAATCGACATGAGCTTCCTTTTGAGCGTTTGTCCGATTATGCAGGGTCCAATGCGATCAAATCTCTTATACGGAGAATGATCATGCAATATTTTATTGATGCTTGTCATACTAGTGCCAAAAGATGCCTCAATCTCACGGTATGTCACATGATGAACTTGCTTTATCAGTTCATGCACAGCATCGATCTTTTCTGGCACAGCAGCCGATTTTGGATGACCCTGACAATTCATCCTGGAGCGAACTTCGCCCACAATTGAATTCGTTATACCAGTTTTCCACAGTGCTATATGATAATGCTATATCGCCGTATAAAGAATTAAGTTCATTGATGCACTCTTGTCTTGATAATCCACGTCAAAAGTTGTGAAAAATAATCGCACGCAAATGTTTAAGTTAATTCAATTTTTCGCCCGAGATGAATTTTTAAAGTTAGTGTAAACAACCAATCACGCTCAAATGACACATAGTTATGAATAAGGCTATTTTCAACAATGTCAATGTTTCCAATGGAAATGTCGTATGGCACCTGGCTACACTTATTGTTGCCAAGGCCAGAAATATAAATAGCAACCTTTATATCCCAGAGAATCTATTAACTGTTTAAAGTTATCTGGAGAGCCTTCTTATAAATTAAGATTGAAATTTGGGGTTTACATATTACTGATTCTTAACCCTGATTCACCACAATTGTTCAACAGTGTACACATACAAATAACACATTTGGGGTGAAATGTAGTAAAAACTGTGATTGACTCTAATGGCAAAAGGTGATTTTGTGTTAATTCTTTGAATCGCAGTAATTCTGACAGACCTACCATTCCAGGCTTTGTGATGATTATCAGTAGAGCTCAGAGGCGGATCCAGTATTTTGGTTTGGGGGGGGGGGGCTCGTCTGGGGTGAGAAGGGGGTCGCCAACAGAAATCTCATTATTTAAAAAAAAAAAAAAAAAAACCCTCCAAAATCCATCCTGGATCCACCACTGCTAGAGCTCATGGACAGATACTGATAGTAATAAGAGTAAACTTAGAAAAGGCGTATAGATGTGTTTTTCTGATAGGCAGTTACATGTAGTTAACTCACATGTCTCAAGAAAGACAGCAAAACCAAAACAGTTGTGAACAAACTGGTATAAACATAAGATGTCTCCAGAAAGTGACATAATTTTAAACCACAAACAAAAATCTGCCAGAGAAAACTGTGGTAAATTATCTCCCACAATTAACCTGCAGCATGCTGTATTCAATTCTAGTAATAAAATTTTAAGTCCACGTGTAAAACGTCTTGGATATTGGCTATTGCTTTCATGAAATTAAGAAAAGCATTGAATTATAAAAATTTGAGCTGTGGGTGCTGGTATAGGTTGCCACTGGATGGTCTAGGTTGTTTTCATGTGATCATACATTACAATACAGTTTGTTAATGTGAGGCCTGTATACAAACTAGTGCAGTTGAGGCAGGTGGCGAGGTGTGTTGTTGTGCATGTGACATGTCCAGTAACGGCAAAAGTTTACCTTTTTAAAGTGTTGGAACAGGTAGTAGTGGCTGGGTATGTGTTGCAAGTTTTGCAATGAGTTCTGTTGCATAAGAAGGATCTGATTGGTGACTTGGGACAATCGGGAGGTAAGTGGACCTACATGTTCTTGAGATGTCTGATGAAGCATGTGCAGGGATCTGTGGGTAAACGTTTGGGCAGGATGATTCACATTTTGGCGAAGGAATGTTGGAAGTTGTTCCCATTCCAAAGGATTTGGCTAATGGACTCAAGATGGGGAGAGAATTGAATGATTAATACAGAGCTGTGGTTGGTTTTTAGAGGTGCAGTATGGATGTTGTATAAAGGTTATCCTGTCTACAACATCCAATTCTTATGTAGTCATGTGATGAGACTTGGTGTTTACACATCTAATCCCCTAGCCAAATGAGGATATTATTATATTTCTGTAAGAAATAATCAAACAGTGTTCCAGCTCAGTTTTACCAGTAGTCATTGAAATTGACAGGTGAGTTCACTAATGCTCTATGTTGCCATTTCATTTGAAGATAAACTCTGTAACGATTAACTTAAAAAGTGTTTCAGGTAGAGATAATATCTATTGCAACGGTTACCATTCTTTTTCATTGTTCTATTGCACTCATAAAGGACAATTTTATCACAGATTTACTATGTAAAACATAAGATCTGTGTCATCTCTATCTCTACGTTAACTTCATACTTAACGCACTGAATAAAAGTCAAGATGTGCACTACCTATATACAGATTTCAGCAAGGCCATTGACATGGTTAACCATGAAATTCTAGTTAGTAAATTGTCATTATGGGATACGATCCAAAGCCTTGGACTGGCTTCGCTCATATTTATCAGACAGGCGTTTACAAGTACGAGTCAATGATAATTTTTCAAATGAGTACACTGTTACCTCTGGTGTACCACAAGGTTCCCATGTAGGGCCTATCCTATTTAGCATATTCATGAATGACACTGGTGAAAATTTTAAATCTGAGTATCTGCTGTATGCTGATGATATGATGATCTTCAGAGCAATATACAGTGATCATGACATTGATATTCTACAACAACACATTTCTGAGTTAGAGGTATGTTGTTAGGAATATAAGTTGCACCTTACCATAAAAAAATGTGCTATCATGGTGTTATCTTGACATCACAACCTGCTGCCTGTTAATTATTCATTATGTGGTCAAAATGTGGAAATAGTTAACTCAATAAAGAGACTTGAGAGTGATTATTGATGATAGGCTTAATTTCTTTGATCATATTAACTACATAACTCTGCGAGCATTTCGTGTCCTTGGATTCATATGTAGATCTGGGAAAGAATTCAAAAACTTTAACACAATGTTTCGACTTTTCTCTGCCTTTGTCAATCAATTACTGGAGTATGGTAGTATTGTCTGGTCACTATTTACAGATCAACAAATTAGCTGTGTCGAAAAATTTCAGCGTAAGTTCTGTAAGTTCCTATTACACTATCATGGTGAAAACTTTACAGACGCGTGTGATGTGTATCACTATTAGAACATTAACAGCCTACGAAGTTGGAGGCAATTGACAGACCTATGCTTATTGATTCAGCAGATATACTTGAGCAATTCCAATTTAACTGCTCGAGGGTAGATCTTCGAACAAGAAGACTGCTGCATACTGTAAAACCAAACAAAAACTATGTTGCTTTTGGACCATACCACAGAATAGTAAGTCTGGTTAAATTACATGCTACCAACATCAACTTCTTTGGAGGATCTCATGCTGGACTAATCTCCAACATTAAAAAACTTTTATGAATTATCTTATATGTTGATGTTAAGAATCATTTCTGTACAAAGCTGATTGGCGTATAAATAAATAATTCCAAACAAGAAAACAGCAGTTTTTGAACCATTTGCATGTTATGTATGTATAATGGTGAGTTTTACAAATTTTATTCCTGTACTGCCTTTCATGAACACACAATTTCATTGTGATACAATTTGTTGTATTTTCAAAAAGATTTAAATAATGCATTTGTTTGTAATTATGTAATTCAATTGTAAAAATTTAAAGATGTGGGGTAGTAAGAGGAAGGAAGTAAACAAGAACCTACAAAAAGGTATGATACCCAGCAGTTAACCCACAGAAGAAATAAACTCATAAAATTATTAATTTTCATCCTCTCTGCTGATCAATAGAAGTTAAAATTACAGCATTTTTGCTGAAGCAGTTCCAGTATATCTTCGTTTGAGGAAGAATGGGTGAGAGTAGTTTTTGAGAAAAGGAACAATGGTTGTTGAAGGACATTGGTGAAATATGGAAAGATTGCTCCCCAAGTGAAACCAGAGATTGTGGCAGGGCAAAGGAGGAAATACATAGTTGGGAGAGTCTACTTCTTTCAATTGCAACTGACTTCTCGGGCTGTGGAAAACGATGACGACTTGTGATTTAATGATCTGTTGAAGATCACTTATTTTCTTCCTATCAGAATCACATATACATAGACACAGTTCACAAACAGAATAACACATCACAGTTGAACAAAGCTTGAAAAATTCACAGATACATGACAACAACCTGTCATTCTTAGCATGGATAACCCTTAACCTTGGTTGTTGATAGGACCATGAGTCCTAAGGAAACAAAAAGTATCCCTTTTCGTTTTGTGTCATAGGTAGATAGCTATCATTTAAGATCATGAAAGGCACACTAATCTTGTTTTTTAATAATTCATCATTCCTAGTTGAATTTGTGTTGGATGATATGCCACTATTGCCTTTGTTGAAGATAATTGCAGTTATGATGTGGATTGAATTGATTGTTGCCTTTTTTAAAAGAATTGAGTTGCTTTTAGCTAGCCTGTCTTTTAATCAATCATCTTAATATTGAAATTTGACACATTTCAACAGGCAGAGCTATGATGTGACAATTGAGCTGTGTGTTGAAGGGACAGGAACAAGGTCATCTAATACCTTGGACTTAAAAAACCCATATTTCCGGTATACTGGACAAGCGGCTCAACCCCCTCCTGGAGTCAATAATTGCTCCCCAAGTGAAACCTACTGGAGCCAAATAGATGCCCAAGGTGCTCGGCAGGGTAAGTATTTTCTATCAAATTGTCTAGCTAAACAAATCCCGAAACTCTAAATTTAATCTGAACTATGTAAAAATTGTTGTTATTCACAGATTCAAGTGGTAAGAATGTTGTAGAATGAATGAATTATAGGTGTTCAGATTTTTGGTGCAAAGGTTGTGATTTACATATGCCCATTGACATATCATGGGCTGTAAATTTAAATAACATTCTAATGTTCACATTTGTCTGCAGCTCGGCCATTTGACCAACTTCTTCATGCTGTCTTCAGTCTCCTGCAATATTTTCATTTGGTTGTTTCCCTAAAAGTGAGTTGGGAGTCAGTCAGGGTTGCCAACCATACTCTGTTATAGAGTATTGTTCTTTATTTTGCGTAGGCGTACTTTATAATCCATGAAAGTAATAAAGTACGTTAAAATATTTTCTTTATCTGACTCGCGTTAGGGTTATCATCACACTGGTGGATTTTTTTCTTACAAAAGTAGTATCCAAATGCAGTCTTAACAAACCACCATTAAAAATCTTTCTCACACTATACTGGACTGAAAGTTTCTCACATTTCTGACTGCAATTACAATGAAATGTCAAACGTCAATCACTTCGCACTTGACGAGTTTGTTTCGTTTGAGGTTACTTTCATTTCACTCGATAGTTTTTGTTAATAAAGAACAAGATCATTTTGTATTTTGTGATCTCAAAGACCTACTCACAGAGTTTCTTACCAGCTGTCCAATGCACATCTATCGTATCTATTTTATGCTGGTAATCCTACCAGGAATAGGATACCTACAGTTTAAGGTAGAATTCCAACCACACCGAATACCTACAGGTGAAGGTAGAATTCCAACCACGCAGTGCCTTAGCATCTTAGCATTAACAAATCAATGCTTTGCCAGAAATAGTCAATTTTAAGCCATAACCAGGGACCTACTGTACTGAAATCACCGTAACCATCTGAGACACTAGATCAAATCTAGAAGTATGAAAAATAAGTATTCAAGCATAATAAAATAAATATATTCTATATAATTTACTTCATTTTTGCTATACCAAAACACGCACCAAAAATAGTGCTACCTTTGTCACAGCATCTGATGGAAGATGAAACTAATTTTTACGAATGTTTTAGAATGGCACATTCTACATATTACAGTCATCTGATCAACAAGGAAGTGAGGAGGAAGAAAAGACACTTTTTTAAGGCAATCAATAATGCGGATGCATCATCTGGTTGTTAACAAGTGGAAATTTCCAAACTCCCTCCATATGCTTCTCCACCATCCATCAGCCTGACATCAAACCATGTCTTCAAAAAGTAAACCAAAAGCCCTGACTCCAACAGACAGTATTGGAGAGACAGTTTAGAAAGACTGCTTGCAATTACAAATTTCTTAACATCTCACAATTAGGCCTTCAGAGGTCATAGAGAGAAATTAATATCTGACTCAGACTCAAGTGAGACTAGCGGCAACTTTATAGATTTATTAAAGTTAATATCCAATTTTGATCCAGGGTTACGACTTCACCTAAAACAAGACGATTAATGAACATTTATCTCCAAAAAAATATTCTAAATGAGCTTATACAATTAAAGGAAAGTCACTTGAAGACTCAATTGTTGACAAAATAGTAAATACTAAAGAGTAAATATTACTCAATTAGTTTTGAGTGTACGTTGATGTTTCTCGTGTTGAGCAATTATCAGTTATTATAAGATTTTTTAAAATACAAATGCAGCTGAAATTGAACATTTTGTTGGCTTCTTAGCTGCCGAAAAAACGACAGCCGAGAGTTTCATCCATATATAAATAAAGATGAATGTATGTATGTTTGTTTGTTGGTTTGTTTGTTCTTCATACAAATCCATAGTTTTCATCTGATCTCTATGAAACTTTGCACACTTATCCTTTGAAACAAGGTGAAAAATACTGTCTACATTTGGTTGAAAAATTACCTGTATAAATAATATATGTTGTCTTACAATTTCGAAAACTTACTGAACGGTGATCGACAGACGCGTAGGATGTGTAGGTCTCTGTACTGTCTTTCCATATAGCGGTCTGGTAGCTCAGTGCTTAAAGTGCTTGCTTACTGCTATGTGGATCGTGGTCTCCGATTCAAATCTGCTTCCAGGCAAAGATTTTTAAAAATTGTTTTGATTGTAAGAGTCACGCCTGCACCGTTGGTTATTCGGATTGAATGTTAAACTGTAGATATCACAAATTTAGGGGTTCAGTGTGAGGCAAATCGTAGGTAGTCTTGCAATGCTGTAGGTGTACACTTTTTTACGTTATAATTATCCCTCAGGGGTTGTTCGCAGTCAGTGTGCGTGTGTGATCTGCAGAAATAATACTATAAATGTGGAAGCAAGTCTCTGTCTTTTTGTTCCGTTTTGATGACTAAATGATGACTATTGATGGAATTTGACAAGAAAATCTGTAGGAAGGGCACAGGACATTTTTTCTGATATGATTAAGAGTTGTTGTCATGAAATTTTGAGAACTTATCGAATGGTGACAAAAATATGTTGGAAATTGATTCTCTTCAAGAGGTTCGACGGTAGAGTGATATAGCGATAGCTTTCCTGTCATATTATGCAGACTCAGTGTTGTTTGGGACCAATCCTTCATGACCAACAACTTTCTATATTCAATTCCGACAAAGAAATTCTTAATCCACGCCTACAAAGTTGCAGGTATCAGCTGGTTAATTATATAATCACAGTGCTAGAACAGCGGGGTATATCATTGTAAAATTGCAGATGTCAAGGATATGATGATGAAGCCAATATGCATTGATAAAATGTGGTGTCCAGAAATGTACTTGAAATTAATCCACCTGCTTAATTGTTACCCTGTGGGAGTCATAGCTCGAATATCATCCTAGGAGTTGCATCATTGCCTTTCTGCTGGATTGAGTTATAGGTGGGCTCTTTTAAAAGCACATGTAAAATCCTTTTAGCTAAAACCACTTTCTGAAACTAGATGGGAATGCAGGGTAGAATTGGTGAAGGTCTTTAAATACCAACCAGGAGATATAATCGATGCTTTGAGGAATTTAGCAAAAAATGCAACAGACTGTCAGTTGGTTAGTGAATGCCACTATGAAGAAAAGGAAATAACTACCTATGAATGTGTAGTTGCTGTTGTCTTGTCTTCTTACGAAGATAAATGTTATAAGAAAAGTGTTGCAAAATGAAAAATGCAACTAGATGTGGCTATACAACAGTTAAATGAATTTACACATTTGCTTGATAATTATCGGGAAAACTGTTCCCAGTCTTCCTTGGTAACAGCAAGAGAAATAGCTGATAAAAATGATATTGACAAAGTTCATAATCGTAAGAAAGATACTTAAAAGAATTAAATTTGATTAGAAATGGGAATATGAAGCTCTTGAATTGCATATGGAGGAGATTTTCAAAATAAACTTTGTTTGTTAATGTTGACTATATGCGCACAAGCTGCCAACGCAGATTAACCACTATTGAATTAGTCCTGAGAATTATTGCCACCGCACCTAAGATGGCTGCGTCTGCAGAAAGAAGTTTTTCATGGTTAAAAATTATTAAAACATATTTGAGGAATTCAATGACACAATATTGGTTTTCAGACCTTTCTATTCTTTGAATTGAAAATGACTGTTTCATTCATTAGATTTTTGTACTAGGAATAGCTGCAAACTTAATTTTTAATCCCCTGCGTATTTCTTTCAAGGCATTTTCTTACTTCAGCTTATCCTTAATAATTTGACGTCTTTGTTTGTTAACTTTTAAAAACTCTTCTAATATAGTATATTAAAACTCAAAATTTATTTATTTATCTTCGACTTTCTCATTTTTGGTCGATCATCAGAAATACCTACTTTCGATTCACATACTTTACACAAAGGGCAAGGGCCTCACAATCATCTGCCGCCCTGGGTCTCACAATGGCTTAGGCCGCCACTGCACATTGGTAACTTCTCACATTATGTTTTTAAAATATGGCACCTTTAAATAGTTTTAATGCTGTGGTTTTTATTCTGTTTAACGGTAAAATCTTCGGCTTTTGTGGAAATGCTATAAATTGGTAGTAAATAAACCAACATTTACTACCTGAGTAGGAGGAACAAATGTCCCCCCTCTCCCCCAAGCATGGTGGGTGGAGCATAATGCCCTGGCTTCGCATTAGGGAGGACGCGGGTTTGAACCCCAACCTGGCGATTGAGATTTGGGTTTTCTATGGTTTCACCGAATCTAGATGAATGCTGGGATCATTCCTTGAAAAGACCGTGGTGAAATTCTTTTCATTTCCTTGCCCCCAGTCTCTTCCCACCTCTAATGACCTTACAATTGACAAGGTTTAAATCCAGAAGCCAAAAAAAAAAAAAAAAAAGTTTAATTTTTGCCCTTGATAATGCTAGTGTTTGTAAATTTTTATACTAGTTGAGCCAGCAATGATTAATCTAAATGACTGAAAATTATTAATTTTTCTGTTATTAAATTCAGAATATAAAATTTTAATGTCTTAGATTATAAAGAGTTGGTTGGAATTGTCAGACATCAACAAAATGTTGGCAAAATTCTCTTGTTGGATTACTAAGGCATTGGTGTCCAGTGGGTGACAAAATTTTCTATTGGAAGATCTGAGAATGTTGAGAATCAACTTTCTATATGGAAGTGTTTCTTAGTAGCTGAGAAATTTTGTAAATGAAAGTATATGACAATGGTGTTCATGAAATATAAAAAAGGATTGTACTCCAGCAATGGAAGGTTTAGATTAAGAGTTTTATACATTAGTTAATCATATTTTGTTAGTTTGATCTGATTAATATTGATATGTGGGTTGGCCGTAGTTGTGAAGATTTTATGTAATACTGGTAGAGTGGAATTCAGTGTGTTTCGATCTCTTATCCATGAAGGTGAAGGTATATGACTACTATTGAGTTGATGGCTACATTTGTCGTGCAATATGTCAATTTAGTCAGAAAAGATGTAATTTGTGAAGATTGACAATTTTTATAATGCCAAGTATCTCGACGAGAATACACATTTAGATATTGTGGAACCAATGTCTCCAAGCATCCTGAAATCACTCTTTCATCTGTTGTATTCTTCAAATTAATTTGTAGTAATTAACTTGCAGCATTTAGCCATTTTTCTACATTAAGCAAAATTGTTTCATCCAAGTCTGTATATTGTTTTTTCAGTCTTTAACCCTTTCCTCCCTGATGGTACTTATAAGTACCACTGTATTTACCACCATATAATTCAACAATACCAGTGCCCACTGCATTGTTAAGCCTGTTGATGTATTGTTGTATGAGTAAGTCAGACAATGACAACATTTATTTTTAAATTCTGCGTGAAATTGCCGAGAAATTAATTTTCTAAGTTGGGGCTTGACAGCATACTGACCAAAGTAACAAGCGGTACATTACAATGAATTTTTAGATGATAATTTACTTGGTACCGTCAGGGAGTTCTGGGTAGTTTTATACAGATTATTGGTCAATAGATTTAGCAAGTATACAATTGGTTTTATCATTGTTTTAGATATTTTCAAATGGATATTTTTATGAAATACGCTCTGATTGAAGCTCTTTTCTTAGAAGTTTATAATTTATCAGCTCTTCTCTTAGAAGTTTATAATTTATCAAGGCAAAAATAAAGAAATGACTGGAATGTTCTCAGATTACTCATTAGGTCAAAGAGTGGTCTTAGAATTGACTGAAAAAATGGAGCAATGATGATGATATCTTCTAGTATTATCATAATTTTATTCAGTTTCATTAAAACTGAAACAACTTTTGTTTGTGGGAGAATCAGACCCTACTGCAAGGGACTTTCTAACAACCTGCTGATGGAAAACTAAAAAGAGGAGATTGTGACAATGATTTTACAAACCTAGGTATTTGCTACTGGAAATGGAAGGATAAAAAGGTCATATATTCAGTATCAAATTTTCATGGCAGCTGTGAAACTCCACTACACTGGTTGGGGTCAATGGCAACTTCAACAGATGGGCCCTCTCTCGGGTGGATTGGTGACCTGGTGGATCTTGGACCAGAGGGCCTCTCTGGCCGGTCATCGGGTGCCACCTCTGGCAGTAGGTCCCGTAGCATTTTGGCCATCCTGCCACCCTGTTGTTACACCACTAGTTATATGCAAAGAAAAAGATGGATCGAAGTCGACAATTTCATGCTCAGGAGTCGTCAAGGACTACAATACCTTCATGTGTGGGGTTGATACTGCTGATCAGCTGATGACTTTGTGCAATGCTGACAGAAGATTACCGAAATCATGGTAAAGATTGTTTTTGGGAATTTTGGATGTTGTATTTGTCAATGCCTATAACATAAATGGTCCGATATTTGTAAAAAAGTCTGTAAAAAATTTTAGAAGATCCTTTGCACAAGGTATGATGACTATAAAGGTTATCGGTAAGAATAAAAGGTCATCTATATATATTTCACCAAGCCCTCATCCATTCAAACAACACAAGTCATACTATTCCACAATGAGAGATGTGAGATTGGGAAACAGAGGTATACACTGTCCCTAAATTGTAAAAATCAGATGAAGATGTGAAGTATGTAGAATGAAGAAAATACAGTCAAAACATCATTCCAAATGCTGCACTACAATGTCTTGTGTCTGAATGAGCAAAAAGAATTGTTTTTTTTTTTTTTTTTTTTTTAATATCATGAGGCAAACATTTCATACCAATATGAACATAATTGATTTCAATTGCTATTTCTGTAAATCCTGTGATACACTAAGTCCCTGACGGTACTTATAAGTACCGGCTTAGTAAATAGCACTTAGAGTTCAAAAAAAAAATTGAAAAAAATATGTGTGTTTAATTTCAAGTACCTTTTATACAAATATATAATTGAAATTATAAATTTCCCTTTTTTTCCAATAACTGGTAGGAAAGGGTTAAAACACCACTACGTAATTTTTTAAGCTAGTCCCACCTTTCGCCACCAGAAATAATTTTCAATTACTCACAATGTCCATTACTTTCTCCTCTTATGTAGTTGGAAACATCATAGCACTAGTATTAAGGGAGTGATCTACTCAACTCTTTATTTTGTGGTTTCTGGGAAATGATCTGAAGTAATTTAAGTGTGAGCCTCTTTTGAAACATTCATGATAACTTGCATAAAAATCCAATTTATCTGTTTCTGAAAAACTTGTAATTTTTTATGTAAATTTAACTTAGTGTTGATATATTGATTTTGGAAGTTGTTACTACAGGACTTAAATTTTTTAATGTTTTCAAAAAAATGTGTGTACTGTGTCAGGAGAAACACATTATTACTTGATGGCAGATTATGAGGGTAGAGAATACTTCAGTGATTTACAGAAATTGCTCGCCTGATTTGATTATATAGGTTTTGATTTTGCCTCGTTTCTTGAAATTAGCGAGGAGAATGTTGGGATGGTCTTTAATATATATGAAGACATGGTTTTTAACCTATTGGTTGGCAATTAACATACACAATGACTTCTGTGTCAAATGGGAAGACAGTGAAATAATGATTAATGAATACTGCATGCTTTTTTATTTGATGCCGATTGAAAGTGCACTAGAGGTTTAAGATGAAATTTAGCAAAGAAATAAATTCATGCTTAGAACTTCTTGTAGGGTATATCTGTGTCATACAAAATATATCTGAATCAAATCTAAGGTGATTAAATTTCTGTTTATGGAGCTTGAGATTAACACAGCTTCTCTATGAAAATACCAGAATCACACATCTGAAAGGAGTGAACAAATTCATTTGTAACCTGGAGCTGCTAGAAAGCAAGAAATCTGTACACCCGGAGAAAAACTTTATTAAATGATTTTGGAGGATACATTTAACTGATGATCCAGTACATCTGCTCTAAATCATGATTAAAATGGATAGGAAACATTTGTAGTAATAACTTTCAATCTTTGAATTTTTAAATGCTATGTTGTTTGCTATTACTCTGGTAGTGGCATTTTGCAGTTTCTCACTTCCAGTTAGGTAAATGCTACCGAATAACATCTAAACACACAGCCTTTGACAGCATTGTGTCAAATGGAAATGTTTTGTGGTGCTTCATGTTTAGAATAGCAAATTTTTTAGACAAAATCTGGTACATATAAATAATAATAATAATGTAGCAGCAAGACATGTGAGACATTTACATTTGTTGTTTGTTAGTTGATTTGGGGAATTAGTATCAGTGTTAGCATTAGCATTTAAGGTTAGCTAGTGAGACACCATATAAACACCAGTTTTGTACAGCTCTGTGAAGCCCTGCAGAAGGGCGCCAACCGTATCTGCCAGTGGGAATTTGCTTACCTACATACTTTGAAGCCATATACTACTTCAGTTAGCTACTCATTTTCAAATATTTTAGCTCATTCAAGATCTGGTACACACTTTGACAATAAATTTGGCCGCCGCTGAAAAATTCTATCACTCTTTATTTTGCACAATCTGACATCAGTGTCATCCCAGGAAACAGTAATGCAATACTGGTAGTTTATTGTCAAAGTGTGTACCTTTTTATTTTTCTCCTGTCGTCAGTCTTTAGACTGGTTTGATGCAATCCTCCATCCCTTCCTATCCTGTGCTAACCTCTTCACTTCTACATACCCCTTACAACCCACGTACTCAATTATCTGCTTCATATATTCTAATCTCTGTCTTCCTCTACAGTTCTTACCTTCGACTGTTCCCTCCACTAACAAATTAACCAATCCAGCATGTCTCAAAATATGACCTACGAGCCTGTCTCTTCTTTCTGTAAGCTACTTCCATAAACTTCTTTTCTCACCCATTATTTCCAAAACACGTTCATTTCTAACTTTGTCTGTCCACCTAATTTACAGCATTCTTCTGTAGCACCACATTTCAAATGCTTCAAGTTTCTTTCTTTCCGGTATTCCTAAAGTCCATGTTTCGCTACCGTAAAGTGCTGTGCTCCACACATAGAGTTTTAAAAAGTTCTTTCTAATTCCTAGATCAATATTTGAAACTAAAAGGTTTCTCTTCTTAATGAAGGTTCTTTTTGATGGTGCTATTCTGCTTTTAACATCATTCCTGCTTCGGCCATTGGTCGTAATTTTGCTTCCCAAGTAACAGAACTCGCTCACTTCTCCTATTGCATCCGATCCTATTTTTATATTTAATTTGCTGGTATTGGTATCGTTTCTGCTACATTTCATCACTTTAATTTTGCTTTGATTTATATTCAGTCCAAAATCATCCTTCAGTATTTTGTTCATGATAATCAGTAACTTCTGAATATCCTCAGCTCGTTCTGCTAACAAGACAATGTCATCAGCAAATCGTAGCGTACTGATTTTTTCTCCCTGATAACTTATGCCACATGGAAATTTTTCTTTGACTTTCTTCATTGCTTCTTCTGCATACATGTTGAATATTAACGGGGATAGACTACAACCTTGTCTCACACCCTTTTTAACTGATGCATGTGTCTCGTGATTCTCTACTTTTATTACAGCCACTTGATTCTTATATAGTTTATAGAGTATTCTTCTATCTCGATACTTTAGACCTGACTTCTTTAAAATTTTGAACATCTTGTCCCACCTAACACTATCAAAAGCTTTTTCTAAATCAATAAATGCTATAAAAGAATCTTTGTTTTTCTTGATCCGCCCTTCAAGTATTAATCTTAAATACAGAATTGCTTCCATTGTACCGAGATTTTTCCTAAACCCAAACTGATCTTCACCTACTATCTCTTCTACTACCCTTTCCATCCTTCTGTATATTTTTCTGGTCAGTAATTTTGAAGCATGTGATGTTAGACTAATGGTGCGATAATTCTCACATTTGTCGGCTTGTATTTTCTTTGGAAGTGTGAAGATGATATTTTTATTAAAATCAGTTGGAATGTCTCCTGTTTCATAACCATTTTGAGATGCATGTTGATACTGGAATACTTAACAGGACTTTAACAATTTGATGACATCATGTATTATATCTTAGGTAGATTTGAAATGCCAAATTATATATAAAAATGTTTTTCACGTTTTTCAGTCTTTTTGTTCGTGCAATATATAAAAGCATGTTACAATGAAGAACCAAACGATCCACACCTCTGTAGAACTCTTTCAAATAACTGCTACTAGTATCATTTTTCTCATTAAAAAATAGATCTACTTTACTCAAATATGTCACAGCAGTTTTAGTATAGTGCTGGTCACAACAGCCTATGACTTTATCTAAAACTTCAAAATAAATCTATATCTATAAAACGATAACTGGATATATTGGTCTTATAAAAACTCAGAAACTACGGAGCAGATTTCAATGGGGTTTTCACCGTTTTAAAACTTAGAATCTAATTCAGTTGTTTGGCATGTCTTATGTTTGAACGTTAAATAACGCAGGAGCATTAAATGAAATTCTGAACGTATGATGACAAATCCCAAAGATTAGATGTTGCATACTTTGCACTAAACACGCAACTACAATGTTCCTGACCATAGCCTTTAATGAAAGCAATAAGATAACTTTACATTAATATCTATTTTGCACACTAAATGAAACTTGAAATATTCTTTCCTTTAATTTGGGATATTAAATTTTTAAATGCCAATGATAGCCGTAAAAACGACAGAGATTTTCTTTAAGCACGATCTCTGGACATTGTCTCACGCCTTCAGCATTAGTCTTCTGTTTAAAATAAAAATATTCCAGATTTAATTTTAATATTTGTATAAAAGGCTGGTTTTGCAGAGTTAAAGTATCTAGTGTTTTGAGCAAAAAGTAGATCGATTTACTTCGCAACTGAATCAAATGTGAATTTCTATCATAATTTAGTGTTGTTCAGTAATGTAGTAATGCAATTTCTTAACCAAATTAATGAAGCTAAATATATACAAATATTTTCAGACGAATGAAAATAGTGTACGTGCAAATAAACTTCAACCCACCCATTTCTTGGTGGGTGGGTGAATCTAGGTTTGCTTTAATTCCGAAAAAAGTTGGCGAGAATTTAATGAAACTTTGTACAAATTTTTTTCTTTGCTAGTTTTTTTGATAAAAGTCAGCTGGTGAGGAAAATTAGTGCGGCACACTTGATGAATCGTCTATCTTTTGCATATCCTATTTATTTTTTTATTGTTGATCATCCAAGATATGAGCTAGGTCAAGAGTCGATTTCCAAAAGCTTTGAAATTTTTTGTCAGTTCTATGGATATAATGTGCTTAAGACAGAATTAACCTACAGATCTTGCAGATGCAATGAAATCATCGTCAAAGTTGCATTTGGAGCTTCCATACAACTGAGTATTTCTATCAGAAATTTAATAATAAAAAGATATTCAAAAGGCGAAGACTTTAAAAACCATTTTGCTTTCGGTTTCTGACTTTTTGTGTCATTCAGAAAACATAGCAGTACACTATAATTGTTTAGCATAGTTTTCGAGGAAGATATATGAGAACACTATCCTGTTGGTCGAAACGGCCAGGGAAAAAGGTTTTGAACATCTCCAGCTGCCTGTATTGATTCAAAACAAGCCTGGTGTTACAGTGAACCACGTAGAAATGCAATAAGCTCTCTTGCTAATAGTATTTTTTTTTTTTATTACACGTGTTTCTTTCATTGTGTCTAGAACAAAACGAGTGAGCAATGCAGTACACATGAATTGTTCTTGCTTCAATAGCTTTAACCAACGACCGAAGTCGCAGTATGCGCTCCAACATTAGAAGCACTGTCTGTGTATATACCCTCATATCCATCTTGATATTTATGTCGAATCTTCTTAGTACGTCATTGAAAATTTCAAACAAAGTTTGTCGGATGTTGCTGATACGTTTTACAGGAGCCGATAAAAGTTTCATGTATATTACACTTCCAGTCTATGCAGTGATAGCATAATTTTTCTTGTTCATTATTAGAAATATCACTATTTTAATCAGCCATAACTGAGCAATAGACCACATTTTGTATTACTTTGATTATTTTATGCTCTACTACTTCACTCAAAATTGTGCACAGTTCGTTGGTGACATAGTATGAACACTACCTATATCTGCTGTAGTGGAGCAAAGAGTTTAAATCAGAAATGACCTGTTATCGCAGCTTCAACAACAGAATGTAATTTCAGTGTTCGTCCTCGTGGCCTCCTGTCATTAAAAAACGAAGATGTGAAATAATTTTTATGAAGCCGGTTCTAATTGTTTTCATATCTTGTAGTTTGCCATGGTGGCAACAGACCTGGAAAATCTGGAATTATCGGGGAATTTAAAGCAACCTTAAAATATCAGGGAATCCAAGTAATTTCAAAAATTATCAGGGAATTTTAATTGCAACAACCCAAAATTTGGAAATTTTTTAATAATTTATTTTAATGTTGGACTTTTGCATTAAATAATTCAGCTTATATATTTTTGACATAAAATAGCCAACAAATACCGCATTTACACTAGCAACTTGCATCTCGTCTTGCGCCTCATCGAGATATGACGACGAGATGTTCATACGCGAGTGCTAACGTGAACTCTCTCTGGAACCCAGCATTCGAAAGTATATTCAAAAAAAGGTGTATGACATCTAAATCAGAATTATAGTACTGCATCTAAACTCAGAAGTTATATTTTTTACTGAATAAAACAGCAATCATAGAGTAGTAGGTTTATAAAGGCGTTTTTATGTTTCAGTAAACAGTTTTACAATATCAAGAAAAAGTGAATAGCGATAATTATACGGCTTTATAACTTTTTTGTATTAATGATATAAGGCGAATTAAAGCGGGAACAAAATAATACGTAAGATCATGTAAATACTAACCAGAGGTCTAAATAGGTAAGATTTATAAAGTTTTGCGTCATTCAGAGCTCTTTCAAGTGCTGAATCGATGTAACAGTATAAACATCGTGCTCGTGCCTTTGACTTGCACCAAATAAACCGCTGCCAAGACAAGTGGCACACCCAAGCTACCACGCAAGGTGAGCCTACACGATTGCACGGTTTATACAAACTCGTGTTTGTACTATCTTGCGTAGACTCGTGGCACTTACGCAAAAGTGTTAATTCAGTAACAGAAGAAATTGAAGATGGAACAAAAAAAAATCTACAATAACTGAACCAGAAGATTTGAAAAGAAATGTGTAGCAAATGAAAAAAGGCATAAAAAAGCTAAGCTTTTGACTGAGTCAATTTAAAAATCTTCAATTATTTTATCCACCAAATATTGAAATATTACTCATTTGTTCTAGTTCATATTAGTCATTAGACCAATCTTATTTTTGTGCTACTAATTTTTAAATGTGCTTCATAAGATTATTAAATTTTCAAATAAACATTGTTAAACATGTTTCTTTCTCAATTTTATGAGTTTTATACCAGATTTAATTATTTACAATCAAAATCTAATCAAAACATTAAATATCTTAATCATGCAAATAAACTTTCTAAATCAGGAAAAAAATATGGCAAATTTTTCTGAAAAACCTGGAAATATCAGGGAATTTTTAAATCATTACCTTCTGGCCACCCTATTTCCTGTTTGGTAACATGCATTGTGCATTGGCACTATGCTATAAATTGGCAGACGTCAAACTATTCATGCTTTTCAAATTTTTAAAAAACTTTATTCCATGTTGATAAACCAACTTGAGCGAATGTCTTAATAAACTTATCTCTTGTGCAGGGCAATTGCCTCCAAAGCTTGTGCTTCATTGCAATTTTAAATAAATATTATTCAATATTATTTTTTGTCACAGAAACGCCACTAGACATGGTTTCTTTATAAATATGGCACACATTATATGTATCTTCATTATTTAACAGGCGTGTAAAAGCAACTTAGTTTGAAAAATTCGCCTTTTCTTCTCTTCGACTGAATTACCAGAAATAACATCTTCCGGCTGGAGTTTTTGAGCCGTACTAAGCTAGTGGAAAGATCTTCTGTTTTGGGTATCTTAAGATTTTACCAGCTGGACTAATAATGAGTGAGATTCCTGAAACAGCTGCGGCCGTGAGAGCGCTAGCTGCGCGGTGCGGTGGTCGGGTGAGGCGCGACGGATAGCTTAAGTTAGCACGTCATGGCGCAGGCTGGGTTGCTTGATTTTCTTGTGTGTGCACTTTTCACAAATCAAACCTACATTTACCACACACTAGATAATGTTAGGTATGATCTAAAGTAGTATTTATATTCTCCTTCGGCATTACGTGCAATCGCTCACACTCGCATCAAAAGGAAGGGCGAACTCTTTGAGACTTCTTGTCTCACCAGGTGGTGCTTGATGTAGGTGTTTAGTTATTGCTCAAAGTCTGTAACTGATTAGTTTTGACGTCTATGTTCATGGCTGCTCCACACACACTACCTCTTGTGGGTGCTGGAGCCCACCCACAGATTTGGCGCCTCTTATGTGGATTAGTGTTAAGTCTAAATGGTAAATTCTACTTGGAGTTTGTTTAAACATAAGAGCAAACAAAATAATAAAATAGCCATTGGGGTAACACATCGGATAGATAATTGTTTTGTAGTTTTGCAAGCAGGTTGTTTCTATTAAGCCTGCAAGTTGAAACTGCTTGCGAGATGTAGAAAACTCAGTGTGGGTGTTGGTTAAAAATATTCAAGTGGAAAAAAATGAAATCGTCTGATTTTGTTAATGGCCTTATTCTTTTGTTTCAATGCAAATTTCACATATCAAAAAAGCAAATTCATTATGTGTAAACATGATCTAGAATACATAGCAGGATCTTAATTGTGAAGCCTTTTCCCTTGTTACAAGAGAATTTAGTGCTACATTAATTCAGTCAACTATTTAGGTTCTACTAGTATAGAAAATGCCAGATTGAGTCTATTTCTGCTTCCAATGCATCTCCTCTCTCCCCTCTTTTAGCATAGAAAAAAGTATTAATGATATTTATTAAAAGTTTTTTCCATCACTTTCTCTGTGCCTCTTCCATTAAGATGAATTCAGCAGAAAGTTCAAGCCCTTATGCATTACTTTTGTAGGGATAGATTTTTATTCATGTAGCTATATACTTTGTTTTATAAACATGAATTTTAAGTAAAATATTACAACTGTTTATTTTTTCTTGTTACTATTAGTAAAATTACTTAGGTTTATTGTTATAGCTAGCAAATATGTTGCTGGTTAGTTGCAGGTAAGCAATCTGGACTGTTGGTACTCCCATAAATATGGAAGAGTAATCCTTCAGTTGTAGTGTCATTTGTTATGAGTAAAGATATCATGATGGTAAAGTTAAAAGTTATAAATTTTATCATACTTACATGATGTTTTGTAGGAATACTTTAAATTGGAGAAGTGGAAAAAATTGAAGCAAAATATATGCGTAGGCAGCAAGTGTAGTGTGCTTTGAGCAGTTGCGTGAAACTGCCAATTCCAACTAAAAGTTGATACTTGTATATGCCAGTAAAATGCTCTTTATAAGCTATTAATCAGACTTGTGGTTAAGTTTGATAAATAGCATGTACGAAAATTGAAAGTATTGCTAAACGCATTTCCTTGTCTGGAAATTAAAACTCCATTGTTCAGTTGCTATAATGGACTTGAATCATGACTCTTGTGGTACTGTTCTAAAAAAAAAAAAAAGGATCTCGGGCTCCTCGACAGACTGTGCCAAATGGGTTTGCCTTAGCACTCGCCCACTGGCTATGTGGTAACTGTAGAGATCTAGCCCTAGAGATGTGCCTTGTTAATATCCCGAGACCAGTAGCTAGATCCACAAGTGGTTTTGAGATGATGGATGGGTAGATCAGATTGGCTTATTGTAATATGGCTATTCTGAAGCACCCGGTGAGGGGTTAGCGCATCTATGGAGCTTAAGCAAGAGCTAGTAATAACACATGGTTTGGGTTAAAGAAGTATATTTACAATGCACTCTCAGAGAGTAATCGTACATGAACAGGAAGGTTACTTGATAGTCACATACAATAGACTAGACATATTGTGTGCAGGCTGGCCGGTTCCCAAGCTCGACCTCAACCCCACAGCCGGGTCGCAATGACACCTGGCTTGTCAACTGCACTTGAACTGACCTGACTGAATGACTGACTGAATCTGACAGCTTGGATGGCCTATAAACCAGTCAAGTACCTTTGAGCATTAACCAGTATGGTAATGGGTTTCAAGCATTATCTAAAATGGTGGTACAGCTGCTAACTTGACCTAAAATGGCTACACATGTGTGCACCAACTGATGAGATGCACTGACCGTATACAGTACGGTTCCTTGCCCATACCCATATTTGGTATTAATCTAATACATGGCTTGGCCATAACATCTCACCCCCCTGAAAAAAAAAAAAAAAAAAAAAATTTCATGGACATCAAAATTTTTTGTAGTTTTTGTCTTTCCAGCACTCATTTCATAAAGTGATCATAAGCCAATTGTAAGCATTCAGAATGAAACTGGGCCACAGAATCATGATTTCACAAATAGATTGCAGTACAAAAGTTTACAAAACAATCAACTATAAGAATTGACTGTACAACTTAGCCTTTACCACAACATTAAACCAGCAAATCTTTAAAGTATATTAATAATGGTTCCGCAAGAATGCTTTTGCATATA